>OY754303.1:21859972-22412617 GCA_963573255.1 Chironomus tentans | reverse complement strand
ATTCTCAACATCAAATAATAAATTTTATGCTAATGATATCAACAGAATTATGAGCGACAAAAGCTTTTCAATGTCACAACAGATATGTGCAAAACTACACAAAAATAAGAATGCATATAATGTAAAAAGCGGTACTCGAATGTGTGACAAATGTGAATCAGAGTGAGTATTACGATGAGAGGCTCATTTAATGCCACTTATTCCATATTCCATTTGCTGATGTATATGTGTGTCGACTGTAGCAAATGATGATGGTCATCAAATTTGCTTTTAGTTTGCTTCAAAAAGCAGCACAAGATGAAAAAAGGAAATTCAATAATAAGAGGAGAGAGAGCATCACAAAAAAATAATAATAAATGGATCATCAGTGGCAAGAGCACAAACACAAAAAATACAATATATTGGAAACAGGACAATGTGAAACGACGAAACCACTCTGCATAAAACGCACATAATCTTCGCATCGAGTGTGGGTAAGGAGTGTAATACAGCTCGATGGTTGTTCGTCGTTTTACTATCAAATTTAGCCATAAAATATGAGAACCAAGAAGTATCGCAAGAACAGTGACTAAATTGTGCGCTGTTATACGACTTTAATGAAATTAATAGTTATTTTCATGACCCAATTTTATCGTTTATGCCATAATATTCATTCGCTTATAAAATCTTACATGAAAATCACATTGATTTAATGTTTAATGAGTAAACATGAGCTGAGCTCCTTATTTCTTAGTAAACGGAAGGGAGAAAGATGAAGGAATAACAGATGAAGAGATTTTCGGTTCCTTTTTGCTTATGCAAATTGTGATAATATATTTTGTATAAAATTGTAACGATCGCCATAACTTTAAGCTATCCATATAAAAAATATAATATCCTCTAAGTACCAGAATCGCTTACTTTTACAACAATAAGACTTTACGCAATCTTCATTCATTTAAATCGTCCTTGACTCGTAAAAATACCTTAAAGATGGACTGGCAATAGGGCTGTATATACAGAAAAAATTTTAGTAGGAGGTCTAAATTTTTATATTTATCATATTCATTTTGTACTTGTCAGGGTACCTGCTGTTAATTCTAAAAGTATCAGAATGATTCTGCTTAATGTTAGACACTTCAGAATAAAATAAAAAAAAAATTCGATTGAGGCTTGACCCCCTTCCCCCCTCTAATTTTGGAATGACAAATTTTCTCATGGTCATTGTAAAATAAAATAATATTTAAGCTAGTGTGTTCTAGTCATGCAGTCATTTAAAAATTATTTATTGCCTAATATTTATAATTCTCATAAATTTAGACATATTTACTGCTTAATTTAAGCTCTTGTTTTTTTAGAATTCTTAGTATTTTGATGTTCCCCAGTTCCTAATATACACCAAAATAAATATTCTGAAAAGGAAAATCTCTTCTTTTATTTAGAAAAATGCCAACACACAAAATGAATAAACAACAATTGTACGTGATTAAAAATTTAAAGCAACAATATCTGAAATCCATTTACGCTTCATCTTTGCTATATTTGCTCATTCTCTCTTCGATTTCAATTGCCATTAAACTTTATAGCTTAGAAAAGTTCGATTTTGATTTTATGTTGCTAAAAGAAAAAAAATTCTGAATAAACATTTGTTGATGATTTTGTGGGAAATGGAAGAAGTTTCAAAAGTTCTGGTTAATGAAAATTTAATTTATCCCAAAAATTTTATTTGAGTTTTCACAAAGTGTCTATAAATAATCAGTTCACGAGTCAATCTAATGAAAAATAAACAGAGTAGAAGCGATTAAATAAATGAATTTATTTTGTTTTGTTAAAAATTAATCTGTGAGGATTTTGTGGCAAGTTGGCAATTTTGATTTCAGAAATTGAAATTGTTGTTTTAATTATTATTTTAAATCCGATTAAATCAGAATACGAAATGAAAAAGTAAGCTTGTATTAAAACCAGTAAAAATTGTGTTTTAATTTGCTCCGTATTTCCCCAAACTGCCTATTCTCAAAACTCTTCCTATATTTAAATTCTTCCTTAATTATCTAATCATGCCATTCCTTTACCTCTCATATTACACCTTACACCTTCGAGAGAAAACTGCTTGGGGAGAATTATTTTATCTGCTAAATAAACAACCAGAAAGAGGGAAAAACTTGTACGACTTTGAAAAAGAGAAGAAAATTCGATGATCTGATAACGAGTTGGAAAATTCAATTTGAACTTTCGACATTTATTTTATCGATTTTTTTCTCTTTCTTCTCATGATTCGCAACCCAAGTTTTGCCATCATTTTGTTCAATTTAACTTTCCTTATTTCAGATTCAAATGAAGGAACATTGTCATACACTAAGTAAATTGATTCAAATACTAAGAAGATGGAGTGGGAAATAAAATTCATAGATAAATGAGGAGAATATGAACAAGATGAATTAAAAGAGATTATTGTCTTGATTTAAATGTTTTAGAGCGCATAATATTTTATGTTCACATTTCCTTAATATTCTAATGCGGGAAAATAAAATGTTCATTTCCTTTGTTTTTGTTCCAAGTTTTAAACTACAAGCAACGATAATGAATGAAAGATATATTTAACAAAAGTGACTCGGTTCTAGTGACAGTGTTCTAGTGGTTTGGTTTCCAGAAATTGTCCCGATCACCATTGACTCGAGGAAACGTATCACTTGTCAATTAAATCAAAAGTACTGAAAATTAACATCTTAGCCTTCCTTGGGATACAGAATGAAATATTATTAGTAGCATACAAGGGCCTATTTAGGGGGGAGGAGGGTCGGTGGTCAAAATTCTCCCTTTTTTGTAAAATTTTTTCATTTTGCTAGGGTACTTTATGAAAAAAATCGTTAAATCCCCCTAAATTTTCCCGTTCATACCAAAAAATTCAACCCCTCCCCCCCCCTCGAAAAATTGTGGTACGCCCCTGGTGGTACATTGAGACATACAAACTCTAAACTACACATGTCCAAAAAATAAAGTTTCATAAAAAAATAAATGATAAGAAGAATAGACAGTAGATTAATTCGAAACTTCAACTCAGTTCAGAATGTTGATTTTTAATCAATTTATTTAATTTTGAAATTACTCTTTGAAAATTTGAATAAGGAAAGCAACGAGGATGAATAGATGATCTAATTTTATACGCAAAGATAAAATATCATTTGAAAAGTTCATCGAAATATTAATCGATATTTAAAGAGAGGTAAAAGAGGTACGAGATAATGTCACTAACAGCTGAACAAGGTAAATCATTTTATTTAAATTGAGAAATTGAAAATTGACGGTTCGGTTTTGCTAGATATATTAAAGGCACGCAGGTTAATGGTGTCTGTTTAATGGAAAGTGATTGATTGAGATTAAAATCTGTGAATTTGGGTTCATTAATTTAGAGACATGCTTTGGAAAAATACTGTGTTGTCTCCGTACTCAACATCATTATTTGTCATTGTTAGGAAAAAGTTCCAACAAGTTTGTAAATTATTTATCATGTTGCCAGTTGCCAGGGGGAAGGTAATTTGCCTTGTTTTATTTTGGTAAAAAATACACAATAAAAATTCTTCAACAAAAAAAACGGCTGCCAAAACTAAGTTTTTGTTCCCCTGTCAATGACACATGAAAAAATATAAAACTGAAGGTAAAAATCTGGTGAAACTTGAATGACATTTTTGAGAACTTTTTTTTGAGACATAAAATCTAGAGTAAGGAACTCGTTCACAAGAAGAGCAGTCAAATGAAGTTTTCCAAAAAGTTTAATTTAGTTTTAAGAAAACTGCTGCATACATTCCAACTTTTACGTATGCAGACGGAAGGAAGAGAAAAAAATTCTGTCATTCAGAAAAATTCTTTTCATAGCTTTCTAATGCAAAGAGGAAAATGAAAATTTGCTTAAAAAATTTTTTTTTTGCCGTTGCATTTTAGTATTATGAAGTCAGAAATGCTTCTGCATATATTCATCTACACATACGTTGAAAATTAAACTTTTTTTAATGAGCAAACATTCTACCTAATATTAAGCATATGCATGCTAGTGCAAAATTGCTTCCTCATTTAGATCGAAAGTTTTCCACGAAGAAGAAAATTTTTATGAAACTTTTTTTCATATCCATATTTTGCTACTTGCGTATTCCCATTAGAGATTTAAAGAGGGAGATAGAAAAACTATGGAAATAAACATTAGGTTAAAAGTTAGTTGATCGATTATTCAATCTTTCTGTCGTGATTTAAAGTTGATGTCTTAATGTCTGGGGAAAAGGCAAGGATATAAATAGACATGTATACGGAAGGAAAATGTTTGCAAAATAGATTGAAAGGTAGAAATTTTGGATAAGAAATTTTGATATTTGAATTTCAAGTGGAACTTTTTTATTTCAATTTATTGCCACCAGAGACATAGCCAGAGAAGGGCCTCCCTTAGAGGTCAATCCTCATCCTGACTAAAAATTTTCTTCAATTTGCTGTATTTTTGAGAAAAATCAATACAAAATATTAGAAACTCACCATACCCTATCTGTTTCCCACAAATCTAGTTCCTAATAAAATGACAATATTGTTAATGCTAAAACTAATTCCAAAGGGGTCGTTTAGTTATTGCGTTACACAAAAAAACGAAATTTTAGACCCCCCTCCCCCTTGTTACAAATTTTCCAAGAAAAATTTTTTCTTTGTTTGACCTGTTACAAAATCTCAGATCCCCCCCCCCCCCTCCTTCCTAAAAAGCGAATGTAATAAGTGAACGACCCAAAATGAAATTTAAACATCTTAGTTTATTTTCTCATCCATTTCAAATTTCAAAATTTCGATTGTTAGAAAAAATCGATGGACATTCTCTGTCCGAATGGAGCTATACAATCGAAATTCCTTCAGCATTATCTAGCATATTTTTCTCGTGCGTTAGTAATTCCAATCTATAGATTACTACCTCAATTTAAGGCAGATGAAAAAGGTTTCTTACTGAAATGAAAAAGAAACTAAGAAAATTGACTTTTTTCCTTTTTCTAGTCCATTAAGCACAACTTCATTTTCCTCTTATTTATTTTTTAATTTTGTGATATAGCAGAGATTGAGATTCTGCAAACAAAAGTTTAACTGTTGTTCTTTCTGTGCTTCTCTTTTTAAGATGAAAAAAATGAAGAATTAAGATCTTTCTCTACATCATATTTTATTTTTTTAAAGAGGGAAGTTAAAACTTTTCCCTCAGCAATAACATGATGAAAAAGTTTTAATTGAGAAAAAACACACACATTTTACATCATACGAGTTAATTTCTTACAATGAGCTACACATCTTAAGCATGTTCAATTTCGACTATGTGTATCACATAATAAATAGAGCGGGATTATATTTTTATGGATGTTGGAGTATTGAAAATAATTTATTTTATAGCATTGCCTTTTTTTATCCTTCCTGCATTTTCCTCGTTTAACCCTTTTTGTTCATCTATAAAAGCTTTCAAAAAAGAGCGTCTTTTTAAACATGTTTTATGATTCTCAATGATTCATTATGTGAAGATACATGAAATATTATCACATATACCTTCGTTGTCCTTTCTCCCTTTACTTATTCCCCTGAAACTATAAAAACCCTTTTAGCATATTTTTCTGGAAGTTAAAGTGATATCAGTTCCTTGTTTGACTGTTTTTGTCACAAGACTCGTCCAAAATTTTCATTTTATAGTCAATTATCCCACATTTAAGGGATGGGCTTTTTAATGATGTTAAATTCTATTGTAACAAAGAGGATTCTGGCTTTGAAGGAGATCATCACAAGAGAATTGGTTTGAAAAATTCAAATAGACCATTAAATGCGCTCTAGAACGTCATTTACTTCACTATTTAACTAGCTTTGCACTATGTTCTGTGTCATCAGGAAATCGATTCTCGTTGTTGCTTCATGTTGTATGATACAAACAATTGATATGGTTTTAGGGTAAAAAATAACTTTTTCTCCATCCTCGGCATATACTTGGACATATGTTTGTCCTTAACACATATACATATATACAAAACAAGCTCAATATATTTTCTATTTGGTCAGATTGTTAAAGTGAGGGAGATGTATATGTGGAATATCGATATTGATTTTACTGCTAATATAAAAAGTAGGAGAAAAGGTGAAAATAAATCTTGATGAGCACAGAAAGGTCTTTTTCCTCTACAATTCCTTGTTTTAGCATATAGAGCATGTTTGTTGGCAATGAGCAGTAAACATAATGTTGAAATTGAAACACTACGACAAAAGTGCCACCAGAGGGCAAACATCCTATTTCTCATACCACCGAAAAACAAGCAAGAGGAAAGCATTAGTGAATGTTTAAGGAAAGGATGCTCACTTCATAGGTATGCTCCATTGTTATTCAAACAATTTTCATAGACACATATTGTTTACACTTGCTGAAGAAATTTCTCCTGCCTCAATACCGGAATTCCATACCTCAACTCATTCTACATGTGGCTGGCTGCTTCCTCACCCCTTTCCTTGATATTTTTCCAATCTTACTTTAATCCTTCTTATTGGTTGTGAATATATATTAGGAATTTTTCGGTGCTGTTAAAGTGTGGGAAGCACATAAGATGTAGAAACAAATAATACAAAATAAAGTTTTTATTGCTAAATACAGCAGAAAATTCCTTCGTTCGTGCAGGAGTAGAAAAAACCTTTCTAGCCTATTTGTTATCGAAAATTAGGATAAAACTTGTATCATATTTTATTCCTTAACAAGAATTACTCATCTCTTGCTTTTCTTTAATACTACCTAAACACTCACTGCTTTGTTGTTGATTCGAGAAAACCTCTATCGAAGCCAGTGTTCTTGCTAGTATGAAAAGGGATAAAGGCATTTTATCGTTCTTTCTCACACTTTTTCTGTTCTCTTTCTTATTCCTCATTTATTCTCGTCTAAATGAAAAAGAGATGAAGAGGAGCCGACTTGAATGAATGTCAGAAAAGGCAGAGTGATAGGGAAAATAAGCAAGTGTGAAGACAATGTGTTTGATTTAACAATGATAGCGCATTTTGATGGGACGTGATTGATAAAAAATGAAACTAGACGAGTAATTACGACATGTTGCAGAGTTCCGTGTACATTGTACTTTGAGAAGGGCTGTGATGTTGACTGACATGAGCTGTGGGATGAACTCAAGTACATTTATGAGGATAGTGTACCTTTTAGACGCAAACGAAAGTTTTCCTGATGGATTTTGTTTTAGAAATTTAAATTTTGAGTGCGTGAACTAGAATTTGAAGATTATCTAAATTATTTGCAGCTTCATGGTTGAACTGCATTAGTTTTGTAGCACAACATAATCCATTATATATCAAAAGATTTTTACCTGTTATTCTGGTCCAATAAAGCCAAAAATATAACGATTTAAAGTGAAACTGTACAAAAATCACATATTGCAAGTTTTAATCCTAATGGAAGCAGAAAACACAAAAAAAATTGGAAATATATTTCTATTTGTATTAAGATATAAAATAAAGCAAATAAAAATAAACATGAACGCCCAGTTGGACTGAAATACATTAAAATTGGCTGTTGTGCGTTTCTATTGAATATGTGAGTATGTGCCTTGTCTGTTAAACTCCCCAAATAACCTGAATTTAAAAGTGTCATTGAATTGATTTTTTTTTCGTGTGACATGGAAAACTATAAAATGAAGAATCAACATTCAAATTAGTCTATTTTTGTTTTAAAAGTGGTTCTATACTGTAAATATTTGTACATGCATCCAATTTTTTATTCGAGACAAAAAGCCTTCAGTTTAAATGGAACAGAATCGGAATGAAAGGAAAGAGAGAAACGAGAAAAAATGGCAAGTAACCGTATCGATTTCTTGTCACATTTCTTCGACCAAATTGAAAGCTATTATTGTTTATTGGGACTTTGAATTTAATTTACGATAGAAATCTATCAGATTTTAATGGTAAGCAATAAATCCACATGATGGGTGGTTCCTAACTGAATCAAAAGAACAACAAACATAAAAATAAGTGGAGAGAGTGGGGAAAAGGAAATCGAGCTTTTTTTATTATTTTACCCCCAGAAAATGCACTGAATCATTTTATGTATATATCTTAGATCCCAAAAAAGAGCCATAAGAAAATAGAATCCTCGGACAAAGTCATAAGGAGGGCGATTTAAATGCCATTTGGGAGACATTTTCTAAACGACGAAGAAAATTTTATTTTTTTCCTCTTCGTACCCACGAGAAAGATATTTTGGGAACCGTTACAATGAAACAAGTTTAATCAACCATCGAGACTTTCCTTAATTTGAATAAAAATATCATTATAATCACATATAAAAAGTGGATGGTCATTAACGTGAGGGAGGACACATAACTGATGTATAAAAGCTCACAATTTTATTTTGTATGAATCCCAATGGGACATAAATACATTAAAAAAATTCAATATTGGTTTGAGGGACATGAAATAAATCCAATCTCAACATAACCACAGGACGGTGATTTTGCAACATGAAAAAATAATTCAAATATCGACTCTTTGTGATTTCTAACTACTGTGGTTAGGACA
Organism: Chironomus tentans; assembly: GCA_963573255.1. NCBI lineage: Eukaryota > Metazoa > Arthropoda > Insecta > Diptera > Chironomidae > Chironomus > Chironomus tentans. The sequence goes on along the minus strand of OY754303.1, from coordinate 22,404,082 downwards.
CTAGGTGAGTAATATCATAGCGATTGTCAATTGTGGCTTTTAATAGTGCACTCTATGGTTTCTAATGATTCATCAATTATTCATCATGTGAATTGATTGAATGGAAAATGAATATGTGAATATCAAGCACATTTCAACATGACAGCAATGCATATAGATTTTATGTAAAAATTTGACGTGATGAAAGCTTAATTGACTTTGTATTCGTAAAGTTTGTTTTGCGTATCAATCACGATAACAAGAAAAGTTTCAGGTTTTCGATTCCTTCTCTTTACTTTTCTATTTCAACTTAAAACACGCACTTCTACAGGAAGAAATCGTTTTGTTTCCACAACTTTTTTCAATTCTTATGAATCAATTTTACGCTAGGAGAAGAAAAAAAATTAACAAGAAAATTTTTACATGCTATTTTATCGGCAAATAGTATAAAAGAGGATGAGAAAAATTGGAAAAGTTTTTCTTACATACAGCATGACTCTGATGCTTACAAAGTTTATATTTATTTATAAAAGTTAATCTAACATTAACCACCTAAAGGTTTTGAATACCTGAAGTACATCATCAACTCCTGTCTCAAGCTCAATCATTTCCCAAAGATTTGGAAGCACGCAAAAGTAATTCCAATCCCAAAACCGGGAAAACCAGCTAACGAAGTAAGCAGCTACAGACCAATAAGTCTGCTAAGCTCAATAAGCAAAATATTGGAGAGAGTGTTGCTGAACAGAATCAATGAACATATAGAAGACAACAACATCATCCCAAATCAGCAATGTGGCTTCCGTACAGGAAGATCAACATCTCACCAACTCATCAAAGTCATCAAAACAGCAAAAGAAAACATCAAAATGAAGAAATCAACAGGAATGATCTTCCTAGATGTAGAAAAAGCATTTGACAGAGTCTGGCACAACGGACTGTTGTATAAAATGCTCAAGCTCAGGTTTCCGCTACCTCTCATAAAAACTGTTAGTTCTTTCCTCAGTGAAAGATCTTTCTCAGTTTTTATAAAAGGTCAGTTGTCAGAAACCAAGAAAATCAAATTCGGTGTCCCACAAGGAGCAGTGCTCTCACCAACTCTCTACAACATCTTCACTCAAGATATTGTACGAGAGACAACGGAAAACATCGCGCTCTTCGCAGATGATACAGCGTTGTATCATTCTTCAGAAAATTCAGCAGATGTAGTGACACACCTTCAACACACAGGAAGAAGAGTCCAACAATACATGGACAAATGGAAGATAAATCTAAACAAACAGAAGACTCAAGCCTTATTCATCACAAACAGATACTCCAGGCAACTTCCAAGAAACAACATCAAATTTCTCAACGAAAACATCAAGTGGGAAAACGAAGCAAAATATTTGGGAATGGTCATCGACAAGAGAGTGACTCTAAAGAAGCATGTGGAGTACGTGAGTGACAGAGCTCACACTGCACTCAGATTGCTGTATCCGCTAATCAGCAGAAATTCACATCTCGACGTTCGTAACAAACTTCTCATCTACAAGCTAGCCATCAGACCGATCTTCACGTACGGTTGTCCAGCTTTTGAAAGCATGGCAAAAACTCATCTTCAAAAACTTCAAGTTTTACAAAACAAATTCCTGAGAATCGTTCTCAACAAATCAAGATATGAAAAGATCAAAGATCTACACACCGAAGCAAAAGTACCCTCCATCGAGGAGTACGTCAGAAAATTGCAAGCGAATTTCAACATTCGTCTTGCAGCACAAAATTCTGAATAAAGCAAAAACAGTTCAAATCTAAAACCAAAACTAAGTGACGAAAAGACTTCAAGTCTGGTTCCTTAAAAACCAACCTCAAGAACATGTATTTTAAATTTTTTTTTTGTACATACTTAACATACAGAAATAAAATATTATTATTTAAAAAAAAAAAAAAAAATTAATTTTTTGAAGACCGTCAATATAATTTCACATACACTTACAATTTCATGGTATTTTACTTATGACAAGGGGCGTATCCAGGGGGGTTCATGGTCAACCTCCCTATTTTTTGAAAAACCAACTAGATTAAAACATAATTGTCATGATTGTTACCAAAAAAGTTTTGAAAAATTGAAAAACCCCTCCAAAAAAACATACTGGATACGCCCTTACATATGGCTGATAAATTATTTATGAAATTTTTTGACATAATTTTGACTTTAAATTTTTTATTGACATAGACTCGTAAAAAATCTATCCTTACTCAAAATGTAATAACTTTTGAATTAAAAACAAATAAATTTAAAATGAGTAGTCTGCAGCTGGACTTGAGGAATAAAACTTTATAATTTTTTTTAAATTTTAATAATAAATATAGAAACCCTTAACGAAAAGTTTTGGAATATGCCTTTGTAAGAAATCACTCAAAGGCTTTTGTCCGCTTTTGTTTTAAAAAAATAATTCTCAAAGGCAATAAATGCTGAATATTGAATAAAGTAAAGGAAAGAAGTGTTGTTGAAAGCTTCAAGCAAAACATTCTAAATTGAGCATACAGCACACACCATATTTTATTCTTCAGACTTGCTAAAGCAGTAAAATAAAAACGTTGTATTAAGGAAGTCATGAAAGGAATTGTTGAAAAGTTACTTTTTTATTTTGTACAAAAAAAATAAGAATAAAATCATAAAAAATTCCTGTATTGATTTTAAGGAAGGAAATGAAAAATTTCCTCTCTCATTTCAATTATTGCAGACTAAAGAAGTTGAAAAAGAAAATAAAAAATAATACTGAATGAAACAATACATTTAATGCGATGAAATCACCTTTTCATTGTACGAAACGAAGTGAAAAGTTTTTGCAAGGATTAAACTTAATTGTTCTTTTACGGCGCAGCATGAAAAAGATGTAAAAAAGTTCCTTTACTGTATTTATATTAAAACTTTGAGGCCATTATCTAGATGACACAACATTAAAGTTTCCTTTATTTTTTGCTGCTGCTGCTGTGTATTGAAAAAAACAACAACTCAAATAAAATGAATGAGTTTCTTAAATGTCCGCTCTTAAGCTGAGATTTGTTGAGGAACTTTGTCATATAAATCATATGAAATGTTGAAAAATTTAAGGAATGAGAGATTTTATCAGTAAATAAAAATTTTCTCACATCAATTTTCAATGAACTTGGCCTCAATGAAATGTGTTTTGCTCATGCCTGATAAACAACTTCTGAAAGAGAAACTTACAAGTAGGAACTTGTTGGTAAACTTTACAAAGAATCAATAGATTTCAATTAAAATTTCTCTTGATATTTATTGCAAGTCAATTAATTGAATTTCAACCTCAGTTTATTGATAGGTAATGACATGTAATTACATACAATGAAGGTCATCACTCGGAGTGATGACGAAAGTGATGACAATCACTTAGGAACTCACTGATTGCCATCACAGTGAGTACAACAATGATGGCCATCACTCTCGTCATCACTACTGTACTCACTAAAACTGAAATTTTTCAAATGTCAGATTTTTCGTAACTACAATCATGATGGTAATCACGATTACCATCAGTGATGGCAATCACACAAAAAAAATTTGTCACAAAGTTTGATGACAATCACGATGGTAATCATGATTACACTCACTGATTGCCATCACATGATGACCAAAAAAGTTTTTGTTAAAAAATATTTGATTGCAATCACGATGGTAATCACGATTACAGTCACTGATTGCCATCACATGATGACCAGAAAAGTTTTTTTCATAAGACGTTTGATTGCAATCACGATGGTAATCACGATTACACTCACTGATTGCCATCACATGATGACCAGAAAAGTTTTTGTCAAAAAATATTTGATTATAATCACGATGGTAATCACGATTACACTCACTGATTGCCATCACATGATGACCAGAAAAGTTTTTGTCAAAAAATATTTGATTATAATCACGATGGTAATCACAATTACACTCACTGATTGCCATCACATGATGACCAGAAAAGTTTTTGTTAAAAAATTATTGATTGCAATCACAATGGTAATCACGATTACACTCACTGATTGCCATCACTTGATGACCAAAAAAGTTTTTTTCATAAGACGTTTGATTGTAATCACGATGGTAATCACGATTACACTCACTGATTGCCATCACATGATGACCAAAAAAGTTTTTGTCAAAAAATATTTGATTATAATCACGATGGTAATCACGATTACACTCACTGATTGCCATCACTTGATGACCAAAAAAGTTTTTTTCATAAGACGTTTGATTGTAATCACGATGGTAATCACGATTACACTCACTGATTGCCATCACATGATGACCAAAAAAGTTTTTGTCAAAAAATATTTGATTATAATCACGATGGTAATCACGATTACAGTCTCTGATTGCCATCACATGATGACCAGAAAAGTTTTTGTCAAAAAATATTTGATTATAATCACGATGGTAATCACGATTACACTCACTGATTGCCATCACTTGATGACCAAAAAAGTTTTTTTCATAAGACGTTTGATTGTAATCACGATGGTAATCACGATTACACTCACTGATTGCCATCACATGATGACCAAAAAAGTTTTTGTCAAAAAATATTTGATTATAATCACGATGGTAATCACGATTACACTCACTGATTGCCATCACTTGATGACCAAAAAAGTTTTTTTCATAAGACGTTTGATTGTAATCACGATGGTAATCACGATTACACTCACTGATTGCCATCACTTGATGACCAAAAAAGTTTTTTTCATAAGACGTTTGATTGTAATCACGATGGTAATCACGATTACACTCACTGATTGCCATCACATGATGACCAAAAAAGTTTTTGTCAAAAAATATTTGATTATAATCACGATGGTAATCACGATTACAGTCTCTGATTGCCATCACATGATGACCAGAAAAGTTTTTGTCAAAAAATATTTGATTATAATCACGATGGTAATCACGATTACACTCACTGATTGCCATCACATGATGACCAAAAAAGTTTTTGTCAAAAAATATTTGATTATAATCACGATGGTAATCACAACTACACTCACTGATTGCCATCACATGATGACCAAAAAAATATATTATTAAAAATTTGATGGCTATCACTGAGTGTAATCGTGATTACCATTGTGATTACAATCAAACGTCTTATAAAAAAACTTTTTTGGTCATCATGTGATGGCAATCAGTGACTTTAATCGTGATTACCATCGTGATTATAATCAAATATTTTTTGACAAAAACTTTTCTGGTCATCACGTGATTACCATTGTGATTGCAATCAAATATTTTTTGACAAAAACTTTTCTGGTCATCACGTGATTACCATTGTGATTGCAATCAAATATTTTTTAACAAAAACTTTTCTGGTCATCATGTGATGGCAATCAGTGAGTGTAGTTGTGATTGCCATCGTGATTACAATCAATCATCTTATGAAAAAAACTTTTTTGGTCATCATGTGATGGCAATCAGTGAGTGTAGTTGTGATTGCCATCGTGATTACAATCAAACGTCTTATGAAAAAAACTTTTTTGGTCATCAAGTGATGGCAATCAGTGAGTGTAATCGTGATTACCATCGTGATTACAATCAAATATTTTTTGACAAAAACTTTTCTGGTCATCATGTGATGACAATCACTGATGGTAGTTGTGATTGCCTTCTTGATTGTCTTTACAAAAAAACTAACATTTGAAATCTGGAAATCACTGTTGTACTTACTGTGATGGCAATCAGTGAGTTCCTAAGTGATTAACATCACTTTCGTCATCACTGACTGTAATCACCAAGGCGTTGACACTGATTCATCCGGATGAATTTTTTTCATCTTCATACAAAATTTTCATCCGGATGAAGAAGGATTAAATTTTTGTATGAAAAGATGAAATAGAATGAATCAAGTTTTTTAAATAATTTTTGTTTCCTATTTTGATTTTTAATAAGTATTAATAAATAAATATGTTATTTTTTCTATTTTTATGTCAATACACTATGAAATGAAATTGTAAACTTCAAATTTAAAAGTTTTGACGAAAATTAGATCATTTTACAACGCTATTCAGACAAAATAAATCACTGTGAGGAGAAATTTTGTTTTAAAATATTGTTTTAAGAAGGATTTTATAATTATAATTTTAATTTTTATAATTTTTTTCAAGTACCTTTCCAACGATACCAAATACTATGTATAAAGTTCTAAAACACCAGAAATATGGATGAAGAAGTAAAAAATGCAGTTTTCCCATTTTAACTTGGACAACCTCATTTCTGTGAGAGAATTTTTATCTAAAAAATGTTTTTACTGGGAGTTTTTCCAAAAATACCATTTTAAGGAGGAATTTTTCAGAGTTTGTTGGCCTTTGTAGTATTTTACAATTTTTAATTGAGAGAGCACAATATACTTCGATGCTTTTGGCGTTATCTAAGCTAAAATTGATAAAAGTATGATGAAAATAATACATAATATTTTAAATAATACATCTTTTAAAAGGTTTTACATTATCATTCACGAAAATACTAAAAAAAATTATTTAAAAAACTATCCTGACTTTTATCACAGTGTTTTAGTGGCAATACAAATTATGACCCTAGTAAAAATTCCACAGAATGACAAAATTCACTGTCCTTCATATCTACGATAATAAATATGACTAAAAATGGTCCGTAATTCAATTTTAAGTAATTTATTAAAGTTTAATACATTTTTCTTCAAGTTTTGCTAACTAACAAAAAAAGTATGCTTGGAACCCCTCTGAAGACCATCTTTAAGAGGATCTAGCCTACCAAGGGACTAAAATATATTCATATTCACTCCAATTTAAATTTTTTTCTTTTATTTTATAGCTCAATGTAAGAGAAATTAAAAACCAACTGAACTTATTTAATGGGTTATGAGATTTCACTTTAAGGACCCGAAAAGTAAAATGTTGAAAAATCGATTTTTTTCGATTCAATCTCATTTTGACCATATATACCACATTTTTCTACGACAATAGGTATTCGTTTCATTAGGCTTTAGTGCAAGCTATAATAATCAGAAATTTAAAAAGGATTTTTTACTTTTTTGGGTATAAAGGTAGGGCCCAGGGGTGGCGAACAAGAACTGTTCCGTTGGTTTCCGAAAAATTCAAAAAAAAAATCTAAAAAAATTAATTAAGTGCATTAAGTGCAAAATTTTAAGTGCATTTTAATTCAAATTTGTTTTGTATGAATGTATCGACTTTCATTTTCTAATTTTAAACGAAAATTAAGGAAAAAACATAATATATTCACAAAAAATTCTATAACGGAAAAATAATGTACCAAATTTTTTAAAAAAAATTTTGTAACGGGAAAATAAGGGACCTTTCGAAAATTCGAAATCGAAAGATAAGGACCGTTCGCCACCCCTGGGGTAGGGCATATAGAGTTATATAGAGTCATTATTTATGGGAGCTCTTACATACATCTCTCAAATAAAAAATTCATCAGCACAGTAAAGCACACGATTTTTTAACTTTTTTTTTAAAAAAAAGCAGGTTCCAAAAACATATGTTGGTCCCAGGGGAGTCAAAAAATGTTTTGCTTGTGGATTTATGTTTTCCAGACCCACAAATCACCAAAGACCAAAGATCGACAAGCTAGTGGAGGCGCCTTAAAAATGAAGGCTTTTGAACTATGAGATTTTTATTTAAAACAAGTATTTTTAGATGAAATTGTCTCAAAATATCATTTTGAGGGGAGATTTTAATTTAAACAATAATTTTAGTTAATTTTTTGTAATTACTTTTTTTGTATTATACTTAATATTACTAAAATATAATTCTAAGGGAAAAATTTGAGTCAAAAAATATTTTTAGGAGTTTTTTTACAATAAAAAATATTGTGGGAGTAAATTTTTTTAAAAGTATTAATTTTAAAGGTGTTTTTAATAGGGTTAAGAAACAAACAGTTTGCAAACAGTATGTAAATTTTCAAAACAAAAATAACCGTTAAAAGTAAAGCATGATTCAGTGTAATTTTTGAACTTTTACCGACTTATATCATGTAATTCTTTATTTCATTCAACTCTGTATATTTAAACATGGCTAAAACACTATAATTAAGCTAAAAATTGCAATTTTCTACGAAAATTTTTTTTTTCTGTTTGCAAACCGTTTGTAAATTTCCGAACCCTAGTTTTTAATCCTTATTAACCCTTTAAAAATTAAAAAATATAATTTTTCTTTTCATTTAGTTATAATTTTTAAAGTTGTTTTAAATTAACGTACAGAATTTACGAGAATCTAGCATTAATCTTTACATAGAATAAAATAAAAACATTAACTTTGTCTACAAATAGCTAAAAAATATTAATTCTTGAAAAAAAAAGTATTTATAATCTTTTCCTTAAAAAATTGTATGAAATTATATACTTCACAAGAAGAAATACAAAAGAAAATAAATATGTATGAAAGGATGAATTTGGATGAACTTTTGTCATCACTGACTGTAATCACTCATGGTAGTCAGTGATGGTAATCTTGATGGTAGTCAGTGATTACCATCACTGAGTACATATGATAAAAAGTTAATTAAATTAACTAATAATCTGATGAAGTTATATAGAAGAATCGAAAAAAAAAATTATTGCAAGTTTTATAAGAAAAATTTCACAAGATTTTTATATGTCATTTTGCCATATAAAAAATATCTTATTATTACAGACATTGGCTTAGAGGATAAGTGAACGGTACAACAACGAGGAGCAATTTGGAGGCGTGAGTTCGAATCTCGGCGAAAGCAGAAAATTTCTAAGTATTTAAAATTTAATCTAATCATTTCTAATAAATCTTAATGTTTAATTCTAGCACAAAAAGATCCGGTATCAACAATTCCTCTAAGCCAATAAACAGACATAGATATAGCAAGTTCCGTAGTAATAATTAAAAAAAGTTTAAAATAAAATTTTTTTATTTTTGGTCATCAGTGATGGCAATCATGATTGTAATCACTGATGGCAATCATGATTGTAATCACTGATGGTAATCATGATTGTAATCACTGATGACAATCAGTGATTACCATCACTGATGACAATCGTGATTACATTTATAATTGGCATCAGAGATTGCAATCATGATTGCCATCAGTGATTGCAATCATGATTGCCATCAGTGATGGTAATCATGATTGTATTCAATGATTGCAATCACTGACTACAATTAGTGATGGCAATCGTGATTACCATCATGTGAAAGTTCATAAAAGCTTTTAATTTTGGTCATCACTGATGGCAGTCATGATGGTCATCAGTGATTGCGTACTATCAAAAGCGCACTATCTGCGCGTGCAATCACTGATGGTAATCGTGATGGCCATCAGTGATGGCAATCAGAGAGGTAAAGTAGCGGACTCACTAAAATGTATGTGAGTGATTACAGTGAAATTTAGGTCATCAGTGGTTTGAGTGATGGTAGTCATGATTGCTATCTTTGTATGTTCGGGTAAGAGTAGATTTGTTTTGGTTTTGAAGAGTCTACTGATTGATGTGTGTGGTAAGTTGATTCCAATAATTGGACTCGTTTTATGTTTGTTGAACTAAGGTACAAAATGTTTATATGATTAAGGATTCTATTTAAAAAAATATATGCCAAAATAAGAACATATAAATGCTACAATTTACGTCAATGTGACGATTATTTTTACTTCTTGAAATTTCCGAAAGATTTTACTTTTTTTATTCATCACCGCCTTTATTTGATTTTCTAGAAGGAGCAAATATATGACGTTCAACACTTAGATGATATGGTGTCTGAGAAGAATGGAATCTGGGGTATCGAGACATATGTAGGCGAATCTGACAGTGCAAATTTAAGGCCTGTATGGGCGAATGGTTATTCAATAGACCAGATACCTGAAAACTTATTTTGTGAGGGACGTTGTCACAACATCACATTTGAAAAGTTGGTCTGTAGCTACGTGACATTCCTTACAAAAATATTTTATGAATAAAATTATTAACAGAGGAAGTGACGTAATTTATGAACAATCCCCATTGTTTTCCATAGAAAATTAATTATACTTAATTCCTTTATATTCGCCTACTGCACTGTCGAAGAGTTTTATAAATAACCCTTCAGACGTTTGTGGTAAGAAGAGAAATGTCTTTAACAGAATTGAGTATTCAAGGCAGCAAAATTTCGAGCATAGAAAAGTTTCTTGTCGTCAAATTGAATAAAAATAAATTGAGTAATTTTCATTCAATCTAAATTTTTTTTGTGTGAAGATTCTCGAAATGTCTTATGTCTGCGAGGGGCTGATAAAATCGATAATAATGTAAATCGGTTCTATTCATCTTAAAACTTTAAGTCAATTACCATTAAAATCTCTCTTCTCTCCAATGAGATTGTCTGCATGAGAAATAACGAGAATGTCGAAAGAAAAGCATGAAGAAGAGATTTTATTTATAAAGTTGAGGATTAAACAGAACCGAAAAGTGACAAAATACCATTTAAAGTTTCTCAGATTTTGTTCTATGTTAAACATACAAAAGCCCTCATTTCAACTAAATGACAATTTTACGATTCATTTTTTTCTCTTTTTTGTGCTCATTGCAAATAATAAGCCAGTGCTCATTTAGCAGAAAAAAAATTTAATTCCGAATGCTGGATATGAGTAAGAGACAGAAGAAAAAAATTGAAGATCACAAAGAGAATGAGGATTGCACGAAAAAAAAGCTTTGCAAACTCAATTAGGTTCTTTTCAAGCTGTTTTTTCCACTCGCAATGAAGGATAAATTTGGAGGGAATGTCATGAGGTAATTGAGATTGAAGAGGAAAACAAATTACTGATTTTGACTAGTCGAGATTGCTTTGTCACACAAAAAATGCTATGCTATATTCTAACTCATCTCACGTTACACATTGCGGAGTAAATTTTCATAGCATGACATGAAAAAGTAATTTTTATTTATCAGTAAAGCTACAAAAATGGACGTAATTTAAGAACTTATCTTCATTTCTGTGATTTTTTATTCTGTTTTCATTTCTCCCTCATAAAATAAATGGTAAATTCAAGCACAATCATAAAAAAGATGAATATTTGTTGCAATTATACCATCTCATCTCCATTCCATGCTTTATTCATCATCTTCTGAATCTTCGTCAAATATTTGTCTGAAAGATGATTATTCATTTAAATGGGAGTTAAGTATATGTTCGCATGTATGCATGAAAATTCATATTCAATGATTCTGTTGGCAGAAGCATAAAATTCTTTGTAAATTCATTTAGCAAATTTCTCTGCCAAACCCGAGCACCATATGAGACTGGAATGGGAGCAGAAATGAGTTAATTTTAAATAACTGGAACAGTTTCTATGGCAAACTTTGGTTTCGTACTTTTTATAGAGCTCTGAAGCTTAGTTTCGTTACCACTTTTGGTTTCAAATTATCCAGAACTTTTTGAATTTTTTTTCTAAGCCGCAACTTTACATGTGTAACAATTTCATTTAAATATTATATGAGAAAAGTCACAAATTATATAGAGCTGGATACTTAACCCAATTTTATTCAATGCTCTAGAATTAAGATTAAAAAAAGTCACATTTAATTTGCAGAAATGTTTACAATAATTTATCATAATTCTTCATCATCACACATAAGCTCCCTTTTCGAACATCTTAAATGCGTATATGAGCATAAGGAAATCTTGCGTCCAACAACAAAATTGTAATGTCTTATCGGGTTTTACGCTTCCCTTCCTTTCCGTTTTCCTTTTCTCGTCCTGATAACAACAATACGACATGCAGTAAAATAAATATATATAAATATGGAATTTAATGTGTTTGAGACTTTTGTGACTTTTTATGGGCATTTTTTTAATGCCTTTTCATAGAAATGCGATTACAATTTTTCACAAATCTGAGATTTTTTTATGTTTGAACTTCTTTTCATTTTATATATTTTTATGATTTTTGTTCGTTTTTCGACCAATTCAGTAGAGGTCCTTACCGAGAAGAAAGGAGGTCGATGAAAATGCTAATAATGCCAACCTTTTTTAAACCAAATAAAGATTTTCTTTTCAAATATTTTAGGTTTATTTTATTGCTGTTTAAAAGAGAGCGAAGGTGTAGGTGAACAAATGTAAAATTTCATGCTAAGCTCTTTTCTTGCCTAATTTTTTTTCTCTCTCCTCGATGTGCGGTACAAAATATTCGGGTTTTATGGGGATGAAGTATTAAGGGCAATTAATTTTAACTTCTTTTCCCATAAAAAATATGATCCTTATCAAACAATCTCTTCCAATAATAACAATAATAATGAAAAATTTCATACATACCTTTCAGAATTAATGTGAAAATTATTAATCCGCAAAATAGCTCCATTTTTGTTGTCAGAAGGTGCCTGCGATACTTCCAAGTGCTTGCCATTGCTGTTTCAGCTTGCTTTATGTCAACTAATTAATTATAATTTCGCACTAAACTTTTACGATTTTCTTCTCGTCCCCTGTTATTATTATTATTATAATTATTTCAATTCTTATTTTTTCGGCCCAATAGCGCACTTTTCACTTTGTTCCTTATTTTTTGTTACTTTTATAATTATTATATTCTTCGGAGAGGTTCTATTACAAATTCAGCAAATGACACATTAAGTATGTCTTTAAATTTTATTTTTTACGATATTACGTGTTCAGTCACTTACAGCGTTTAATAATAATTAAATTTTAATTACATGCGGTTATGTCTTGACAAACTTTTTACACTCTTTCTTGTTGTTGCTGTTGTTATTAAATATAGCTCATGTTATGTGTTTTGCTTATGTCCGTTATTAAAGATGCTCACCCATTCCATTTTTTCTTACTGCTGGGTTTGCGAGACATTTCATGTTTTATGCAAATTGTTTATGTTATTTAGAATGAATTTCCATAAACATTTTAATTTAATAAAACGACAGAATGACAATGATAACAAAAACACAAAAAAGTCAACAACCAGATGAAAATTTCACTTGTATGGTTGGTAATTTTACTTGTTCAATATTTTTTTTTTATGATTTTCTTTTTGCTGTTGTGTCACTTCAATTTTGCTTTTTTTATTATTCTTTTATTCCTCTTTCTATGTTTCTATGTATCTATCTAACTCTCTTCTGCAGTCACCAGCAATAAAGAATGAAAAAAGCTCTCTAAAAGAAATTGGATAAAAGGAATGTTTCATATAAAAATTGTCATCAAAATGAAAATGCTTTAAAGTCCATTAAAATTTATTTTATGAAGGATTTTTATTTTGTTTGCTTTTGAATTTCAAATTTTCATTCTCTTCCTTGCTTGCGTACCGAACCGAGCATCATGAAGATTCAACATTTTTTCCTCCTTTCCGCAAAATGGAAAGAAAGCCTCGAATAACTTAATACTTTGAAAATTCCGTCGTATTTTTTACGGAGGGTTTCTTAAAAAAGTTTGTTTGATTGAAAGATGCTACAATTTGTATTTCCTTTGACTGTCTTGGGCTTTTCACTCAAAACTTTTTTTAATGTTGACTTGTCGATCAATCATTAATTTGAGAGGAAAGAAGAAATTTTTATTTTCTTTTTCTGTTAATTGTTAATTTAGGTATCAATCAATTTGCTGTTCAGATTGTTTGAAAACAATTTAAATTTTGTAATTAGATAACAACATGGATGTTGGTAAGTGGATCCTCGAGATATAAATTAAATAAAATGATTTTTTTATACTCGTGTTGCTCAGATTTCTTGAAATTTGACGATTAAAGAGTTTTAAAGAATTTTGTTATGAGAAAAAATTGTCGTTGGGAGTCCGATGGAATTAAATTTCCGATATCTAAAGACTAGTCTAGGCGTGTAGCCTTGGAGATGAGTGATTGGGTGAAAAACCACTCCATTCCTCTTGAACTGAAATGATTTTTTTTTCAGCAAAATAATTTTTTTAAATCGCAAGACAAAAAATTTGTTCCATCCAAACAAAAAATTCCATCACTAATATTGTGCATTTTTATTGCAGATAATCAAAATTATGATGTAGCTTTATCCAAAAAACCACTTAGGTTTTCAACAACGTTCACTTTTTACGTTCGCATTTTAGGGTGGAGGGGGTCTGAGATTTTGTAACAGGCTAAACTAAAAGAATTTTTTCGTTGAACAGTCTAAAAAGTCACTGTCCTAAGGATGTTAGTTGTAAAACTATAGAAAAAAGCATCTTCTATATTCAGTATAGTGTAGATTCAATTTAAAATCACAACTAAAATTCTATTTGCTCCTACAAACTACACCGCAAAACTATCTCCTTTAGAAAACCACCCTCTCAATTTTCAACATTGATTTAATTTATTTAAGTAGTACTTAATGCAATTACTTGATTATGCGTCATAATTTTCCTCTCATTATGGCTTAACTTGTTCCATGAATTTCCCTTTATATTTTCTCCATCCAGCATTAAACTTGTAATCATTTCATGTTCAAGGAATGAAAAACTTGTGAAACTCGCTTGCTTGCTTGCTCTTTTTCTATGCCTCTTCTATCCACTCATGGTAGTGGATGAGGATGGAAGCAACGAAAAAAAGTTTTTTAAGTAAACCAAACTTAATTTTTCTCGGACGATTATTCACTTTCCTCTTTTCCTTAACTTTCATCCGATCCTCATTTGCCAAACATCCAAAGTTTCATTTTATTTTCTCTCTTTTCTGTTACTGTTGCTACATAAACGAAATGAAACTTATTATTTCGAATTGAATGTGATGTGGAAAAAAAGGAAGAAATGGAATTTTGGTCACGAAGGAAAGCGATCCTTGAATGAGATTCATTTCTAATAGAAAAAATATTTGTTCACATCTTATTGCGAAGCCTTACGCAGTAGAAAAACATAAATAAACGTGATTTCATTCCTATAAACTTTTTTTTCTGTAGCAAATAATTTCACTTTCTAGAGTAATTTCCCCAAAAAAAATCCACCTAAAGGAAAACAACATTTCAAGTAATTACAAGGCAAGAAAGTTTTCTATTTACTTTTCCAAATGATTTTTTTCTTCTTTTGCTGTTCTGTATATTTTTTTCTTCATATCAGGAACAATCTTCAGCTTATATATTTGGTATTCTATCGCTTCCTATCACTAGGGTGACCAGATATTTTTTGAAAACATAGAGGACCAAAAATTTTCTATCCCAATGTTCATTTTTTGCGTACAATTTTTGTGTCGACGTTTTTTTTGGTTCAGCCCTTGAGTCTATCTTATCTAGTGTAAAGTGACAAAATTTTAAAAATAGAGGACATTTTAGCCGAAATAGAGGACAATTTCTGAAAATAGAGGACAAATTGAACCTTTCAGACGACATAGGACAAATTTCAAAAATAGAGGATAGTCATCTGAAAAACCAAGCAGATGGTCAGCCTACCTATCACACATCCTTTTGTTTTTATATTTCATGAAACTATTAAAAGCTATCAATTAATAGAAAAATATTTTCTCAAACAATTATGATGAATCGCAAGTTTTGGCTATGTCTATTCATCATTGACTACCAAAAAATATATTTCCACATTTTTTTGCTCTTTTATGTGGAAAAATGTGAATTATCCGAAAAATTGTTTTCGATAAAATTCCTCTTTCCTTCATTCCTAATGTCATTATTTTGCTATTTATTATTGGGACATTTCAAGGGAAGCACTAGAATATTTAATTTCGTGGATACACAAAAATAAAATTCTCTGTTGAATAATTTTCGATATGTCTTATGCAAATTTCAAAGGAGGGTTCATTGAAATAAAAAAAATTCCTATTATTATTAAACGCTGACAAATGGGAATTTAGGTCCTTTTGATATGAAAAATTGATGAGTATTTATAGATGTGGAAAATGAGGGAGAACGAAAGATAAAAAGGAAGGAAAAAAACAATAAAAAGACACCACATAAAAATAATTGTAACACCAAATTTTCTAGATCTTCTTATTACTTTTCCGCTTGTCAGACACTTTGAAATGAAAACATTTTAGGTATAGGAAAGGCGAAGAACAACAACAGCTGTGTTTGTGTTGCTGTGGAATTTATTTTGGACAAAGCAATTTTTTGATGTGAATATAAATCAGTTTAATATGTGGTGGACATAATGAAAGTGCTCTCAATTTAAAAGTTTCGTGTGAGAAGCCACAAGTAAGAAAAGAAATGACTAATTTCACTCATCGACCACTAAGCAATTGCTTTCTGTGGTTTCCTTCTAGCAATGAATTTCTTGTTCTTTTATTAAGTGCGCGAGAAATCGAGAACATGAGGTAAGAAAATTGCAAATCCTACTTTTCCCCCTCACAATTATTTTTATTTCAATCTCGATATCACTTCCAAAAAAACTTTTTAAAAACCTTAATCTAAACGAAAGAAATATATTTCATGTTTCGTTTTCCTTTGAGCTTTCGGTATACATTTTGTGGTTTATGTATTTTGACTTTTATTATGATTTCGTGAAATCTCTGTGGTGCCTTTTGATGTGCTCCAAAAAAAGCCCTTAAAGCAAACTTTCTGGTTTACAAAAATGTATTTTTAATTTCAATGTGGGTTTAATACTGTTTTCATTTGTTCTTCCTCTTCTGTTTTAATTCAAAATTCAGCACACCATGGATGACAAAGAGATCCTTAGAGAATGCTCAATGAGTTTTCGACTTTCATAAATATTTTCATTTCTTCTTCGTTTTGTTCATCATCGAGTAACAATGAGTAAAATATGTCACAGTATGAATCATACATCATTTCCGTTATAAACTCCCCTCGCCAAGTTTTTTTTATAGACTTTGTTTAAAGCACGAAAAAAAAAAAAGTTTTTTTTTCACGCGAATCAGAACAAATTTTATTGAAATTCAAAGCATGAAATTGTAAAAACAAAGAAAGAATATAAAAATTCCAAAATGTTCAACGCATTTTGTTAGTCATTGAGCTCATCGATTGTGCGAGTGATATGCGGCTTCTGAATTTTAAATTAAATTGTATTGAAAAAAATTTACTGCTGCCGCGGACATTGAAGAAGAATTCTCATCGAGATATATAAAAAAAAAATATTCATAAAATTGATTATCGAACAACAATGCACATTATCATGACACGAGGAATTATTTTCATTTTTTCATTGCATCTCATTGAAACAATCTGTGTGAATATTTATGCTCGGCACAAGAGGATGGCTGTCAAAACACCAATAATTTTCCAGTCGAGAGATATTCATGGCAATAAATTTTCATTGACACAAAAATTGCAATTATTTCATTTCACAGCTTTTTTCCACTCTTTTTGTATATGTTTGGGGTGTTGTGACAAAAAAAAGTCGATGAACGTGAAAATTTTAATTTCACTCTTTACACAATTATCATTTAATTACTTTATCTCTGGATATAATAACTCTGGCACTTCTTTCAATTTTTATTATTTTTTTCTATTTGCAGCTTATTTAACATTCACGTCAAAGATATGGTCCAATGATTTTTAGCATTTTTATTTTATAACGAAATAAAAATTACTACACATTCGCGTTTAGCTCGAAACAAATAACGATATTCAATTATTCACCGCGTAAAGGAAGAGAAGTGAAACTGACCAAAAATAAATTTTTTAACTGCATAATTTTTTTTCAAACCTTTTTCAAATCAATAAATTTTTTTTATCACAAAAATTATTATTTTTTCTCATTAATTCATTTTTTTTATTCAGTAATAATTGCCCGCCGAAATAAAAGGTATAGAAAGAGAGCCCTATACGAATTTCATCGAGTGCTGGGTAAAACACGTTTTAATACATTAAAAGCAGATTGTAGACTGAACAGCATTAAAAATATTTCTGTGTTGTTCACCCGTACTGTATAGAAATTCAACACACAATGAGGAGAATTTTGTACGCGTATTTGTGTGCTATTATTTCCATTGAGTGCACTTCAAGTAAATGTTAATATGAAGATACGTTTCGTTTCGTTTTTATTATTGCTTTTCTGAGTCTGCTGGTCATGGTTGAGTGCAATTTTTCTAACTGGAATTTCACCAAAAAATTATTTGTGAGTTATGCGCATGTTCAGAAAGTAGTGTGGTGAAATTCCAATTGTTGGAAAATGCAACTGGATATTAACATGTGTTTCTCATGCTGCCGATGTTGTAATTACCTGTCGGTGTGAGATATGAATTTTTTGCATTCTTTTCTCTCTCAATTTTCACGTGACAATATTTTTTTACTACAACTTTAAAGATTTATTTAAATTTTAAGATTATGATTTTTGTAAGGAGATTCTTTAAGTGCCATACAAATGGAATGATAAAAGATGAAAGATCTCAAATAATATCAACAACATATTGTGTACACAATCATTTTTGAGCACTTTCACACTTATTCCTTTTTGTTCCATAACAGTTCATTTATAAAAATGAAGATAATCGATGAGATCAATTCCTTAAGAGACTCTCGAAAGTTCAATGAATGTCACATAATCGACAGATAAAAAGGTCTTGTAAATTTTGAACCTCGTAAAACTGTTCATGTCAGTTCATATCTAAAACTTTTCGCCTTTTAATTGATCTTTTTACTGTAAAATGATCGACCCAAGCTGTCTTAGGCATTTTGTTGCTATTGAGCATCAACGCAACATTTTAACAATGTTAATGGACGTAATAAATCATCAATTTTGAGTTGATACTTGAGAGAGAGCATAAAATCGTAAGAAGAGATTTAAAGCGAAGTGATTTGAAGAGAAAATACCAAGAAAACAATTGAATAACGATCGATCGATGGATTTTAGCTTTTTGACTAGTGCTTTATAGCCAAAACATTTTTTTTTCTTGCCTTTTCTTTCTTTCTTCTTTTCTTTGTTTTGCTTTTATCGAAAAATATTTTTTACGAATAATTAAATTAAGAGAAATTCGACTCAGTGCTCGTTAATGGAGACGCGCGAAGTTGAAAGGAAAAGAAATTTTCCGCATATTTATTAAAGTAACAAAAATTTCCAGCTAAATGTTCCTATTTAGTTTCTTTATGTATGTCTTTGACACAATTTACATTGGAACAAGAAAAAAATATATTTGAGGCAATCACACATCCATTGGCTTCATTAAAAAATTGCTCGCACATTTGCCAGAATTCACGGTTCATTTCGATAAAATATAAATCACGATTCATTTTTTTCTGCTGTTATTGTTAAAGTTTGCTGTGTGGTATGTGCTCGAGTGTTCTGGACATAAAAATCATTGCGAGTGAGAGACTCAGACGAAAAGTTCATATGTTGATGAGCAACATTTAGAAATGAGAAAGGGCGAATCCATATATCTTAGCATGTACAGAACAATTTAAATGACTTTGCATGAAATTAACAACAATTTATGTTCAACTTCGTTCTTGGTGTTCTTGGTGTCCCCTTCACTTTTTCTTTTCTTTTCATTTTCGTTCTTTTTCATTCCTTTTTCTAATATTTTTTTGGTTTGGTTAGCAAACTATTAAGCGATGATGATGATGATTTATTCGTATATTGTTGATATTTCTACGCTTTAATTGTCCATTCACGTTCGACAATAATCGATTATTTATACGAATAAAAGCAAAGAATCCAATTTGGAATTTTTAATGAAACTTTTTTTTCGTCTTCTGCTGAATTTTAAATTTTAATTCAGTATTCTCTTTTAAAATATTCACATGCATTTATGCTCACTTTACTATCAATTCATGACTAAATTGAGGCACAACAGGAATTAAAATTTTATCATATTTACAATTCAGATCGTCCCATTTCCATTCTGACAAATAGAATTAATAGAAATAGAATTTCGAGGTTTGAGGCATCATCGCTAGACTGAATACAATTGATGAATGAATGGACAGGATTGAACTACAAAAACGTCTCACGTTTCAGTCTTTAAAACGAGAAAAAGGCGAGCATGTACTTATTATTATATTGTATGTTGAAATTAAGATGTAAAGTGTGGTACGCTCGATTCTTAAATTGAAATTTTTTGTGTTCTCGTTCGATGTTTGATGTTATTTATTGGAATTCCTTCTTCCTCCGTCATTCCTCTTCTTCTTCATTCCTTCTTTCCTTCGTTTTTTTGTTTTGTTTCCCGAAATTTATTCTCAACATACAATATGAGTTAGGGACCCTTCATAAATGATGTTGGTCAAAAAATAGGATGTTAAAATCTATTTTACAAATTTTGTTTTTGGAGTGTCAGGGCCGTAGCCAGAAAATTTTACGAAATTTGTGACATTTTTTTGGGGTTTTGAATTTTTCTCAAAATTTCCTAGAAAATATAAAAAAACTAAATTTAACCTGGCTACATTCCTGTGGAGTGTTACACAGCTCAGTTGGACGTGATTTGTGAACGGACCCTTTAAGGAAATTTCGGTTCGCACAATTATTTCATTTCGATGAATGAGAATCATTTCATATAAAATTTCTTTAATCATTTTCTTTGTTCCTCTTTCTCTTCTCTGATCTCATTTATTGAAGCTAAATGCGTGAATATTAAGTGATGATGGATCATTAGAGAATTCTCTGCATTCAATTCATTTTTTCCTCTTCTCTTTTTTGGCCTTTTACTTTTTCTTTCTTTAAGATTATTGTGCTCAATGTGTTCAATGAGTAATCACAATTTTCGATTATTTGCTCAATATTTGATCAATTTGTATTCAAGCAATCAAACCAACGAGAAGCAAGCAATAGCAACAACACAAAATTAATAGTAATAATAATTTTCATCAGCTAAACCCAGTAATTTTTCAAAATCTCTTTTACAAGTTCTTTTTCTCCATTTAATGAGATATTACTTGTTGGAATTATGATTATTATACAATATTTAAACATGACCTAAATTTCGGTTGCAATTATCAAACAGAGTCTATGGTCACGTTACAAACTACTTTTTCGTTAAAAACAAGACAGTTTAAAGCTATGCAATAAATAACATAAATATGTTCCGATTTTTAAAAAATTAGTTTGTTTCCTCCTATATATATTGCAATCAGTGATTTTTTCCATCCATTTGTGCTGGTATTTTGTTTCCATCAGTTTATTGAAGAAATTTTTCGACCAGAAAAAAACGAAGCTTGGCATTCAGTGGTTATTCATTTTAATTTTACGGTTTTCAAAAGAATCTGTCAAAGGGAATTAAGAGGACTGAATTTCTTGTTGTAATTAAAGTTTTGTATGGTTTTTTTAATGTGGCAGCAATTTTTATCCTCCTTCTTCTTCTGCTCTTCACTTCTTCATTTCCATAATGGACTTTTTACAGCATGATGAATTAGTTTTCAATTTTAATTTTATCGATTTCGTATTCACACCAAGTCATTTCGAGTTAATTTAATTGGTCACAAAAAACGTCTAGGAAATAGGATTTTTGGGCGCTAAGTCTTTTCTGTTAAGTGTCATACAGCACCTGATTTCGTCTTTTAAATGCATGTTCATTATAAAATGAACACTAAATAATGTAACTTTTGTCAGCAAAGCTAATTAATTTAATTTTGCCAACAAATAGAATCCTTCACTTTACAATGTGAATCTGTCCCCAAAGGCTGCTAGTCTTCATGCTATATTTTTCATGCAAATTCGTTTTTAAAGAAATAAAAAATAAATTAGTAAATTTTAAGGCATAAACATAAAAACCGATTTTAGTTTGATGATTTTTTTAATTGCTTCTGACGTAGAATTTGAAATATGTTGTGAAACTATTAAGGCAGGAATTTACACTTTATAATAAATCGAATGATAAATTGAAGTCTAAAAGGTATGTTTGACCTACAACTGGAAGTAAATTTGAACTAAATAGATATTTTGTAAAACAATGAATTAAAAATTATGAAAACTTGTTATTAAATTATGCATTTATTTATTAATCAATCTAGTCAAATTGGGTCACATTTAAATCTATAGTTAAGCATGCTTTCATTCATATGTTCCTCGTAATCCTGTTATTTTGAAGACATCTTTTTAAAGTTCAATTCAATTCTATTAAAATAATTTATGAATTTTATTACACATCAACACGTAAATGACTACTTTAAAATCCACAACAACTCATCACATTAAACTTAATGCGGGTTCACGAGAAAAAAGTAAATTACATGATAAGAATAAATGAAAGGTAAGCAGATTAATACACATTTTGATGGGTGAAACACGAAAAATCCGCTTAAATTGTTTAATCTTTAAACCATAGAGTATTTAAATTAAATTTGCAGTTTGGCATTTAAACCACATTTTAATGTCTACATTTTCTCACAAAATTTGCGACCGAATAATTAATGACATTTAAGCAATCAAATTTGTAAACACACATGTTATGATTATGTCTTACAAATCTCTTTAGTAATAACATTTTGCTTTCTGTCTTCCATGCAAAGTTATTAGATTTACTTTTATGTCGATTTTCATGTGAACAGAATCATTTTAGCTGGCTTGAGTCTTCAATAAATTAAATTTAATTTCAAAATCATTAATAAAGCGATAGTAATAATTTGTCTTAGGCAGACGCGTAGCCAAAGAGGGGGACAAATCCCAAAAATTTCTGGCTACGCCCCAGGTATAAAGAAAGGAAAAATTAAATTTTTAAATTTTTGAGAAAATTAAATTTTTGAAAAAATTAAATTTTTAAATTTTTGAAAAAATTAAATTTTTAAATTTTTGAAAAAAATTAAATTTTTAAATTTTTGAAAAAATTAAATTTTTAAATTTTTGAAAAAATTAAATTTTTAAATTTTTGAAAAAATTAAATTTTTAAATTTTTGAAAAAATTAAATTTTTAAATTTTTGAAAAAAATAAATTTTTAAATTTTTGAAAAAATTAAATTTTTAAATTTTTGAAAAAATTAAATTTTTAAATTTTTGAAAAATTAAATTTTTAAATTTTTGAAAAAATTAAAAATTAGAAAAGGAACCGAATAGTTCAAGAATATTAGCTCTGTTTTTCATGATTCTAAAATTTTAGTCTTTTCAGGCATGGAAGTTCATAGCTTGTTACATAAGTCGTGTTTTCAATTTAATTTTACGACTTTTTGGAATTCTAATGATTCTAATGTGAATACTTTAAATACATTCATGTTAATAAAAAGCAATTTAAGGACCCTAAGCATTATATTAAATATGTTTAATGTTTATGATGAGAAACATTTTATTTCTTCTTGTAAAATCCCCATAAACTCAATAAAAACAGATCATAAAGCTTGATAAAATAATATTAAAAATTTGTCAAGCAATAAATCAAAATGTCTATAAAGCAAGTTACTAAATTCTTTCAACATGCTTCATCAAAGGTCTACACAAGTTTAAATACATACCGCTTTTATTCTTCCCATGTGTTCAGATCCCCATCAAATTCTATCATCATCTTCTCAAAATTGATTTACTGTGAAAATTTTTTTCAGCTTATTCCCTTATGTGTAATATAAGCATGCTTGAATTCAATTTCTAAGTTAAGAGTGGTTAAGAGTAAAAAGCACTTGAAATTTTCAAAGTTTTAAGTAGCATTAAAGCGTTCATTTAAATCAGATTTTCCTTTTTCAAACCTCAAATGCCGCATCAAATGATCAATTTTTTATGAAGACAGAATTTAGATTCTACCAATCTTTAGATGCAAAATCAGGGAAGTTGGAAAAAATTGATTCCAAAACTTTGAAATTTGGGAAAATTTTAGCTGGATGAATCTCGGTTAGTGTTGAATCAAATCACAACATTTCTTAAGACAGGGGGATGACTACTTGGTGGAAAATTTTTCCGCCACGTCTGGCGAATCAAATTTTTGATGCTAACATGTATAAAACCTTAATACAAGAACTACTGACCTTTTTCCGCCAGGAAATATGTGTAAATTTGGAGTTATAGCTCAAAAAGTGCGTGGCGGAAAATGATTTTTTCCACCAAGTAGTCTTCCCCTTGTCTTAAGATTTATTTTATGATCAAAGTAATCATTGATTCATTGAAATTATTGTTGAATATTTGTTGAAATTGTTAATTATTTGTCATTTCAAATTGAAAAACAGTCCACTGTTTTAAGTTATTGTTATTGAACCAGCGACCTATTGATCTTTTTGATTTAATCATCCTCCCTACGCAATAGAATCATAGGTAGACGGCATAAGCGAAGGACCCCACACCCCTAGTAAAAAATGGAATGAGAGCAGAATTAAATAAAAAGCAGATCATTATTTTTCATCATAAATACATGTAAGAGATTCAAATTGAGTGAATCAAAAAACAACTTTGATGTTAAACTTTTTTTTTTGTTGATTCCCAACACAAACATTTCATTGAGTTTGCTTTTTTGATTATCGTCTGTGGTAAGCATTAAAATAAAATTTTAACTTTTCATTTTCAAGCTACAAAAAAAGTAAGGATTTTTTTTATTAAATCATAATGTAAATAAATAAACTTTCGGTTGATACCAAAGGATAAACTCATTTGTGGCTTGTTGAATATTAATACGGTGAATCGCATAGATAAAGGAAAAGTTTTTTCTTCTCTTTACCATATGTAACTTAAAATGAGCTGTAAATTTTGTTTTGTACTTTAAAAAAAAAAGCTGCAAAAAATTTATAAGAGAAGAAAAAACTTTTTTATGCATATGAAGCATGTCGTACATTTTACGGTAAAATTATATATCATTTTATGGTTTGTGCTTCTCTCATTCCATAACAACTCCTTTCATCCCCCACATTTAAATGCTTTATTGTCGGCACTTTGCCTAAAACGCCTATAAAATTATTATCAATTTCATTAAAGATATAATTCTAGTTACACACATCTATAATGACTTGCCAATGGCTTACATTTGTTATCCTATTTCTAGAGAAATAGTCATGTAAATTACATTATATTCAAATGCCATTAATATTAGCAGATTTATGAATGTCCAGTTCCATTATTTGTTAAAAACATACTTCCATAAATGAATTAAATGCGTCATTAAGTCTAAATAAAAATCATGTTCTTTACTTACTCATATTTTTATTCATAATATCGTTGTTCTTTCATAATGTCTAAATACCTATTTGGTCATTAAATGAGAAGTTATATTACTCGCCATAATAACAATCAGATATTAGTCGTTATAGCCATTTCATTCTAATTTTGTGTCACGACACAATGCCGTCAGTTATAGGGTTTATTTTTATATGCTTCGCTAGAGAAACTGTTCATATTAACTGTTTAATCGTACACATAAATTCCTACATAGATTTCCATTATTCTCCTTCTTTTTCTTCTTCTCCTCTTCGTCATTATCTATTAATGTAGTATATTATTTTTATTTCATATTATATGTGACGCAGTATTATGCTTGTAATTAGAAAACAAGAAAAATCATTTAAACTTTTTATTTTCATTTCTCCCTTGTTTTAATGCATTCATCCTCATAAGACTCCAACATAATCGTACATCAGTGTTAGGATGGTGGATCATAAAAACTGAGCAAAGCAAAAACTCAATCGGCAAAGTTTGATGGGTGGCTTTAGAGAATGAGATGGATAGAAATAAAAAAAACCGAAAAAAAGAATTGAATCAGCTCTTTATGCCTTTATGCATTTCAACGCCATTAAAATTTATGAACTTGACGTTAAACTCACTATCCGATTGCCTTTGCATTTTCAATCTAGATTTATTTTTATTACCATTTGATATCCGTAAGTCAATTTAAAAACATTATTTTGTGATGATCTGATGCCAATTACTATAAAAATTTGGAACCATTTATTGAATTAGATTATGCTGAATATAAAATTTTATGGACTTTTTTTACATTTTCGTAAAGTTTCTTGTTTGTTTTTTGAGAAATTTGATTTTTTTCATTTTGTAGATTAAACTAGCTGTCTTATTTTTAATACATGCTTATTGTTACACTTTTTAATACACATTTAAATTGTGCCAGTTTAAAATTTAAATTTGAAACTTTAAAGAAAATAATAATCCGAGAATTTAAAGTATATTGTTGAATATTTTCAGCAAAGCTCTCACTGACATTTTCCACGTTACTCAATACTTTAAGAAAATATCAATTTTCATAAAATTTGGTAAAATATTGGTAAATATTTAAAATTTTATTTCATAAATGATATTTTTCCTTTCGGCATTTGATTAACAATATCTTTGTTTCATTTCTACATGGTTTTATCAACATTGTCTGTTCTGGGGTAATACAAAGAACAATTTCTTAAGGGTAGGTCTTTACTTTCTACAAAATATCATATAAACGTTTATTGAAAATGTGCTATCCAAACCATCTCTTAAAACTATTCATTTCTTAAAATGTTATCCAATGGGCGACAACAGTTCTTATTCTTTGAAATCGAAACTTCGAAAATGTGATTTTTTTTTAAAAAAAAATATGACCGTTACTAATTTTCATAAGTAAATTTAACGGTTTTTGAAAATTTAAAAAATTTAACACTTCGAAACAGTTTTGAATTTCTAAAAAATAACGGTTAATACTACTGTTGTCATCCATTGGAATGTTATGTACCTTAAATTTTAAAGTGCACTAAAACTTTTTTCAAATTTCATTCAATTATCATTTTTTAAGTAATTACAAACAATTCCCCTTTTACTATCCTTTTAGTTCTCTTTTATTTTGATATTTTTTCTTAAATACACAATACAATCCTGCAAAGCTTCCCTAAATGTTTGCTTAGTTTTATCGTACAAGTGCACGATACGAGTATTCTTTTTTTCTTGAAGCAAATTTGCAGAAGCACATAAGAAGCTATTTATTTAATATGCGGTTGCTCTTCATATTTAATAAACAACAACATAAATTTTATGCTTTTGGAAACAAAAAAAAATGAAAAGAAGAGAAAGAAATAAAAAACTTTTTATATAATCCAGAAACTTTAGCGCCTTTTTGCATCAATAAAACTCATAATTAGGAATACTTTTGTATAACTTCAAAAGATTTACATTGTTGCGATTAGATATTTTACAAATTCATGTTTCGGTGGTGTGTAGGCAGGGGCGCATCCAGGCTTGTTGGTTTGGGTGTCAAAACATATCCTTTGATGAAAATTTTATTTAATTTTCATGGTTTATTGAGAAAAAATCCTGAGACGTCCTCTATCGTCCATACAAAAAAAATTCAAAGCATTTCCTTCCCAAAATGATGTGTTCTGTATAAATGTAGGCTCCTATTTTTCAAGTATATATTTAATGCTTCGGCCTGTTCCATCAATTTTCCCAGTCTGTTGAATATTGTAGTCTCATTCCAATCTACTACTATATAATGTTTTTTTGTGTCGTTTCATCAAATAGCATTGCCTGGAGCACGACTTCTCTCTTGAATTCTACATTAAGCAATCAAAGTATCAAAACTTCCAGAAAAAACACAAATTTGGAAATGGCAGGATTCGAACCGATAAATCTTCGAGTTATAATACCAAATTTGAGCCAAGCACCTTGCCAATTAATCCACAGAGGGTAATTAACTTCTTCGTTGTTACATGAAATCTTAGCTAACTGTTTGAAGGAAGTGTATTTGTCAAATCTGAGCAAAAATGAATCAAAGTAATAAAGACTTAATATAACCTTGCAGACATAACGTTCCCATCAGCATAAATCATTAACAAACAGGTGAAAAAAACTATTGAGTAAAGTGGTGGAGAGGGAGACAAAAAAAATTAAAAATAATTCGAGGAGCTTCTTTTTTTTATATGAATGAAAGTTTTTAAACAAAAAAAATACATGAAAAAGGAGTTGAACTATAACAGATATAAAAATTTCTTCGTTTCTTCTATGCATAATATGAATTTATAAATTATTTGTGAATGTGCAAAATAGTTTTGTGAATTTTTTCTTCTTCCTTTCAGGTTTTTCATCCTTTCGTATGTATATAGATAGATAGATATTTTATTTTTATCATTGCACTTCTGTTGATGTACATTGTGCACGTATTCAAAATTCTCCTCTTTAACTCTTTCCTTGAAAATGATTCCCGGAGTTTTATGGAAACTTTTCTTTATTCTCTCTTGAAAGTTTTTACTTCAATGCTGAAAACAACAAAAACTCAAAATTATTTTAAAAACTTGCTGAATGTTCTTTATTGTAGTAACTTCAATTTGAATTGCAAACAAAGAGTTGTGAAGAGGGGAAAACTGGTCTATAACATTCAGCATGTACAATAGTATTTTAAATTCTTGCAGATGAAATTACAATTGATGCATGAAATTTACTTATCAAAGTGCAATGTAAAAAATAACTTGAAACTTTTTCGAGTTCCTTTATTGTTTTAGGAAAATTGTTTTTCTCTCGTCAGACTTTTATTGCGGAAAAAACTGCTCAAGAAATGAAGAAGTAAATGGGATAGAAAGATGAAAATTGAATATTCACTTAAATTCTAGAAATCTACTTAGGGGAGTCAGAATCACGTCGCTACCATCAGCTTTCAATTTTTGATGAAAGAGCATTCAAATTCCAATTAATTTAAGAGCAATAAGATTTTCGGCATGAAACAAGACGAAAGCATAGATGAAGAAATTCGACCTTCTGCCTTTTTCTCAGTAGGAAACATTTCGTGTGAACGTGATGCTAAGGATTCTTATAAGAAAATTACTTCCTTTTCTCCAACAATTTTTAGATTATTCTGTTTTTGCTCTTGAAAAATGAAAGCATGCTTGTGCGACTTTGTAATGAATTCGGCAGCACTTTATACTTTTTGCTTGGCATTTTAAATTTTGTAAAGCTTCGTGACTGCTAATCAAGAAATAATTTAATAATAAAAATAAAAATTTTAAGAGCTATTCATGCTTTGATTTTATCTTGAAAATTTCTCAAAAGCAGGCTTCAACTTTTCCTTTAAAAGCTTCTTAATTTTTTTCCATTTAAAATTATGAATTAGATGAAGAAGTTTTGAATTTTTATAATGATTAGCTTAATGAAATTATTTTTGGTGGTGATGGATGAGGATGGGTTATGCTTTATTTCAATATATTCCAACCTTTTTTGGCGATAAACTTTTGACTCAAAAAATAGCTCATAAATTGAGATTCACGACCTTTTTGGGATTATATAAGGAAAAACTGGAAAACACCTATGGAAGTGGTCTAAGTGTATGATAGACGTCGCTTTTTCTGTTATAAGTCATGATACATTTTTAAATTTTGTTCAATGTCCTGTATTTTTTTCTAGAAAATTTTCGTTGATTTTCAAATTTCCCTTAATGTCTCGGATGTTCATGAAATTTTGATCGCCACTCTGCCTTAGCATAATCCATGATTAAACTTTGGTAGTAATTACAGCTCTGAAATAATAATATGATTTAAATTTTCATGATTAAACATAATTTTCATCACTTTTGTGCCACTTATATTCTTATAGATTGAGAAAATAATAAGCTTTCAACCATAGCGAGAAATTTATTTGTTTAAAAAAAACCTCAACCTTAAACGTGCTCGAGCATTTTCATCGGAAGCAATAAAATCTGTTCTTGAAAGATAAATCAAACTGGAAAGGTGGCAAATGAAGAAATCAAAAAATCATTTTCTGATTTCTCTCAGTATTAATCGTATGTTATAATGTGTTAGGTTTTTTTATAGTTCATGACAAGATAGTGAGGAATTATACATGCTACAATATGCTTTCTATGAAATAATCCTCATACATAGTAAGTTGGTGGTATGCTAATACAACATAAGTCATGAGTCTGTAATGTGAATATAAAATTTATGCATTAAAATTTCCGATAAGCAATGAAAATGTTTTCTTATGCACGTTGATATGTACACAAATGCAAATTTCACACAATCATGCCAAGGTAAACATTTCATTAGTTTGACAACTTAATTTAGCAATGCAATTTTACCTAACATACACATAAACTTTTGCACCATTACCATTAAGCATCAACAACAGAATTATGTATGACATCATTCCGATGTAAAGTGTGTGTATATCATAAATTTAAACATGCAATTTCATGGAGATTCATTTGGAGGAGGGTGAGATAGAAAGATAGATATGAATGGCATTTACAACATTTATAAGCAGTATGATAACAAGTAATAAAACATCATGCATCAATTTATCATCGATATAATACATGTACATAAAGGAAAAGTGAATATTGCATTATCATCAACAAAAATTCATTCGATATAGATGTTCATGTGTACAACATGCATGAATATGAAAAAATCATAAAAATGAATGATGAAAATGAGGAAAAAAATATGAGAAATTTTATATTGTTGCAAAAGCGAGTAAGAGAGTAAGCGGGTGGATTCAAAAGATGAATAATATTGCTAAAACAACTTTGCACATTTATCAAATAAGAAAAAATCATAATAGAAAACTTTTGCTCCTCTCGCTTTCACAACTCGACTTAAAATCTCATTCATTTATCATTTTATGTGAATTTGCATTTTCCATATCATCCTTTTGTTATTATTTCCTCTTTCGTTATAGCTTCATTTGGCTAGATGTAAGATTCTTATTACTTCATTTTGACAGAATGAACAAGAATAAATAAGTTCTAAGAAGTTCTGTTTGTGATGCATAAATCTCATATTTTGAACCTAACATCCAACTATAGGCATTTATTTTAAGTTAATTAAAAATTAAAAAAAAAAATTTGAAATTTTTACAATTTCAGTCAATTCAAATAAGATTAGCACTTAATGGGACAACTAGTATCGTATTAATTCACTGCCTGTCTCAAAAATTAAAAGTATGCTGGATTAGACAATGGCCTAGACATCATCGAGGATATGGATGCAGTGCAGCTAGCAGATCGAATTATTCTGCAAAATTCTGGGGCCTGTTGCTCGGTACCCCCAAGGGTATACCAAGCAACCGGCTCCTGGAACACAATTTTGATGAATTCTGCAGAATTATTCGATTTGCCAAATGCTTCGGAATCTATATTCAAAAAAATTAAAAATCCTTTTAAAATTTGTATACTCACTATCAAAACTTGTTATAAATTTTCCCTATTTTCTATTCCTCCATCTTTTATAGATCAAAACTAAAAACTTCTACAAACTTAAAAGTTTTGGAAAGTTTAAACGATACTCTTTGTGTTACAAAGTTAATCAGATGAGACACGTTTCAGTATCATTGATAGACTAATTAGCTTTCAAAAATATCAACATTTATCACGACAAAAAAATTTCCGTAAAACTTTTACAAGCTTCAGTGAGTTCTTAACTTGCTTCCTTAACTATTTCTCTTCTTCTCTCACTTTCTCTCATTCCAATCTAGATAGATGAAATTGTTGTGTGTGTATAAGATACAGCTGAGATGAAATCTATTTATTCGAAAGTTTTATTTGCTATAAATTAACTAAGAAAAACTCAATTAAAGAAGTTTTCTTTCCCATTTTTCCTATCATTTTCTACTAGAAAACTTGCCGCACAGTTGAAATTTACAGCATTTCGTTAAGTGATTTATAGCTTGAGGAAATTTGAAATATTATATTGAGGCTGTAGATTTTTTTTATAAAGCAAAAGATGAAGTGATATTTCATGCAGAAAAAAGGCATAAACTCAAGATAGTTTAGAAGTTTACCTTAAAAAATTTCTAATTAATAATATTGAATGATTACAAAACTTGTCCTCAATCATACTCTTCCGTTTCCTTATCATCAGTATTATTATTCTTTGTGTAATATGTGTTAAGGCATAGAGACATACCAATTTCATTTAAGGGATGTCAAGGAGATTTACATTTCAATAATGTTTTATTGTTTTCCAAATTCAAATTAATTTCTTTAATGCCAGAGGCAATTGTATGCTTTACGTATGAGACATTTATCAATTTACATGCTCAACACTTGATTTTATTCTGTTTGTTTCTAAGAAAAGGGATAAAAAAAGTTTAACTCGAGAAGATGAGCACAAAAAAAAGGTTTCAGATTAAACGAACAGATTAATTCCTCTCAAGATGTTCTGTTCGTCTTTCTTTGAGCATTGCACAGTCTCTATCGATAGTCTTAACACGCGCAATAATTTCTCAAAGTGACAAATGACTTTCCTTTTGTTTGACATAGAAAAGGGGAAAATAGAAAAAACGAAAACATAGAAAAAGTCAAGATAAAAAAAAATAAAAAGAATCAATTGATAAATATCGGTAAGTTTCCACAATGCTAATTGGATATTTGGCATTATTGACAAATTTCTGCTAATCATGATTAATTGAAAATTTCATCGCCTCAATACTTTCTATAAATGCTAATTGATAGTCTCTATTGAGTCAATAGAAACAGCAAAGTCATCATAAACTTTTCACTAATGGACTTTTTTATTTCACACTCTATTCCTCAATTCCTCATCATTGAATACAAATTATTTCTCTCTTCAATCTTTCGCATATTAAAAATTATTTGCAAACTTATTACCTCATTCATTAATGAAAATTATTTGGAAACTTTTGTCTCAAATAAAAGGAAATTATATTATGACCTGATACATTCTGATTTAAGGCAGAGACTTTGACTTTATTTTCGAGCTAAGTGTAAATTTATTGATCACTTCAAATATATAAAGAGAAAAGACAGGGTTGCGACCCAGATTGTAAATGGGGTTGAAATTGCATAAGGGATTATTCGCTTATGACATCCATTATTTCGGGAGAGAGAGGTTCTAAAAAATATTTGGCACTTTAAACATTTTATGATTCATTTTATGATGATCATATGCAAATGACCCCTATAAGTAGGGTTACCAGATATTTTCAAGAAAAATAGAGGACATCCCCCATGTCGACTAGTTTTATTCGTTTTCTGGACGAATTAGAACATTACAAATCTTTTTTATTTTCGAAAAATGAAAAAAATAAAAGACTGTCCTCTGAAAAACCAAGCAGATGGTCAGCCTACCTTTAAGGGGCCATCAAGCACCCATTTTTAAAAAAAAGTTATAGAAGTCAATTTTGTGAACGAAGGCTTCAAAATATATTTTTTCAAGGATTCACAATAAAATTCCAAAATAAAACATTAAAACTTTTACAACATTTTTCAAGCTCTCTTTCTCTCTCTAATGCTGTTGAGAGGTTGCTGAAACATTCAAATGAACTTTTAACAAGCTGTCAAGGAATTCAACAATTTTCATTTAGAAATTTTCAATTAGAATAATTCGATTTCTCAAGATTACAAATTTCCAATGCATCCAATTTAATATTCACGCTATAATGTAGATTCTTGAATGAAATATCTCCATATTAATTATAAAATTCATTGGTCTGAAAATGAAAAAATTGGGAAAAAATTCATGATGTTGTAGTTTAAAGCAGAGCTCGAGTTCTGGCTTGCAGTTTTAATTACTACAAACTAGTCCAAATAAACAAGGATCTACAAAAAAAATTGGACCTCCTGTTCGCCAAAATAAGAACAGTAAACAACCAAAAGATCATGAATTTTTTCCATTTTAGGACCATTGTGCAAACAGTCAATACCTTCAACGAAATTAATATTGTGGATAGAATTTTTTAAAAGAAGAAAATAAAAAACTCAGGAAAAAGACCGAGAAACTTTTATGGTAATGAATGGAAAAGAAGATAGGAAGTAAGAATTTCAAAAGGATTAGCGTGATGTGCGAAATTTTAACCTTTAAAATTCTCATCACATCCTTCATTCCTCTGTGAAAATGCGGGACGTGATGATTTTTAAATAACGAAGAGAAGAGATTTTTGCTACCTTCTTTTCGTGGAGATTTGCCATGATTTCCTCCTCGTTTAGCTACAAAAATAGAAGATTTTTTTCCTGTCTTTTAGCATAAATAACGTTTTTGGTATTTGTATCTGTATCGTTATTTAAAAAAGTCTCACAAAAAATGTAAAGTCAATAAATTAAGAAACTAATTACTTTATACAAAATACCCCTTTTATTTCCAGCTTTTATCCACCCTTCAATGTTGTCTCAAAAGATTATTCTGCATGAAAAAAAATCAGAGCCATTAAATAAATGAAATGAAATTTCGGTGATCTTATCATTACTAAATCGTAAAATGTTTACATAATTTATTGCATGTATGGTTTTCGATTTATTTCTAATGCGATTACTTTCTTAAATACGTACATTATGTTGCTATTTTTCGTTCTGATTTCATTTCTGTTTGGAAAATCAATTTGTCGGTTGGGGATCCTTAATCTATTATGTCTGCAATTAAGGAAAAAAATAGGGGGCTAATGCTGTATGACACTAGTCGGAACCGTTTGATTTTTGGGTTACATAATTGGCAAATGATCCTTAAGGGGTCATTTATTTATAACGTCAACAAAATCTTCATACAAGAAATATCCTCTTGTATGGAAATCATATACCCACAAAATGTTGGACATCATAAGTGAATAACTCCTAAATAGAAATGTAGCTTTTTATGAAAATGAAAACCATTTACTGACATTTATAGTTGACTCCAACAAGCTTAGAAGAAGCAACATTTTTTATGGCGAAAATGCGCTTAAATCACCAATAAAGCGTTTACATTACCCGAACATACAATGAGTATGCTCAGATCATGTGAGCATAGTTAAAGCACACTCAGAAAGCATTCTCATACATACTCTCTACAAAAAGCATGCTAAGAGCACACTTAAAGTACTCTTTTTAAATACAACATTCTTCAATTGTTACAACACTTTTTGTGAGACTATTTGAGCATACTTTTTACTCTACTTTTTTGACATATTTTGACCGTACTTTGTACAAGATGGAAAAAGTACATTATGAGCATGCTTTTAATCAGAAATTTTAACTTGACTTATTGTATATGATATAAAGCATTCTTTAAGCATGCTCACTTCATAGATTTTAACCGTACTTTATGCAAGATGAAAAAAGCACACTGTGAGCATACTTTTAATCAGAAATTTAAACTTGACATTCAATCTCGAATGTCAACCCATAAAACCATCAAATAATTAAACTTGACATTCGATTTCGAATGTCAACTTTAAAAATTCTTGAAATAAAAAAACTTGACATTCAGATTTGAATATCGAGCTAAATATAGTTACCAAAAAATTAAACTTAACATTCGATTTCGAATGTCAACCTTAAGAATTCATAAAATGTGTCCATCAGGGAAAACGGAGACCTAAAGAGTTAAGTGATACACTATATGTGGGTTTTTGTGCTAATTTGTGCAAGCATAAAACCAACCTTTTTAAATTTTGTGAAGCCGCGTGGTCTGAGATATGAGCATTTGAAAATGCAATATGGACTTGTTGGTATAACTAAACTGCACGATTGTAATGTAATTAAAAGTGACTTAATGTTTAACTAATAAGAGACCATGTTGTCTCATACGAGTTATAATGAATACTAACTTTTACATAGAGAGGGGAAAACAACTTAAAAAGGGGAAGTCAACTAATTGTAGTTGCTCTTACAATTCAAATATAAAATGACCGTTGATATATTCTCAACAGGACTAATTTTTACATTTTTTAGCTCTAAAATCTACAAGGTTTAACAAAAATTGCTGAAACTTGGTCTGTTTTTTGTGCCGGATTTGCTTGATTAAATAAACTTGAAAGAAATTTTTTAGTTGCATATCCTGAATTACTAGAGAATTTCTCTCATGTAAGGTAGTGTGAAACTTAACTTTTTAAATTAATTTTATTTGCAAAAATTCTGTTTTGGTGTTTTTCTTAATAATTTTTCACTTTTTCCATCATAAACATGTAGTTTTAGCTCAAAAATAAATTTTTTTATTAAAAAACTAATTTTTGTTCTCAATATGTTGGTTGCT
Organism: Chironomus tentans; assembly: GCA_963573255.1. NCBI lineage: Eukaryota > Metazoa > Arthropoda > Insecta > Diptera > Chironomidae > Chironomus > Chironomus tentans. Next base: position 22,368,461 of record OY754303.1, on the reverse strand, counting down.
ATAGTAGCACACTTTAAAGCCCACTTAAACCACTATAACTTTAATCAAGAGCAAATAAAATTAGTAAATCAAGTATAACATTCGATTTGAATGTTTTCAAAGAAATTTCATCTTTAGAGAAAAAAGTGAAGGAGGGGAGAAAAAATTTAGTATAAATAGCAGTGTATTTTATTTTTTTTCTCATTATTTTTTGAGCTTTCGACTAGGGAAGACTTCTGAAATGGAAATTAATGATGATCAAAAATTTGCTTAAAAATAAGATGAAACGTGTTAAGAAAGATAAGATATCTCAGAACAAGCAAAATGATGAAGTAATCGAATAAAAAGTTGAAATAAAAAGATGTCCTAGATAAATATTAAATTGGTATGTTATTTTAAAATTCAATTTCAGATAAATTGTAGCCACTAAGCTCAAATTTTACTTATAAGAGTCTGCTTTAAGTATACTTAAAAATATTAAAAATTATGCTAATAAAAATTCATAAAAACTCGTTTTAAGTATGCTTAAAATTATAATAAAAAGTATGGTCATAAGTAAATTAAAAAGTAAGCTTTGAGTCACCGAATTATTATAAAAGCGCTCAATACGGTGTTCATAAAGTAAGCTTGTGAGTATATATTATAAGCCCGAATAAACATTGAGCATCCTCAGTTTTTTGAGCACGTTACTGAGCATACTCAAAAACATTGTTTTACGTGCTCAGCTGAGTGTACTTAATTGAGTATGTTCTGAATATGCTTATAAAAAAATAAAAAATATTTTGATAGGCATGCTAAACTGAGTATGCTCATGAGCATGCTCAATTCAAAAAATTTAATGTGCTCATCTGAGTACATTCCTGAGCATGCTCTTGAGCACATTCTGAGCACACCATTCTGAGCACACCATTCTGAGCATGATCAGATATTTTTAAGGAAAAAAGTTAATTAAGTTAACTAATGAATTGTCAGTTGTGTCCTAAATGTTGTATAACCTGTGTAGAACCGTTATTCCTTGAAATTAGCATGTTTAAAAATATAATAATTTAAATATGTCTTTGGCCATATTTTTATTATTATATATTTACAGATGGTGACTTCAAGGAAAAATGCGAGATCTCGAAAGTTAAGCAACGCAAGGACGAATTCAAACAAAGATGGGTGACCGGGAAAATTTCTAAGTATCAAATTTTCATTAAATAAAATAATTAATTCTACTAACACACAACTTTTAAAAAATACTCAAAAAAGTTCCAGTCAACTCGAAAAAAAAATAGTTAACTTAATTAATTTTTTTAAATTTTGTGTTATTTGAGTATGCTCAGTGAGCACGTTCTTGAGCATGCTCAGAGTATACTCAAATAGCGTGCTCAACAGCGTAAAGTAATGTCATCAAATTTTGTAAATTTGAGTGTGCTCAGACCATGCTCTTTGTCTATTCGGGAAGAATGCTTAAAGCATGTTCACTAACCATGCTCTCTTAGGTACACTAATGCTGCTTTTAGTTCTATGAAGTGAGACCGGTTTCATAGTCTCAGAAAACTATGCTCACAGTATGCTCTTTGTCTGTTAGGGTTAAATTCTTCTTTTTTCATTACTTTATCATAATAATTCCAATGGATAAAGTTAATGTTCTTAACATGAAGGGTGGAATTGCGGAGACAAGCAATAAATGTAAATCAATTTATTACAAAATATGTTTCACTTGATTTTATTAATAAATACATTATGTGGTTGGGTGAACCAACGTATGGTCTACATATATACATATATATAGAAATAATATGTCTATCTATTCATTTTTACTTCATCCCCACACCTACGTAAACTGCTCCTATTATACGTTCTATGTGAACTGTGTTGTGCGGTTGTCAATGTGAGAAATGTCTTCCGTTAAATTGGTTTGATGGCAAAATGCCTTTATGATGCCGCAATAAATGAAACTAATGTGAACATTTCACCATAAACAGAATCATCGCATTTATTTCTATGACTGTGAGTCAAAACCGCAACAATAACTTTAATGAGCCTGAGGGATGACTTTTCATTATACAATACATACACTTACATATATGTACTTTTTATGTACGGATAAATGTAACCATTTATGAATCTAATAATGTTAGATTATTTCATTATCAAAATTGCAAAAAACGAGAAAAGTGCTTTATTGCATTACATTAAGATATGAAAAGAAGAATGATGGCTAGGAGAATAATTTAATAAAATGAAAATCGACAGAATTAAGTTTATTGTGGTTATGCAAACAATTTGTTTTCCGCATTTCCTCATCCTTGCAACTCTTTTAATTCCTTTCATCATTATTTTTGCATAAATAAAGTAAGAAATTACTCGTTTAAAAATAAATTATGTAAACGCATTTTACAAGGCATAAGTACGTTTTGTGAATATGGAAAATAATTTATCCGGATGAAATTATGTCCATTCTTAGGCTTTTACCTGCTTTTACATATATTTTAAACATTATAGATTCCTTAATCAGCAAAAATTATAAAAACATAATAACTCATAATGGACAATAGAGTTGCTTAATGTCAGCTGATTCAGACAACAACAGGTTAGCTGTTTTCAGATGTTATAATGAAAATAACCAAGCAAGCTTATTAGAATTAGAAAAAGGGATTCGAAAGTGACTCATTTTCTACCATAAAATGCACTCAAAATATCCATTAATAATTTCTGCAGTAGTTAGTAAAAATGGAATTAAAAAGCATTCTAAAGTGCATTTTAAATAGCTTATTGTGTGTTGTTAGATCAAAAGAAATTGAAAACAAAAGAAAAACTCAGCTCCTATGTATGATGAGCATGCCATTGAATTAATGAGTACGAGTGATGTGAAAAGCACTTTTTCTACTGCTTTTTTGCTTGCATCTTTTTTCGTTTATTTACTTATTCTTTATCCGAGCTCTATCACACACAAGAGTCCTCTATAAAAATGCACACATAAAGCACACAAGTGGCATTCACTCTTTCCTCAGTCCTACTCCTTTTTGTGTGAATGTGCGGTGTATTCTATTTTTAATAAACAGTAAACATAAATTTAATGCTTTCGAAACTATTTTAGCTATAAAATAAAATAGAGAAGTGAAAAAATATTCTTTCTTATTTTCCATTATGCTTAGTGAGTGCTTATGGCTTACATGTAGTATGTACATACATAAGCTAAATAGAACAATATAAAGCTCACATGGGATGGTGAAGGACGACGAAGTAAGTATATGGGGGGATGAGAATGAATTATGCATTGCAATAAAATATAAATTATGTACAATATGCATCCAGTGCAATTGCAATAAAAGAAAAGAAATGGAAACCGACTGCACAAGAGACGGTGTGTACTTTATTGAAATGACTGAGTGATGAATGATCTTCTAAATTCACATAAAATATGACTTATAAACTTTGTGAAATATTTGTGTTGTATAGCCATACCTTGTATGTGGTGTAACAGGAGATGTGTACCGAAATCATCATACGTCAAATGACATTGCATTCCATAATTTAGCTTTCGATGACAAATTTCCTTTTCATTGGCAACAGCTAAGCGATTTTTTTGTCAAGTGGAAAATGAAGAAAGATTTATCTTTTGATTCTCATAAGAAAAAAAATTCATTTCCTCGATTTCCGCTTATTCTTTCTTCATCCAGTATTTTTCTCGCATATATGAGCTAATATATTACATAAGTGAAGCGAGAAATGAAGAAAAAAATAAAGGAAAGAAATCTTTTTCAGTTAAACTAGTGAGATGGGATTTTTATGATTTTTGATGTATTCCCATGGTAAAAATTTTCTCGGATTTCCATTCTTATGAAAGAGATTTTCATTTTCATACTGACATCTTTAAAGATGCAGTTTCTAGGGACAACTTAGCATTGAAAATCTTTTTTTTTCCTTTCGTATATTACACTATGCTAAAATGGTTCTTATTATTATGCTATTATCTTGCTTTTTTCCATTCTAAAAAAATGACTTTTGTATTTTTTGCAGTAAAAGTTTAAATAATGTAAAAATAATAAAAGTTATGAGGATTAAAAAAAGAGAATCAAAATTTCTAATTTTTTCAGTCAATCTAACTTTAACGATGATTGAAAAAAATGTTTTTGATTCTTTGATTGCGTTAGCTTAGTGGTTCCCAAACTGTGCGTTGCGGTGCATTTTTTAGTATACCGTAAGAGCTTTACAGGCAATAATTTATACTATTATAATCTAAAAGTCATACTTAAGCTCAGGGACGTAGAGGGGTCCGACCTCTCAAGGGGTGGGCCCCAAATTTCCTTCTCATATATTTTTAATTTTTTAAATTTTAAATTTTTATATTATCGCCTGTGCTTAATATACTTTAAGAACTAAATATGTAATAATGCGGTTAAAAAAAGCCTTATATTCAGACATATTTTCAAAATGACTGTTAGCGTGACGCGAGTGAAAACTGATCGAGAACCACTGCTGTTAGCTAGTCCTTGTTAATATTCCGTTACTACTCCCTTCAAATGAGCTTTAACCTTAAACTAAAATCAGCTGGATTAAATTACAAATCATTCTCAATCCGTATGCAGTCATGGAGAAACATTAAACGAGAGTTAAAGGAGCAAAAACTGTGGTAGCAAGAATTATCAAATTAAAAAGTTTTCGCTTACAATAAAACAGAACCAAATGGTTAATGCGATCCTTAATGACTTTCTAAAAAAAAGTTTTTCGATCAACGCAAAAAGAAGGGATGAATATAATTAATATGAGATTTCGCTGCTTCATTTAAAATGGTAAAAAAGAATGAAAAGAGAATTTTAATGGTATTGAATTTTTTTTTCTACTCGTTCGGCACTTCACACTGCAGTATATGAAATGAGAGCGAAGAATTTTTTTTGTGTCACTTTAAACTCATTAATTCATTAAAAAGCTCTTAAAAGAGAATTTCGTTTTTGTTGCCTCAACAATCACATTATCATCATTGTTTGTTATGCATGCATTCTCATTGACATTATAATCCTTTTAAAATATTGAAAGAATGACAGAAAATCATGGAAAATTTTCATAATTTATAACAACAGAATTATGAATGATCAATAATTTTGACGTATTTGCTCAAAGAGATGTATTGTGCTTATAAAACTCATAAGCAGCTCTACATGATAGTGCAAAATCGCTAAGAAATTCTCGTAATCTTATTAATTAAAAACTAAATTCAAAGTAATCATTAAATAAGATGATGAAGTGTTTTAAGCATAATTTCATATACTAAACAGCATGATGTTCGAAATTGCGGAAATCGCTTTAATTTAAAACTATTCTCATAACTACTATGAAGGTAGCAATTATTTCTCGTATTGCTCTTATTTGTATTAGGGAGGAGATTCAAAATATTGAGCAAATAATCGAAAATTGTGATTACTCATTGAACACATTGAGCACAATAATTTTAAAAGAAAGAAAAAGTAAAAGGCCAAAAAAAGAGAAGAGGAAAAAATGAATTGAATGCAGAGAATTCTCTAATGATCCATCATCACTTAATATTCACGCATTTAGCTTCAATAAATGAGATCAAAAAGTGAGGAGAAAGAGGAACAAAGAAGGAAGAAATTTTATATGAAATGATTCTCATTCATCGAAATGAAATAATTGTGCGAACCGAAATTTTCTAAAGGGTCCGTTCACAAATCACGTCCAAATTTTAGTTAGAAGAGAATTGTTTGAGCTGTATAACTTAAAACACTGGTGTATCCAGAGGAAGCTTAGGGTCAAAACTACTATTTCATTGGAAAAAAAATTAATTTGTTATGGAATTTTGAAAAAAAAATCTTAAAACCCCTCTAAAAATTTTGAAACCCCCCTACCTCGAAAATTTTCTGGCTACGGCCCTGACACTCCTCAAAAAAAATTTGTAAAATAGATTTTAACATCCTATTTTTTGACCAACATCATTTATGAAGGGTCCCTAACTCATATTGTATGTTGAGAATAAATTTCGGGAAACAAAACAAAAAAACGAAGGAAAGAAGGAATGAAGAAGAAGAGGAATGACGGAGGAAGAAGGAATTCCAATAAATAACATCAAACATCGAATGAGAACACAAAAAATTTCAATTTAAGAATCGAGCGTACCACACTTTACATCTTAATTTCAACATACAATATAATAATAAGTACATGCTCGCCTTTTTCTCGTTTTAAAGACTGAAACGTGAGACGTTTTTATAGTTCAATCCTGTCCATTCATTCATCAATTGTATTCAGTCTAGCGATGATGCCTCAAACCTCGAAATTCTATTTCTGTTAATTCTATTTGTCAGAATGGAAATGGAAATGGGACGATCTGAATTGTAAATATGATAAAATTTTAATTCCTGTTGTGCCTCAATGTAGTCATGAATTGATAGTAAAGTGAACATAAAAGCATGTGAATATTTTAAAAGAGAATACTGAATTAAAATTTAAAATTCAGCAGAAGACGAAAAAAAAAGTTTCATTAAAAATTCCAAATTGGATTCTTTGCTTTTATTCGTATAAATAATCGATTATTGTCGAACGTGAATGGACAATTAAAGCGTAGAAATATCAACAATATACGAATAAATCATCATCATCATCGCTTAATAGTTTGCTAACCAAACCAAAAAAATATTAGAAAAAGGAATGAAAAAGAACGAAAATGAAAAGAAAAGAAAAAGTGAAGAGGACACCAAGAACACCAAGAACGAAGTTGAACATAAATTGTTGTTAATTTCATGCAAAGTCATTTAAATTGTTCTGTACATGCTAAGATATATGGATTCGCCCTTTCTCATTTCTAAATGTTGCTCATCAACATATGAACTTTTCGTCTGAGTCTCTCACTCGCAATGATTTTTATGTCCAGAACACTCGAGCACATACCACACAGCAAACTTTAACAATAACAGCAGAAAAAAATGAATCGTGATTTATATTTTATCGAAATGAACCGTGAATTCTGGCAAATGTGCGAGCAATTTTTTAATGAAGCCAATGGATGTGTGATTGCCTCAAATATATTTTTTTCTTGTTCCAATGTAAATTGTGTCAAAGACATACATAAAGAAACTAAATAGGAACATTTAGCTGGAAATTTTTGTTACTTTAATAAATATGCGGAAAATTTCTTTTCCTTTCAACTTCGCGCGTCTCCATTAACGAGCACTGAGTCGAATTTCTCTTAATTTAATTATTCGTAAAAATTATTTTTCGATAAAAGCAAAACAAAGAAAAGAAGAAAGAAAGAAAAGGCAAGAAAAAAAATGTTTTGGCTATAAAGCACTAGTCAAAAAGCTAAAATCCATCGATCGATCGTTATTCAATTGTTTTCTTGGTATTTTCTCTTCAAATCACTTCGTTTTAAATCTCTTCTTACGATTTTATGCTCTCTCTCAAGTATCAACTCAAAATTGATGATTTATTACGTCCATTAACATTGTTAAAATGTTGCGTTGATGCTCAATAGCAACAAAATGCCTAAGACAGCTTGGGTCGATCATTTTACAGTAAAAAGATCAATTAAAAGGCGAAAAGTTTTAGATATGAACTGACATGAACAGTTTTACGAGGTTCAAAATTTACAAGACCTTTTTATCTGTCGATTATGTGACATTCATTGAACTTTCGAGAGTCTCTCAAGGAGATCTCATCGATTATCTTCATTTTCTTAAATAAATTGTTATTGAACAAAAAAGACTGAGTGAATCATCTTTTATTATTCCATTTGTATGGCACTTAAAGAATCTCCTTACAAAAGTCATGATCTTAAAATTTCAAAATAAATCTTTAAAGTTGTAGCGAAAAAATATTATCACGTGAAAATTGAGAGAGAAAAGAATGCAAAAAATTTACATCTCACACCGACAGGTAATTCCAACATCGACAGCATGAGAAACACATGTTAATATCCAGTTGCATATTCCAGTGATTGGAATTTCACCACATTTTCATACTGTGCGCATAATTCACACTACAGGTTGGAATTCCAGTTTTCATATACTCTCACCCATGCATGACAAACGACCTGAAGTCGTTTCAGATGTGCAGCAGCAGTGAAGTAATTTGTATGAATCTCTCTAAGACATGAAATAGAACCAGAAAAGTAAAAATGACAGCACAGCAACAGAACAGAATCGTGTTGAGTTTCAGAGCAGCAGGAGTGCACAGACCGAGAAAAATTTTATAAGAATGTTTTCATTCTTTTTATTTCATCGCAAAAATTGCTTTTTTATTGAGATCTTCAGAATAAAAGATAGGCACAGCGAAAAAAATCGTGAGGATGATTACGATTGAGCAGGTTAAAAGATTCTGAACTGAATGAATGGATATGATGTTTATTAAAATTAAAATTACGTTGTATTATAAGGAACAGCATGATATAAATTAATGTCTGAATGATGGAAAGATGAAACAAATTCACAGCATGAAGCTGACCGCACATCCATATGAAGATATGCATTGCTGATAGATATATCTAGTGGTTTAATGGAAATAAATTTTATAAGAACAAGGTTACTGCATCTTAATATCTCTAATGTCTTACTTCTATTATCATCATTCACCGACTTTTTACTACTTCTTCAACTACAGCGGCTGTCGTATTGTCCAGAGTTGGTAAAATTGAAACATCTAAAAAAATCTACAGCATAGCTCATGGAATGAGAAATAAGAAAACAACTTGCTATTTTGACATTTTCTGATCTAAGTACCAGACTGGCAACTCTGTTTTCATCTATGTACACTGAATATCAATAAATTCTTCTATCTTGAGGACTTGCTGATGTACATTCAAGAATGTCCATTGTGACTTTTAAGAAGTTATTTAATGTGTCTATCATGAATTAATGCTTATCATAAAAAATGACAACATTGACCTCTTAACTAATTGAGTATTCACTAAGGAATCTCTTGCGTTGCTTGAAAGTTTGGACTGAATTTTGATTTCTTTTTATTCCTCGTGGAATCAAACTTCTGAAAATTTTCAATGCTGTTGAATAAAATATTAGGCATAAATAAAAAACTTTTTGATTTGGGATTTTTTTTTTCTAGAGAAAAATAATGAATTTCGGTTACATTGAACCACAGCAAATTAGGAATGGAAGAACGAAATAAAAATTGGAATTTGCAATTTTCTTACCTCATGTTCTCAATTTCTCGCGCACTAAATAAATGAACAAGAAAAAAATTCATTGCTAGAAGGAAACCACAGAAAGCAATTGCTTAGTGGTCGATGAGTGAAATTAGTCATTTCTTTTCTTACTTGTGGCTTCTCACACGAAACTTTTAAATTGAGAGCACTTTTATGATGTCCACCACATATTAAACTGATTTATATTCACATCAAAAAATTGCTTTGTCCAAAATAAATTCCACAGCAACACAAACACAGCTGTTGTTGTTCTGTGCCTTTCCTATACCTAAAATGTTTTCATTTCAAAGTGTCTGACAAGCGGAAAAATAATAAGAAGATCTAGAAAATTTGGTGTTACAATTATTTTTATGTGGTGTTTTTTTATTGTTTTTTTCCTTCCTTTTTATCTCTCGTTCTCCCTCTTTTTCCACATCTATGAATATCTCATCAATTTTCAGTATTAGAAAGACATTACTTCCTTTTGTCAATGTTTGGAAACATTTTATTTATTTATTTTATAAATGAACTTCAAATCAAAATTTACATAAGACATAATAAAGTATTAAAGCTCACTGTTCAGAGAAGATTAGGGTCCGGAACTGTATTTACTCCATTAATAATGCAAGAAAGAAGAAGTTTTTCAATATCTTATTTTTTAATGGACGTCATTTTTTAACGACTACTTAAAGACAATGCTGGGAAAGAATCATAAGAATTGGCGAATTGGATATAGAAAAAAATTTGATCGAAATTCCTTCTAATGCTGTAAAAATAATAGAAGACGATAATCAATAGAGAATAAATCTCAAGATGAGGAAGTGTGTAGAAGGAAACGAAAAATTGAAAAGTTAAAAAGTCCAATTCATCATAATTCTCTGAGAGATTCCTTTTTTTCTCATCTCGTTTATTGATTCTCATGTGTATCTATAAATTTAGATCTTCAACCAGGGAGGTAAATCCATTCAACATCATTACGAAGATTTCAGATTAGGACGTCAGTGGGAGTCGTAAGTAGAAACGAGAAGAGGAAGGAATGAGAGTTTAAAGCAATTTTTTGTAAAACATTTTTAAAACGTAATTAAGATACGATTTTGGGCGTTCCATGCATGATACAATGTTTTTGGAATCAGAGAAGATGGAAAAAAGCTACCGGAATTAAGTTAAATTAAAATTTATGATACGAAAAGACTTTAATCCGAAAATTCTCGAAATTCTGTTGATGATTTATGTTAACAAAGCATAAAAAATCTCATTACTGCTTACTGCTCAACTAGACGATGAGGATTTTGCAGAGGTTTGTTCATGAACATTTTAAAGAGAAAGTGAATACTGGTTGTTCTTATACATATGTGGTACTTTGAACGTATTTGAAATATAATTTAAGTATTAAATAATAAAAAATAATTTTCGAGCCAATATTCGTACCACACCAACAAGGCTTTGAAACTTGAAATTACAAGTGATTTATTGTAAAATTCATTCAAATATTGACTTTATAATTGACGATATTTGGATTATTTTGAGGATATTCCTAGGTATTCCACATGAATTGAAGATATTTGGGACATAAAGGCTGAGTTATTTTAAGGTATGATGAATCCAGAAAGGGATTTGAAGTTAGAAAATGTCATGAAATTCTATCTTTTCCGGATACATCTATATAGATTTCCCAGATACATCGGATTAATTAGGGGTCGTTCACTTATTATGTTACGCAAAAAACGAATTTCTAGAACCCCCCTCCCCTTCTTGTTACAAATCTTCCAAAAAAAAAATTTTCTTTGTTTGACCTGTTACAAAATCTCAGACCCCCCCCTCCCCCCTAAAAAGCGAACGTAATAAGTGAACGACCCCTTATGACATATGACCTCTATCAGCTACTTTTACAAACATCCTAATTAGCCAATTTTTGTAAGTGTCTATGCTTTGCCATTCATCATTTATTTGACAATCTGCGAAGTCCTTTAAAATCCTCATGCAACAATATTCATGTAAAAAAAGTTAAAAGCTCTGAAAGCATAAAAATTCCTATGACTGAATGACACAACCGGAAAAAGTAAAGGGTGAAAGCAATGTTGCTAATAACAACAGCACATAAAATGCAATTAAATTTTTATTGTTTTAATTGCATTTTGATACAAACTTAAAACAACATAAAACAGCATGAGCATTGAAATTTATTGCCTTTCGTTTCAACATTGTGTGTACTTTTTAGGATTCATTCAAACGATAGAATTGTCTGCGTAAATGTGTGATGTACTTTTTTCCTCTCTATACACAATATATGTACACACGTTTGTACATTTTATGCTAAAGCCAACAGAACTTTTTTCTCTCTCCCTGTGTTTACTTTTCATGCTAAAAATCTTTTTTAAATATGAGATTTTATCTGAATTGCATTATAACGCATATATACTCTAAGCCACCATACAAAATGTCGTATTATGTTATCAAAATGTTCAACACGATTAACACAGCATATTCTCATGTTATGTTTGTGAATTTTCATATTTTTTTCCTGTTTGGATTCAACGACGAGTGAAATGGAGAAATAATAATTGGGTTTATTTAATTTCAATTTTTCTCATTTGTTTGTCCGACTGACTAAAACATTTTATAGTTTAATACACATCTACTTAAAAGTTTAACTTTCATAATGTATGTTTTCATAAAGCTGAAAACTGTACACATATGTCAATTAAAATGTTACTTTTTGTTTTAAATGTATGCAAGGATTCATGTAACTTTTCTATACATCATAGAGAGTATTTAATGCAAATCTAATTAACATAACATAAAAAGTTTGCTTTTGATGTAATTATATACATTTTCAGTACTCAAAAATACACAGTGTATTTATGAAGAATTTTTAATTACCATAAAATTTGATTTTCGGAATATATTTTAAAGGAAACGTGACTGATGTGCAGGGTCATAGCCAATGGACTGCTTTGCACCCCCTCAATGAAAAATTTCTTCACTTTGCTTGTTTTTTTTTTTTGAAAAAACGATAGGTTTTAGATAGAAAAAGTACCTGGAATAGGACCATATTTAACGACTCAAACGAAAATCCCTAACTGTAGTTAAAAAATTTGTTGATAACATTACTGTTCATAAAACTAGGTCAATGAATATTTGCCTTACTTGAACTCGCGCAATCAGTTTATCCTTGAGTCCAATACTCAGGCTTATCTACTAAGTTGTGTTCTCATATCACATGGATGATGTTTCATTTATGACGTAAATTATTTAATTTAATTTTATTATTTTCTCTTTTCCAAAGGAAACAGCTTTCTTAACCAGTACTTAAACTGTTAAGAATGGGTAAAAAATCTTAAGAAATTAAGAAAAAATCTCCTAAATTTGTAAAAAAAAATTGTGTCATTGGGAAAGGATGGCTCATTTTTGATAAATGTCACCGGAACACCCCTCTCTAGACTTCCAAAAGCAGTCATAACATTTATACGAGAATCAATGCGCTTACATTCCAATACTCCCAATAATCATGCCTTACTTTGCCCATCTTTTCCGTTCTTAACTGTCTTATTGTCATTTAACTTGTAATATTGTTGTCTCTCCATTGGAGCATGCAGTATAAAATGCATTTAAAAATTTCTCAATGTGTTATAAATTCTAATAATTTTCTTCTTTTATCCTCTTTATATTTCTCTGTGTATTCGTTTCCTACATTTCTTTTTGATATAAATTCAACTTACGTTTCCATTCATTGGATAAATGTTTTAAAGTTCAGAAAACCTGAACTATGAACTCCATCCAAAAAGTTTTCATTTCGATATGTGTAGCTTTGACTTGCACTTCTTGTCTCTAACTTAACATAGAGTGAGAGGAAATTTATATTTATATGGAAAGAATAAAGCACTTGGAATATAAAAACAAGAAGAAACAGAGACCACGAGCAATAAGTATGAGAAGAAAGAGAGATGAGGTGGATATACAATAAAGTAGAAGAAAAGGAATGAAGAAATAAAGAGTAAAAGAGCATTTAAGATAAATGTTATGACATTCATTTTCTGTTCGGTTCTTTTAATGTGACAGAAGCTCAAATGGCTCTATTAACGTTCATCTGTACATATATAATACCAATAATGTTCCAAAGATTCTCGGAAGAAAATAAATCCGTATACATATAAAGCATATGCTGATATGCATATACATTACACATATATTGCATGAATGGATACACAAGGAAGCGTCTTTGTTGGCAACATGATGAATAAATCGAGTGAAACATATTTGAGGCTTTTAATGAATAAATCTTTCAGTATTTCTTTTAAAAATTTATTTCTGTGATGCTGCAGAGAAATTAAGGCAAGGAAAATGAATATCCTGTATTCTTAGCTCGTTGAATGAAGTGTCTACTGCTGTCTTTAATTTAAAGCTTATAGCCAAGTTTAAAGATTCACAACATCATTCTATTCACTATAAGAAGTGCTAAGGTTTCTCCATGACCACAACATTTTCTTATTTTTTTTATCAATGGCAACAAACAGATGAAAAGAAGCTTTGTGCTACTGAATATATCATCCAAACACTTAAAAATATATTTATATATCTCCACTGCATTGCCGTTGTTATGTAACTGTGGAATTTCATTTTTAAGACCTGATCAATAATGTATCAATATTTACAGTCCATAAAGACAAAAATGCCTTGTTGTTTTTGTAAAATTCTCTGTTTGATTTATTGTCAATGTAATTGAATTTTCCATACTTTTTATCGATTGATGCCTCAATAAGCTTCCATGTTCTTTGAGGATTAGAAATTTATTTGAAAAGTTATTGCTTATTATTGAAGATTTTTTTTTTAAATTTGAGGCTAACGTGATTTTGTTAAACTTATCAAAACTCAATTGTAAAGTTTGAATTGCTTTCATCCTTGAACGTTTGAAGAATATTTTGGTGCCAACATTTATTAGATTTTCTTTTTGAATTTTTGAAAGAGTCGTTCGCAAATTACGTCACGCTTTGGGGAGAAGGGGACTTGAAGAATTTGTGACAGTCCAAATACAAAATTTTTCTTTCTTTGGAAAATTTGTGACAAGAGGGGGAGGAAAGGTCGAAAATAGACATTTTCTTTCAGCGTATTCTACATACTTTGATCCAACTTAGTATGACCAATTTTACTTCCAAGATGAATCGATTTCTAGCGACCTGTTGATAAGCCCTAGGAAAAAAATATCTCATCGAGACATTTCTTAATAAAGCATCAAAATAATCACTTTCAATTTCATACGCATGGAAGTTGATTACGACAATCATGCATCATACTGTTTGCTTATCAAATTTTTCTCTCTCCCTTTTATTCTTCAATTCGCATTTAAAGATGAAAAACACGACTTTTTATACGTCATCTCCTAATGCGAAATGAAAAGCTCAGTGGGAAAGCATAAAGAATAATACATATACGAGATAAAGGAATATAATAAGAAGCAAAAGAAACAGCAAGAAAATTGAGCAAATATCGAAACATCATGACATGACCATAAAAGCACAAAAATCTGTAACCTCCCTCATGTGACTGACTTTTGTATCCAGTAAGTTTCACATGGTTTAGTCGTCAGTGTATGTGCGATGATGCAATATTTTCTACAGATTTTTTTCGTTTATTCTTTTTTGGTACACAAAAATATGAAGCAGTTTATGGTCGTAATAAAACAACCGAGGATTCAATATTAAAAAATTAAATTTCCCTTTTTTGACAGAAATGAAGGAAAAAAACGTTATTGGAATGTGCCTTATGTTTTCCTACTCACACCATATCAAGCTCATTTCATTTTCCTCTCATGATACCATCGCTTGGTGGATTAACGTAGAACCGCAGAAGAAAAAAAACCCGTTCTATCGATAAAGGAAAAAAAATTCTCTCTATCAAAAAATGCTGCCATGCACTATAAAGAGAATCATAAATTTTATGCTATGCTTTTTTGGTGAATGAAAATACGTACAGCATATTGAAAATGAAACGTAAAAGCATTTTTTTTCATCATATGGATAGTCATAAAAAGAATTTGGGACTTTTTTTTCAAAGGAACTTAATGCCTTTTGAGATGATTTTTCAATTTTGATTTTCATTTGCCTTTCGTAAGACTATTATTGGGCATTTTGTTGTAGATGAAATTTTTTTTATAGGTATGACATCTGGTGTAAAATATTATGGTCACTAAAAAATTAAGAGGTCTGACAAAGAAGTTGACTTTGCTGACCAAAAATCATAATGAAAATAAGGTTTAGTTTTTGCAGAGTTAGATTAACAAATCTAGAAGCTTTATTTTTCAGTTCTAGCTACTACTAAAGCAGTGCTACTCAAACTATGTTCTCCGACACACTAAGTTTGCAATAAATAATAAAGACTCACGTGTCAAACCAAAAAACTCGTTAGACAAAGTGTACAAAGGGTTCAGCTTTATGTAGATATTTGGTTTATTGTGTCGCGCTCTTTAAAGTTTGAGAACCACTGCACTAGAGGCATATCCAAGGAATGTATGGTTGCCGGTTGAATGAAATTAAGCTCTTTTCTACTCTATTGAACCATAAAATATTTCACACATCGCCAAAATTGATGAAATGAACAATCTTAATCGAATTCCAACTCTGTTTAATAAAACTCAATGGAAAGGTCTGCAAAAATGCTTTTAATAAGCACTTACCTTCGATCAATAACTCTTCAAATTCTGTAATAAATCCCATCACATAAATGAAATATTTTAGCACCACAAAAAGTCTGTAATAACTTGACCGCTCAGTGTGCCTAAAAAAATAATCCAAATCTCATAAAAGCATCACTCAGTTAGCAGCGAGGTAAAAATATACGCAAATTGCATAAAGTTCAGGCGTAGGAAATTAAAAAATGATTTTTATAGCTGAAAAACATCAATCAAATTTTTCTCTCTAGTGCTGCTGCTGCTGCTCTTGGACATTTATTGAATGCTTTATTTTTGAAAAGTTTTTCATTACATTTTCATCAGTTTAACAGAATTCCATCTGTAAATATATCCATAATAGCAATTTTTTATTTAGTAAAAATGTAATTGAAAATGTATTGAGTCGTGTTTTTTGTAAATTGATTCTGACAAAAACATTCCAACAATACAATAAAAGTACATTTTTCATCGACGAAAAAAAAACTGAGAGAACTAAAAAATTTAGTGAAGAAGCAATGAAAAAAGTTGCAAAACATGATGCTCCACAAATGGTACACATTTCTGATATATTTCTTTCCCTTTTACTCCGTTTCTTATATTCATCGTCTCAATAGATGAAAAGCATTAGTCGAGTTTTCAATAAATTACATTTTCAAGAGCCATTACTCGGTAATGTTAACTCTGACTAAGGGAGAGAAATAAGAAATATTATATTACAATCTTATTCTCCTTTCTGATGAAATTTTTCATTACACACTTCACTTAATAGATTTTTTCAGAATCAATTTTCCTTCTTGAATGGCAGGCAAAATGCGCTCTCTTAATGCAATTCATATTTACATTGGATATATACACGCGCAGAGGAGAGATTGATAGAAATTTATTTTTTTGACTCTCTTCAACTCGCTCAATTTCGCATCTTCTTGTTGAATATTATCGAGATAGTCTTGAGATTACTTGAAACTATTCAAACATATATAAGGATTATACAACCAAACTACGTTGATCTTTCGAGATGTATTCGTACTTGAAAAATTTCTTTTGCTTCTTTCATGCTCGATTAATCTGCTGTGGATTTTGATTTTTTTTAAATTGAATGGAATTCTCCTATTTTTCTGGCAGAAATTGCTGATATTGTTGAGAAATTTAGCAACATTAAATTCTAAATGTAGAATAAATAGCATTCACATTGGAGAAGCAAGCATTGAAAATCGGTACGAAAGTGAACACATGAGTCCAATTTCAGCGCATTTTCTCTGATGCAAATAGCATAAACTATAAGTTATTCAAACTAAGTGTTTTAAAAGCTTTTTAAGTGTCCGATTATAATAAAAAATAAATAAAATAATTTTGCATGAAACACAGGAGGACAGAAGACACGACAGTTGAATAAAATCAAAAACATTTTATACCAAAATGTGCAGCAAATGTGCTAAAATGAAATTTTCAACATCATTATAAAGATCAAAATGTCTTTGAAGAAATAAATTACGAAGAAATGAGAAAGAATTTCTTGCAGTTTTGAGGGTTATTTGCCTCACTTCTAATGGAATGTAATGAACATTTTGGGTAATGAGACAAGAAAAATTTCACCATAAATTTTTCTAAAATTATAAAGAAATCAGCGGCAAATTGCAGTGAAGGAAAATGAATTTTATTCTACACAGCTGGAAAATTATTTGCATTCATAACTCAAATATTATTTCATATCCAGTTCTTATGCAAACACAGAGGGGGTCTTCGATTTGAAAGTTTCAAACATTTTTAAGCGATAATTTTGCATCTAAAATATACAAAATGTTTCCAAATTTTCAAAATTATCCAAACCGTGGACCCCCTTAAATAATTTATTTTTCTAATGTCCATTTCGTATTACTTTGAACCGAAAACATCCAAGATGTATGTAAATACTGGTAAATACCATTAAAATTTCTTTGAATCATATAAAAATATACTTCATTTTTGTACCTGTATGATTTTAATTTTCTTAAAAATTTGATGCATGTTAAGGTCATTATAAACAACTTTCAATATTTTGCAACACTTTTTCTTCGCGAGCATCGTAAACATTCATTGAACTATATGCTTTATGTAACATTTTCCAAAAATTTCTAGTGCTTAATTCCAAAATTAAATTAGTAGACATGGAAGAAATATGTCTTCGTGAATATTTAAGTTGATTTATGAAGCGCTCAGCATTTAAATGTTATAAAAAATTGGATAAAATTAGTTCCCTAGTAACCAATAAGCTTCCTTTAATTTTATGGACTTTTTTGACCTTGACAATAAAATCTCACGTGTTGTCCAAACTTTATATCTATCATAAAGTCGTGACCAATCGTTAGTCTTGAATTTAAAATTAAATACGATTTGCATAATTTTCTCAGTATGTGGATGTCGCAAAATTTACCTGACCGCTATCTTATCATATTTTATACAGCTAGGTTTTTAAAAATCGAAATGAATTTTTTGCCGGCAAGATTATTCAAATCAGGCCTGTTTAACCTTTTGTCAGTTATGGCATCTCTAGAAAATAATTATTTTAAATTCATGTCTAGCATCTTGTGTTGTATAACTTTTCTATAAATATTGAATGAGGGAACGGGAAGTCAAACCACTTGGACAGCTCTGCCAAAAATAGCAATAAAAAAATGAAAATTAGCATTATCGATATAAATGCAGATTTCTTGCTAAATTTGGATGACATTTGTCGCACAAACATTGACACTGAAAAATAAGAAGCTGGTATAACGAAATCAGGTTCAAGCTCATATTACCGTTAATATTAAAATTTATGTCTTGTCTCACAAATTTATCGATTTGATTGGTCTTAAACTGATGAAACAGGAACATAACTTGCACAAATGTAGTGTCTATAAATTGCCTGTGAATATTACATAGGTAATTAGATTAAAGACTTATAACAACATTAACTCTCATGAGTTAGTTTTCAGGAGTAATTTGTCAGGCTTGAAATGACTAATGGAACTAGAATTTTGTTATTCAAATGAATAGTTTACCTAAAGCAATTTCTAATGAAATTGGTAAACCAAACAACAATCATGAGATAAAACTTTTGAAATAATGATATTCAAATTGGTACTCAATGAATTCATATTTACTCATATCAAATATGAGTTGTCTTAATATAAAGATGTCATTTCTCTCGAATCTCACATTAGACAATTGAGTAACTGAGTTGAAATAATGCATGAGTGAGTTGAATGATGAAGATTCACTCAAATTTGTTTGTGACATAATAATGTTGTTACAAAATAGATTTTTAAGATGATCATTCAATAAGTTATTCATTTAATGCGCGCACTGTCGATAAATAAGTAAACTACTTTTTTGAATTCGATTTCGTAAACAAAATTTATTATTTTTTCACTAATTAATGCATAACATGACTTTTAATTTTTGGAGTGTTTTTTTTAAATTTTAATAATTTCACATTAATTTGTATTTTGCACATAAAGTACAATCAACAGTCTTCATAAATCATTCCTAGCTGTTTTTACTCTTTCTTTTCTTCTTGTGGTGGATTCTTAAGGTTAAGATCAATAGCAGCAGAAACATCTGGATGGATATCATCTCCTAATGGCTTGAATCCAATTCCTGCACCAGCGATGTATGTGACTGTGTGTGTCTTGCCCTCTGGATCAACATATGAGTATGATCCTTCAACAATGTTGGTTCCATCACCTTCTTCTGTTGCTTGGATCTTGTTTGATGTTCTGTAGTTATATTTGTAACCAGCATCTTCATTTGCCTTGAAGTCATTTTCTTCTACATGTGCCTCAATGTCTTCAATTGGTGTATCAGCGTAGACTGAGGCAATGAGAACAGCGAATGCTAAGAAACACTGCAGATGAATCAAAAAATTAATATATTTTTTTTTAAAAAATAATTCACAAAATTTTACACTTCACAAAAATTCAAAAAGTACTTACGATAACTTTCATTTTTAATATTTTAAAATACCGTTGGTACAGAGGAAAAAATTTGATGTTTATTAGTTAAGAGACGTCTTCAATCTAAATCAATGCGACGATATCCAAAATGCTTTTATATACGGCAACAATCATAAAGCTGTATATTACGCAATTCAATGTTGGTGATGATGATGATGTCGCTTGATGAAGCAAGAAAAAAAATGAAATCTAAGAGATCGCGAGAGTAAAAAAAAGAGAGAAACTTTTGAACATTTTAAAGGTGTTGCGCTTAAGGTCAATCAATCCAATGGTGTTCACACAATTTAATGAGTAGCTCTTGAATTAATGAAATGTCACCCAAAAATATCAAACAATCTTATTAGAAGAAGAAGAAGAACAGCAACACATTATGTCTTTTAAGGCGAATTATGAAGATTAATGAAGAATTTGCTAGCCGGTTTATTTATTAAGCCACATATACAAAACTTTTTGGCTGTTGAAAACTTACAATAAGCTTCAATTGAGCAATATTCTATTGAAATTATTAATCGTAATTCATTTTTAAACACCCATGAAATTTTGTTCACTTGCGCAATAAAAAAAATGAATCAAGAAGAATTTGACAATTTTGGTGATTCACAAAGCTTGAATGATTTATCGAATGTTTGTAAGTTCCCTTTTTCGATTTTCTTTGTTGTCAACTTCTTATTCAATTAATGTAAGTAACTACATTTGTATGAGATTTCGCATTTTTTTTTTTCGCAAAAACTGGGATCGACTTTTTGAAAAATGCTACAATAGACTACATGGGAATTAATTTTAATGTGAACCTTGAGTGAGAAATTAGGAGTTGCTTGGTCGATTTCTCCAACCTAACTTGATAAAAAATTTCTTTAATTTGCTGTTTTTTAACTTCCACGCATATTTTAAATTTTGTGTTCATAGTTACAAAATTTTGAACCATCCTCAATAAAAAAAATATCTGGCGACGCCCTTGGACTGTGATTACCCAAGATCAGGGACAGCTACTACAAATGCTTAAGGCAGACATAAACAACTCCTATCAAGCAACTCTGAAGTGATATTACCAACTTATTTATCTTATCAGTGACGTAACAAGGTGGGGGGACCGGTGCCACGACCCCTTCTGAAAAACTTTTTTAGAACACCAAATTTTATTTACGGAAGCGCAAATTTTTGATTTGGCCCCTGGTAATAGTTACGCTCTTACAAAAGCCATAAGTAGGCTGATCATCTGCTTGGTTTTTCAGGGGACTGTCCTCTATTTTTAAAATTTGTCCTCTGTCCTTTGAAAGGTTCATATTGTCCTCTATTTTCAGAAACTGTCCTCTATTTCGGTCAAAATATCCTCTATTTTTAAAATTTGGTCGCTTTACACTAAATAAGATGGACTCAAGAGCCGAACCAAAACAACAGTCGACACAAAAAATATCCTCTAAAAGTGAATATTTTGATAGAAAATTTTTGGGTCTTCTATCTTTTCAAAAACTATCTGGTCACCCTAGCCATAAGTGACATAGAGTCACTTATCATGAAATAGGATTTTTAGCCCTTCACTGTCATTAAAAAAATATTATAGTTGTGACAAAGATCCAGATTTCTCTCAATCACCTTACTTCATGTTATATGTTGAGCGTAAAATGTGAATAACCTCTTTACAACTATGTAAATCTGAAAAAAACAGCCCTGAAAGCTCTTAAAAACCCTAAGGTCAATAAAAGTTTCATAAATCAGCCACAGAAAAATTATTGTGATGCTGTTCAATAATTAATTAAAATTTTGTAACGTAGCAAAATGAAATTGTCATGAAATGATGTTTCAGCACCTTATGCGCATCATTTCCAAGACATTGCAAGTAAATTTTATTTCACAACCAAGAAGTTTAATTAAATTCACGCAATGAATGAACTGTAATCATCAATTTGTGCAAAATGTAATTAAATAATTGCAATTTCCTATCTCGAAAATTTCTCTAGTATAAATTCTCAATTGTAATTCACGATGGGATTAGTGCTTTTTTGTCATTCAAAGCAGATCGTAAAAAGATGTGAAATAAAAAATAAAAAAGTAAATTTCTTCTATGTTATTATGCAACATATTACAAAGCTTGCATTTATCATTTGCAACATTTTTATCGTTTGTGAGCTGTTCACATCAAAAGTTCTTGCAGCTGTAAGTTATATACATTTTAATTAAGAATCACAGCGTGAAAATGTTTAAATTAAATTATCTTTATAATACGAACAGATGACGATGGCTCAATTTGAGCAAACAGTAAAAACGATTCGTGCTACTTGTAGTGCAAAGTACAGTCTCTCGGATGAAATAATTGACGGTTGGTTCATCGCCATATGTTTTCTTACTTCCAAAAAAAGGAGGAAAATACTTTATTAATTCAAGCATTTTCATTTAAAATTAAATTACAGGTTTAAAGAAGGGGAATTTCATCGAGAGCAATAAGGATCTGAAATCTTACGTCTTCTGCGTTGCACAAATGTCGGGAACATTGTCAAAAAGAAACGAAGTCAACGAACAGAAAATGATGAGTCAAATTGAAAATTTACTTCCAGTTCAGTTAAAGGAACACTCATTAGCTGTATGGAATTCATGCAAAACAGTACAACAAGGAGTGCCTGATAAATTTGACAGAATTTTTAAGCTAACTAAATGCTTTTATGATTTTGATCCATCGAAATTCATCTACCCGTAGTTTTGTGCTGCTCGGAAAAAATCTAAAATATTCAAATCGATGTGAATAACCTTAAGATAATCATACATAATTTATGATGATGTTGATGACTACATATGTGGAGCAGCTTTTTCATGGACCATGGCAAAATACTATAATGATAAGAAAATATTTTTGTCTTTGATGCTCGATTCTTTTTGATGATGATGTTGAAATGCCATAATAAAATTAAATTAAATTTTACAAGCAAACGATAAGACTGCAGTGAGAGCTTTATACTTTTTAATGTCAATAGATTACCAAATTGGTATTTTAAATGCGAAGGATACTAGAAAGTTGTCAAGACTTATCATTTTATTTAATGTCAAACATCTCAAAATTGACGAAATGAGAAATTTTAAATACGAAAAAAATTTGAATTTTTTAAGGGGATTTTTCACTTATGACGTCCAAAATTTGGCAGTGCTGTCAACAAAAAAAACAGGGAGAAATCAAGGAATAACATTTTGGTGACATATAGTATAACTCCAAAAAAAATATATGAAAACAAACAGCAAAGAGATACAAACAATAAATTGAGGATAGAAAATGACACCATAATCGTGTTATTTGCACACATTATGGAAAGTGAAAAGGAGAGAGAGAGCGACGGGGACAGAAATTTGTTAAAACCATAAAATCTAAATATATATATCCTTTTCTGCTAGAATTTTAATGATTTTGGCATCAGATTCTATAGCCGTAGTTGATTTACAAATCAATGCGCATAATTTTGGGCTTTTGTGGCATTAATGGTTTTTCTGTATCTCATTCTGTCTCCATACGACAACAGTGAAGCCCTTATTTGTATGTTAATTTATGGATAGTTTGGAAATGTTCATAGATTTTAAAGGAAATTGTTTTTAATTTGAAATAAAATTATTGCTAGTTAGTTGAATATTTAGCGAGCCTCTACTGTAGTCAAATGCTGACTGGATGTATATGAAATTTCTCCCTAATGCCAAAATTGCATTTTCATCAGCCAGATAAATTTTAGAGTAGATTATAAAATTAAACATTCGTTATCTCACTCAAAAGTGAACACATTTATACGGGTATGTAGGTAAAAATTAATTATAAATTATTAATTAGCATTTTTTAGGCATGAAAATTAGAAATAAATTTTTTTGCTGAATTTTCTTTCATGTTTTAAGTAAATTTTTTTTCCAATGCAGCCTCATGTGTGAGCATAAAAATTTTTATGTTTCACATTTCTTCTGAATGACGATTGAATTTTATGGTAAATGAATAGGTAGGAAAAAATTACTCCATGATATGTAAATTTTTTTAAAACTACGAATTCACGAATGCATATAAAAAAATGAGTTTTCTCCATTGATATTTGCATACATAAATATGCAGGTAGGTATAATGAATGCTTTCTTTTATGTTATTCATAACGCATCATTTATACCCTTTTGAATAAATTCACTCTACAATGCATTGTATGAACAGAATAAATATCTGATGATAAAATATAAATTATATAGCATTTTCACTGTCTTTTTAATTTATATGAGTTTTATGTGATGAAAGAAGAAAACTTTAAGTAAAGCTTTGTATTATTCTGATTTGTGCATGTTCTTTAATGAATGCTATTTTTTTATCCAGATGGCAAAACATCAAATTTATTTGATGAAATTCAAACCCCATGAAACACATACCACAGAATTGACATTGAAATCGTGACCATCTCTCATAAAATTTAATAATTCACATCATTCCGACAGAGATTTCCAGATAACCACTTAAATAAATATTATTTATCCACAGATGCACTTAAGTACCATTTAAATTATTCCCTGTAAAATAAGTTATTAATGTGCTAGATATCATGAACTTTGTTATCATGGATCAAGCAATTTGAATGAATATTTTTGCATAAATCCCTAAGAAGCACTAAAATTTTATAATAATAATAAAGTTTCATGATGAAAAAAAAGTAAGGAAAAAGAAAAACAAATTTACAGCACGAAAGCGAGTGAAGAAAAAAACTTATCATTTGGATCACAATTTTCCTTTTTCATTTACAGTAGTAATGTTGTAATTAATGCTTGCATAAATTGGTGAGACGTGATGTTGAATAAAATGTATCAATTTGGAAAAGCTTCTTTAATATTCATCTGCTGATGCTTATCACTGTGATATATATATACACATTCATTTGTCTCGCTTGCTCGTTTTTTGCACATTTTGTGGAAAATCCTATGCTGCAGAATTATCTCAATTAGTAACAAGATTGGTGATATCAATCATGAGAATTTTTGAAAATGTATCTATTTTTCAGCTTGAAGCTTAGACGAAAGGATGATGAACGAAAAAAAATTAGAGAGCTTTTGTGCTTAGGAGAATATATTCAACCCGCATTTCGCTCCCCATCTCACATATTCAAAACCTCTTCTCCGCTTTATGTTTCACATTATAAACTACTTACTTCGCTAGTCTTACAAATCAGTTGTGATCTCATGCCTCTTTCAAGTGTCATTTATAATAAGCTCTATCGCTAGCGGACCATCATCGGTCTTGTGATGCACATAACCTAACACCACCCTGTATTAACCTATAGGAACGAAGCTAGAATGGATCAAGGTGAAAAATACTTTTTTTTAAATCTACATATATTTCCCTGGCGGAAAAAGGGTCAGTAGTTCTTACAGGGCGTATTCAGGGAGGGGTTTTGGCGATCAAACTCCTCCCCCCCTTTTCGGGAAAATTTTTCAATTTGCTAGGGTTTTTTGAGAAAAAAATTCTAAAACCTCCCTAAATTTTCCCATCCATACAAACCCCCTCTCTCGAAAAATTTCTAAATATGCCCCTGAGTTTTTATATTAAAATTTCATACACATTAGCATCAAAAGTTTGATTCTTAGACAGCTCTGAATTTTTTAAATTTTCCATCAAGTAGTTTTCCCCTGAGATGAATCCATTTTTTAACTCAAAGTTATGAACCCAGGAAAGGAACCACATTGAATTTATGTATGTAATTAGTAAATTAGTGATGATTAACCAATGTGCCTCAAAATGCATAGAACATCACGCAATCCCTAAGTTTTGAATTCTAACGGTTCGACTAGAAATGAAAAAAATTCGACATGCTCATTCTCATTGACACTAATCTTTTATTAACCATATGCTCACTCAATAAATTTTAATAATCACAGCAAAAGAAATTAAGCGACAACAAATTTAGAGCTTCCTTAATTTCTATAATGAAAAATGTGTATATGAAGTTAAATAATACATATGTAGCATGACAATTTTAATTTTGAAACTGTGAGTATACAGAAAAGAATAAACATAGGAATTGAGTGAAAGCAGTAGCGGTTGTTAGTGATTTAATTGCTCAAAAGCACGAAATGTATTTTTTTAAAAACGCGACTCTATGGCTGCTGTTGTAAAGGTATACAAACAAATACTATTGCATATGCATATGTATGGCATTTCGAGATTAAAAGCTTTTATGCTTCGGGTTCAATTTACTTTATGATTTCAATGAAAATTGTTTTAACTTTATTTGAACACTTCATTCATGTTAACCTTTTGAGTGCTTCCAACTTTCATTAAAAATTCATCCCGCTTTGCCTAGCAGAAAAATTCTATTTTTTACATGCTGATTTATTTTGCCATAGTCATTATAACACGGAAATTAAAGGCATAAAGTTAGCCATTTATCCACATCTAGTTTTTATTCTAAAACATTATGTTGACGTTTTAATTACGAAAATCGATGCTTTCATTCCATTTTGTTGTTTTCTTTCTCTTTTACCAGATCTGCTAATAAGATAATGGTAAATGTTGGAATTTCATATGCTTTTATGCATAAAGGAATTTAATTGCATTTGCAAATGAAAAGTTTTAATGAGGTGTAGAGGTATTTGTGGTAACCTCATTAGTTTACGTTATTTCCATCAACATTATGAATTGGAAATTATGATAACATAATTTTATTATTGAACAGTTGCTCATAGTAAAAATATATAGTTTTGCATTCAAGCTCATACATGTCACTTAAATTCTACAATAACCATGATGTGGAAACTCAGGATTGATCGTATGTTGTGCCGCAGCACACTAGTGTAATATGATTAGGTGTAACGAAAAAAAATTAAAATCCCTGATCATATTTACTTCATTAGTAATGGAATTTCTAGAGTCTAAATGTGTCGTGGGTCAAAAATGGTGGCAACTACTGAATTATGGGATTTTTCGGGATTAATCCAAAGTTTCTACGAATTGATAATTAACAATTTTTAAGTCCTTCATTAAAGAAGTCAGTTGCTAGGTATACTCTGGAGCCTATGGATATCCCCATAGAATTTTAAGAATTTTGAGTTGTTTGAAAAAAGCCGTAAAAATTTCAGTTACAAAAATTAGGTATTAATTTCATCCTACTACAAAACATGCACACGATTAATTCACAATATTTTGGAATAAATTATTGATGAAATGTGGGATAATTTAATTTAATTTTTATGAAATATAAATCAATCTAAATTAAAATTAGAAACAGATCGACAAAAATATATTAAATTACACTATCCAATTTTGGAGCAATGAGAGAAATTCATAACAAGCTAATTTTCATATTGCGCTTCAATCACCATGACAAAATCAATTTCTTTTGCATCTTTAAGTCTAAAATGCTATAAGTCGATTTTCGAAAGTCTCTGAAAAAAAAATACTTCATGACAAAATGAAAATTGAATTGACAGAATTACCCTCGTTTACAAGCAAAGAAGGAGAAGCAAAAAAAATATTTTTCTCCTTGCCATTTAAATTCCCTGAAGCTAATTGAAATAGATTTTTGTCAGCCAATTTTAAACATCGATTTAATATAGAAAATTTATTTGATTTTCAGTTTACGAAAACCGCTGACTTCATGAAAGAAAAATAATAAATTCTCAAATCATTTCATAGAAGAATGCACATGAAATTTTTAGTGCACCGTGAATTTACTGCAATTGACATTTTCCAATTTTTAACTGCTCCATCAACCAAGAGTGGAAACACGAATTTTCCATTTCTGCATTGCTTTTCTGGCATTTAATCGTAAATTTGTTCATTTTACTGAACTAGAAAATTTAATTGAAACAATTCAAATTGTTTTTTAAAAACCAATGCGCTTCAATAATAGTTTGAGGACTCAAAATGTTTGTTGTTGATTTGCCATTCATGCATGAATGGATTAGGAGATTTTGATTGTTATGTCTATGCACCGTGAATTTTGTGTATATTTTTTTTAACGTGGTGAGGATAATATTAATGGTAAATAACAGAATGACCAGCTATCTATCTGTACATAAATGAATATGTTTGTTTGGACAGTCACATTATTTTTTTAGGAACCGACTTGAAATTCATAAAAAGATTCCAGATTGAAATGTAAAAATTATTCTGGAATTTTAATTTAAATAAAAAATTTAGCCTAGGTTCTGATTACGTGTATTATTCTAGAAGGGTGTATGGAGAATGTTAGGAGCCATTTCTTTAACGCATTTAAGGGGAGGGGGATCTGAGATTTTGTAACAGTTCGAGCAAAATAAATTTTTTACTTTTGAAAATTTGTTACAAGCTGAAGAGGAGTCTAAAAATTCCTTTTTAATGCAAGTCGAGTTGTTTACTTCCATTTTAAATAAAAAATTTTAAAATTTGGTTTGAAGGAATTTGGTAATTTAAATCGAGGACCCCCTGTAGCTTTTAAATCCGTTTGAAAACTGATTTTTCAATTCCTGATTAATGAGAAATTAATTAAATAATTCAAATATCAAATTTCATTTAATTACATCCACCTGCATAAAAATTAATTTAATAGCTTGACATTTTAACTTTAACCTATCTGTGGATCAAAATAAATGTAAATATTTTTATTAAAATTTAATTATTCACATACATGGCATGTTGTTTGATTTTATTGTATCATGATAAGAGATTCCTCATGTGATAGACATGAAACATGTTCGATTTTTCATTTATATATTTATAATGTTGCCCTCTTCAATTATTCTCTTGTCGCTTCCGAGACAATCAACATACATGACATGCGAAACTTTTTCATCTATTTATGTTGTTGTTGTTGTTGCTTCCCCTTTGTTTTGTTCAGTTTTGTTTGTCTTTCAATGTGACATATGAGAAGATCTGGTTGGGAAAGGAGTGGAGTTTGAGGGAGGTTAAGACTTATAAGTATCTTATTGTATGTTATCAAAATGTTATTGGTATTTTTGCTGTAGCTTGTTTTGGTAGAAAGTGATATAAATAATAAACGAAGAATAAAAGATTCATTTATAATTGATTCATAAAAATCCACCAGAGATTTTATCATGAAAAAAAGACACGGTAAAATTTGATCAATATTAATACCATCACTTATATCCTTGTGACAAAAGAAACTTAAGGACATAATCTCTTTACTGAATAGGGAGACGAAAATCGATTTTGTTTGGAAAAGTTTAATGGAATGCATTCCATATAAATCAAATTATCATTTCAATTTCTTTCATTCACTAAGTCATTCGTTTCTCCTTCCTTGTTCCTCCTCCTTCTTTGGATTTGCTATTGTATAATGCAAGAAATCTTGTTGATGAGTTTTTTGTATCAGCACTTTTTCTTTTACTCAGCATTTTCAGCTCATTTAAATTGAGCTTACGAATTCTAATAAAGATTATTTTTATAAGCTAAATCAACTAAGCTACTTCATTGCTTGCTATTACTTATTTCCTTTGTTCAAAGTATCGAAAAAGCCCTGGCGCTTGTAATGTCCATTGGTTCATTTTGAACCCTATGATTTGCATAATTTGGTTCTTCTTGGGCTCTATTAGTCCCGTTATTCTGTGAATTATTTTGGAAGTTGGTATTTCCATTATTATGTATGCGATTGTTATTCACTGGTTGGTTTGTGAATGGAATGTTTAAATTTTGTGCATGACTCGGAATGTTTTGATAGTTTTGGGAGTGGTTTATCCCTGTAAAGTTATTCGAGTATTGTGCTGGACGTGATATTGGAACGTTAGTGGTTCCAGTAAATTGATTAGCTGCGTACACGTTAGTTTGTGTAGTATTTTGGGGAAAATTTTGTGAGTTTCCACGAAGAGGATTAACAATTCCTATTGCTGCGATCGGTGTCATCAAGTTTTGTGTATTCAAAATACTTATCAGACGAGAATACAGTAAGTCCAATTCGTAAATAGATTGTTCTAATTTCCATGCTATTGCCGGTTGTGTTGTCGTCAATTCATGCCAAACATTAAATGCGATATCGAATGCTGCTTCAATCATTGACTTTGCCTTCTCCTTGTTGTCATGAATTCGCCATTCATTAAATCCCCAGCTTTGGATTTCAAGCACTACTTGTTGTATTGACAAAATTGCATCTACAATTGAGATTCTAGGAAATGACGTCGATGGATTTTCGTCGAGTGAGTAATGGATAAGTTCTTCATTATAAATTGTGTTCATAACTTCAGCTTCTGCCTCTGGATCTTGTCCTCTGATGATTCTATGTAACTTCTTTTGGTTCTCGGTTAAATGACTGAAATTTATAACAAAATTAGGACGAGGTCGTGCTGCATACCTGGTTATGGCATTTTGATTATTTGAAGTTTGCTGACTCATCGTATCAATTATATTTGAAGTCACTGGATTTGTGTCATCAGTTTGAATATCACTGGATGGTGATGTTATTATCGGGCTAAATGATTCTTTTTCAGTTTTTGATCTTTTCGCTTCGTTTTGAATTGGAAGAAGTTCAAGTTGTTCCTTAGTTTCCGCAATTTCTAATGCACGTTTCCGAATTAACCTTCTTTCTGGATGTTGACTTTGAGACTTTTCAGATACGTTTTCCAGAAAATTATTTCCTGTTACTTGAGCACTAGTTCGGCGCCAATTGCCGCTTTGTAGCGGTGTCGGGGGTTCAGAAATGGAAATTCGATCGTTTGGAACTGGATTTGTTACTATGGGTTGTCTCGAATGAAAATCAATCTCGCGAAATGGGTCAAAAATCTGAACTATTGGAATTGCAATGGGTCGAAAACTATTCACAACTGGGTCGAATGCACGGTAAACTGTCAATGACTGTACTAATCTAGGATTTTCACTTGAATTTCGTCCCACATCTAACTCTAAATATGTATAATGTCTATGATAAATTTCTCGTGGTCCAAAACTCATGTGCTTTCTGAAAAAGCATCAATTTTCGGCTTTTTCTAATCAATATCTACTAATATATGAACTAATTTAAACACTTTGTTTATCTATGAACTAGAATATCAACTAATTTATTGTCTATACTTTGTATTTAATTCACAAAATAATTTTTATTATTCAATTCATGTCTTTTTCAATTCAATATTTTATTCTGACTCCTCTCTCTCAGTTTCTTCGCCCTTCTTGACCGTTACTCCCTGTATAACACGGCTATACGCTTTCCTCTTCTCTCATGCTGCTTTAAATTTTGAACGTCATAAGTTAATCATCCCTTACATCTCTTTCTTTTCATTTTAATCATTGCTATCCCTCGATTATTTCTGAGTGTATTGTACTCACAAAAAGATAGACCTTTGGTCTGTTGCCTAACCACTCAGCTACAGAGGTCTTACTCTCGCACTTTTTGCTCAGACACCACACTAGGGTGTCCAAATTACAGAAACTTTAAAAAAATCTTGCATGGCTCATAAACACGGACACTATATCAGAAGCTATAAATTTTGCATTTGGTCAGCGTCAAGGTAATACTAAGCCTCATAAATCCTGAAACTATATCTTCTATTGAACTAATGTTTTACCTGTCCATGTGGTGACTTTTGTGGGATACCTGCTCATCATGTGAATCCCACCATGATGCCAAGAATGCTTCGTAAACCTTTATCGTTATTTCTTAAAAGAGAACTGAATTTTACGATATCAGGATGCAAGAATACAGTAGAAAAATTCAGAATCAATTTTCATCTCATCTTCCTATAAAATAATTTTTATCACATGAATAGCAAATGCAAATGAAAATGGGAGGACAGAAGAAAATTTTTTTGAAAGCAAGAAGAACCGATAAATTTGCAAATTCTTTCTGCAGACATGAAAACAATTTTTTGCAGCTTTCTGAGTACGTTTCCAGCTTCCGTTTCTCTCCAACCATTCAATAATTTTCAATGTTTGAAAAGTGTTAAGTGCAAAAAAAAGAACTTTTATGAATGCAATTGTGATATTTATGGAACCAAAAGTTTCAATTTTTATCTAAAAAATTTATTATCGAAATATTCAATTCATTTGAGTATCCCACACTCCAAAAGTTGTTCTCGATAATTGTTGTTGTGAAGGAAGATGTCATAAATTGTTGAACATTTTGTGGGAAGAGAAAAGTTAGGCAAAACGAATCACAAGAAAGTTATGGCAATGCCACATGCCCTTTATATTTTTGGTGAATACAATCATAATGTCAAAAGTTTAACACAATTTCCTACAAATCTCTTGAGAACATTTCACAATAATTAATCTAATTTTGTAGATATTTTTATCCTAATTGAGGTTGTCTGTTGAACTGTAGTTAAATTGTATTGGATACAATAAAATAAACAAATTCCCTCTTGACCCGAAGCTTTAAATCTCTTTCCTTATTCAAGTTTGTTCAAAAATTTTATTGTTTAATTATCTTTTTTATATCACATCCTCAATTATTCGCCCCTTTTCCTAACCACATAATTGAAAATGTAGTAAGAAGCAAAAAAAACATCATAATAAATTTAGCTCGGATTTTTCTTTATCGGATCTTTCCGTACTCTGCATATTCGCCTCTATCAATGCGTACAAAATGTTATTAGATTTACGAAAAATTCTTTAGAAATAAAAATAAAATATCCTTTTTATGAAGAAGGCTTTTTCTTAATAAAAATTTTATAATGCGTTATCCCCAAAAAAATGATTGACATTTGATGATCTGAAATAGGCCAGTGACGGCCTTCGCAACACTTAAACAATTTAGATTAAGTAATTTAGTCACATCTTATATGTCTGTTTTTAGATAATTATGATGTTCATCCCTCGATCAACCGCAATTTCGTAAGTATTTATTGGAAAAGCATGTCAACATGAAGGTTTCACTTTTGATCATAAGCGTACCCAGATTGGGGGTCCGTATTTTAAAACTCAGTATAAATGGAACCCTTTTGAAGAACTAATGATTCCTTAATATTGACTACATTAAAATAACTATGAACAAGGCTTCCCAGCTTTTAATCTTCATTCAAATATTTTTAATCTTTAATATCCAAACCACGTGTTACGATATCATAGAAAACAAAGCAATGGTTAATAAAATTAATGTTTTCTTAATTATTTTAAGATATTTTTGATGAAAATTGTTTAAAAATCAATATTCTGGTAATTCTTTCGGAAGTTTATATTATTTAGCTTTTTTGTTAAATCCAGAGGATTAACTACAATTTTTATTATAACTCTTCCGCTAGTGGGGAGAGAAAAATTCTTAATATATAGAAATTTCACACCTATCTTGCACTTTTATAAACCAAAATCAGAATTATTGTAAATCCCAAAATATACAAGATATTTCAAAAAGACTGAAGTGGATAATCCAAAATCGAGGATAATCCACTTTAGTCAAATTAGCCGTATAGGATTAAAGATTAAAAGCTGGGAAGCCTTGACTATGAATCAAATAAAACTTTGAAAAAAGTTAGTACAATCTTCGAGAGAGAGTTAGAGTAAGAGTAAGAGTTTTACATTAATGCCATAAAAACAACAATAAAAATGGTAAATAGTTCAAGTTAAACGTTTTATTTTATTTCAATACTGTTAAACACACAATCAATAAGCTTCATTTAAAATTAATTTTGATGCTCTTTCTGCGATAGCAACTATAGCTGTATTGGGATAACCAGAAAGTGGCAAAGGAAAAACACTTCCATCAATAACCCTCAACTTCTTAACCCCAATAACATTCAGATTATTATCAACAACACTTCCGATAGCACAAGTCCCACCTGGATGATGAGCTGTCACAGCAGCATGTCGTAATAAACATTCAAGATATCGATCACTTGGCTCATAATCCGGTTCATCGAAAGGCCCAAAGTTTTGACACTGTCGTAACTTTGGAAAATGGATTGTTGCTCCAATTGCTTGAAAAGCATCTGACTTTATCAATCTTATGTTTAATCTGATAGCATTTATCATACATTCAATATCATTATCCTCTTTCAAATATTGCGGGTCAATCAAAAAATCATTTCCGAAATTTTTTGGATTTAACATAATACTTCCTCGACTCTTTGGCATATAGCATGTACTTAGAGCAATAAAACCTTCCTGACTTGAGTTAGCATAAAGTGGAAAGAAAGCACGAAATACATCTGTCTTAAAATTTGCAACATGCTTAAATGTCTTCTCGTCAACAGTTCCCGTTCCAAAGAGTATCAGACCATAATCGTTCAATCTACCGGAACCAACAACAGCTGTTGTCGACAAAAAGCCTGCACCATCAACTAGATATCTATAAATCTCACGGACACTTAAAATTTTATCCTTTGTGACAGTAGCGGACTCATTGATGGACACAAACAATGGGAAATTCATGTGATCGAATAAATTTTCTCCTACTGCCTGTGAATGATGAATTAAATCGATACCAAACTTTTTCAATTCATTTTTGTCCCCAATTCCCGAGCGCTTTAGAATGTGTGGTGAATGAAATGTTCCCGCAGCCAAAATCACTTCCTTTCGCACATTAACTCGTGTCACTTGAGACTGTGTTACAATTTTAACGGATATCGCTTCTTTGTTTTCATTAAATTCAATTTTCTCTACTCTCGCGTGTACGACGATTGAAAGATTTTTGTGCTTATATGCACGTCGTAGATATTCATGAAAAACTGTATGTCGAACGCCCTTCCGTGTTGTAAATTTCGACAGATTTAGTGTAACATTTGGGTTGAAATTTTCCTTCAATTCATTTTGTGCTTTTATAAAAGCACGAGTCAATCGTGATTCATTCTCCATTGGTATAATGGTAAGTTTTGGTGAATCGCTGTCATTCTCACATTCATCATCATCCTTCATTTCATGGCGATCTAAGTAGCATTTCAAATTATCATAACTCCAATTGACAGCACCTGCTTTACGCCATTCATCAAAATCTTCAGGAATGCCACCGAAATGCAACAAGTAATTTAATTGATTTGATCCGCCCACACCTTTGCCTCGAGACAAACACTGCTGTTCATTTTTTAAGCCACGCGATGAATATAATTGTGGTGCTGATTTTAATTGCCAATCCATTTCAGTGCCTTGCATCATTGTACTCAATAAAGGAATAATCGATAATCCATTAAAAATTCCACCCGCCTCAATTAGTAAAACCGTATAATTTGAGTACTTTGATAGTTCATAAGCTAAAACACTTCCTGACGTTCCCGATCCTATAATTATAAAGTCATAATATCTATCCTTTATAACGTCAATCGCAACAAGATTCGGTATATGTTCATAATCAAATATCAACTTGTAAGCTATGGCGATAAGTGCTGTCAACAACGAAGCCAGTATCACTGAAATTACAATGATTATAAATAATTAATGAGAACGTCAACATCTATGTCTACTGTTCAGTACTCAATTGATATAGTATTGAATGAGAATTATTATTTATTGACCAACAGTGTTGGTATTTCTGATAAATGCATAGAACAAAATGAATGATTCTACAATATTCAAGAATTTTCTTGACATGTTACCAAGAAAGCAACACTGTTGATTAACAATTAGGATCGAATGGTTTGTACTCACAGAATTGCTTAACAAAATTCATTGCACTTGAATGACTGTCACCACGAAATTTATAATTTATGTTTACACAACTACGATTCGGTATGAAATAAAAATAGAATCACAAAAACACATAAAAGCAAGCCATAAGTCACTGTAATAGCAATATCGTGCATTAACAACGAGCAATTTTTACAAAGGCAAACATTCAAAAGCGATAGACAAGCTTAATTGAATTAGTGAAACAATAACTCAAAAGGGGGAGGAACTGGACGTCGAGGGAAAATCGATAAAGGGAAAAATTCTATAAATAGAGTAGAACGCTAACTACCGAACAATATAGAGAATAGAGCAGTCAATATTATTGTTTAAACATTAGTTTTTATGCTGTAGGTGAGAATAAACTTTATAGTGTAAATTGACACAGTTTAAATTGAAAATATTTGCATTTAATAATTAATTATCAATGTCTCTTTGACAATTTTGAAAATCTCATTTATCATTGTACATACATTAGGGATACGTGCAGGTATTTATTGCTTTTCTTATTCGAATGATAAATTTAATTCTCTCAATTCCAATTAAAAACAAACAAATTAAAGATTCCAAAACAATTTGTTTGGCCTCATTTAGATTCATCCTCTTCATACAAATTATAGTCACATAATTCTGTTAAAATTATAATTACTATATTCGTTGTACAAGGAGTCCTCGGTCTACATAATCATTTTGGAATGAAGGATTCTTATGCAAATTGAAAGAAAATTTTAAAATTCTCTCTTGCTATTCAAATCAAATTGTACGCAAATCGAAGTTATGCAAATCGAGGACCTCCTGTACAATCTAGCCTTTGTTTGAAACTCATATTATTTATCACGTAGTTTGAAGAACAAACACTGAAAGCTTTTTCTTCCTTTCTCTTTAATTTAAAAGAAGAATTAAAAACTTTTAGTCACTTTCAGGAATTGGTATATTCCATGCCTTATCTTCTTTAAACGTGATCTAAAATATTTTCGTTCAAGACGTTAGAAAGACGATTCCACAACGTAAGCAGCAAAGATATTCAGAAGATTCTCTGGGAGCTCTTATTTTATTTAAGAGAATTTAAAATGGAATGGAAAATTCCTTCAGGTTTGTGTTGAATTGGAATTTGATTAATTTAATTTAATTATATTTTAAACGGAATTTGTGATTGAGTATTGATTATAATGATAATTTTCAAAACCCTTAGGGCCGTTTTCACTAAAGTGGATAATCCTCATTTTCGGATTATCTATTTCTGCAGTGCAAGGAAAAACCAAATTATTTTTTTCTGACGTAGACACGGTGATTAATAATCCAACGATTTTGAAAAAATATTTTTTTCTCGAATAGTAAATATAGCGAAAAAGTAGTTTTAGTAAAGAGATTATCCTTAGATCTAGTGCAGGATCTAGTGTTAACAGATTATCAATCAGAAGTTTTTAAAATGAACTCGTTGTTGCTAAAATCTTAAAAACTCTTTTACGGATACTCTGTCAGTAGTTCATAAAGATAAGATACGTTTCCAGCACGAATTTTGTATTAAGTTGAGTCTACTCGAGTAGACCCAGCTACTTCAACTGAGTTAGCAAAATTCAAACAAAACTAAAAGCACTAAAAGTTAAATATTTATTTTTAAAAAAGAATAAATAAGTAGCTAATCGTTTTGATTTCCAATCCTTCCTTCCTATTCAAAACCACCTGTAATTTATTGTAAAAAAATCCATTTCCCTAAAGTATTTTGCCTTCGATATTCTATCTTTGCTTCACACATAATTAGCAATGAAACATTCGCATTTAAAAACAATGAGAAGAGAACAATGAGCGAAGAATGAAAGGGAAGTATACTAAAATGAATCAGAAATTTGCTCGATTTATGAGGCACACGAAAAGCGCTTTACACTTCATTTATAGTCCAATTAAATTAAATGGTAGGCGTTCGTGGAAACCGCCCTGCTTTTGTGGTGGTAAAAGTCTATTTGAGAAATTAATTTGTATTATATTAATTTCACCTCTCATTTGTGTGACCCATACACGTTTATCTTTCCTTCCATATCAAACGAATATTTTAATTGCTTGTAGGCATGAACACTTGAAGTATTAAATTTTTTATCAACTTTTCCCTTTTCCATTTTCCCTTATTTTCTGTTTGCATAAAATTAAATCAAATTGAAATAATTAATTTGAGTGCTTATTTTTTGGGAAATTTGGAAGCAATTGGAAATTGTCAGTCGATTGAAAATTGAAATTAAAATACAATTACTAACCTCAATTGGCAATGCGAACAACTTTTGTGATTCTGTTTTCACCTTGTGTTATGGAAATGTTTGAATTTCAAATCACATTACTAAAATAAAATTAGTTTTTCTGCTAGAATCTATCCGCACATTCTATAAATGCAATTCCGTTTCATGAAATTTGATTGAGGACATAGCGATTCATTATTTTAAATTTTAATCCTTTTCATTTGTGGAGCGAAAATTTTTAATATTTGAAGCTTAAAATTCACAAATAAAAGTGATTTTCTGATTAAGTATATTTTGTATATAGAATTTTTAACTTTCTGACTCTGAAGTTGTACACATTCAAAATTTTATATTAATTGGCTAGAATGATGCATGTTTAATATTCATATTTCTAGTTTTTGTTCACTTATGCTATTTTTAGAGTAAGAGGAGGTAAACCAGCAGATTTTCAAAATTACTCAAAAATCCTAGCAAAATGAAGAAATTTTTCCATTAAAAGAGGGATTTGTCCTCCAATCCCCCCCTGGCTACGCGCCTGTAAACCAATGAGAACTTCTAGCGAACTTTCATGTCTAATTTCAAAAACTTTAAATTGAGTTTTTTAAGCTTAGTAATGTTTTTTTGAATTTTTTTTAATCTTAAAAATTTTTAAAAAAAACATTTAATCATCTAATTCAAAATCTTAAACTGATCCCTGAACTGATCCTAATTGTACGCAATTTTCTTCATACTTGTTGCTTTTTCAATTAATCTTTAAGTAAAGAAAAGTTGCAGATGCTGTTAAAGACTTTATTTACTCAAAACGGTTTAATTTTTCTTTCATTTTCTAGCAAAAGTGAACTTATACGAATTGAAAACGACAGCACTTTTAAAGTTTCCTTTTCTCTTTTTTATTTAAATTCTTATCGCTTCATTTATGGTTAAATAGTCAACGAAACTCACATAAAAACAATTCCCATATTTCTGATGAAAAAAACTCAATAAGAATTTAAATTTTTTTCTCATTTACTTAAGGAACAAAAAGTGAAAATCGATCTGAACCATGTTACTATAAATAGCTTATTTTATGTAGAAAATATTGTGAAAATATGAATGAAAAACATTTTTATAAAAAAAAGAATAAAAACTTTTTTCTTTGACAATTTCCTTTGAAAGACATTTTTATCAACAGCACCAATCTCCTCTTAAGAAACAAATCTTCAATTGAATTTTTGAAATAATATGTCTTAAAGCAGATTGCACTCAAAGACAGGACAAAGACTAACCACAAATGTCTTGCAGTAGCTGTAGAAAGCATTTTCTGTGTCAAGATTAAACTGAATGAACTTATTCTAAAGCTTTTTCTTCAACTTTACGTCTGACATAGTAGAAAGGACATTTAGTATGTGCTATCGTCTTTCCTTTTTTTGGGTAAAAAGTGTGTGAAAATGATTTTCAAAGAGAAATTCCAATAAAAGATTTTCCGTGTTTTTTGTACATTTTGTTGCCAAAAAAAGGGAGAAATGAGAAAGAGAATCCTAAAATGCTACAAAATTGCTTGTTGTGTGAAGCACAAAATGTTATCAGCATAATTGAAAATAGTTATATATATATACATTTTTTAGAAAAGCCTCAAATTGCCATTATGGCACAGAACATACATATTTTCAGTTAGAAAAGTGAGAAGAAGATTATGAACACTCAGTTCAATTACGGTCGAACCAGAATTCCATTATTGATGACTTTATATTGCTTTCGATTCATAAATGCCTTTGACTGTCATATTTTTCATATAGATAGAAACGAGAAGTTGCAGGCATCACACATATGCATTTCATACATATTAAAATTAAAATTATCTTATAGATAGCTATGTGTGACCGACAAAATTCTGGAATATATATTCATACATAGAGGATTCATTTAATATTTGTTTCGAATAAATTAATATATGTGTGCATGTATACAGGAATATTTTTGAGGTATCTACACTTAAGCTTGACTCTTTCTATCATATTTCGAAATTTTAAAATCCTATTCACATATACATTTTATAATTAAATTTGAAAATCTTCTCATGACCTCAAGCACCATACACGTTCATATTTTCATCTTCTTAAATCATATTTATTTATGCACACAAAGTGTGAGGAAACTCATAAATTGCTTTATAATTAGCTTCATGGTGCACTTAACTAGCATATATGCAATGAACTGAATTATGTCCTTTTAAAAATTGGAAATATTTCAGAATGCATAAATAATTGCGCATTTCCTGCCATATGAAAGTATGCTGAATAGGATTAACCTATTTTAAAGGCGTATCTTGTCTTCAATGATGATTGTGTAGAATCCAATGTCATATTGTCAACACTCTATACATTTGATTGAGATTAGTCTCTTGTAGGAATCAAACTTCTACATCTACAAAAGATATGGTTAACTTCAACGCATAGCGTGTATTTCCGGTCTGTTTATGAGTTCAGAATCCCTTAGGTATGACTCGATATCCAAGATCCTACACTAATAAAACACCACACAGGAACAAAACCAAATAGTCGACTCATAGACTACAATATGAATATAAGAGCTTGCAAAAAATCTTTTTGTAGAAATATGAAAGCAGGAAAATCTTTCGAGGTAGTGAGTACAGAAAATTTATGATCGTTTAATGAATAAACACACACACATGCCAACATTAATTTTATCCTCATTATGTGGTAAAGGTCAACGATACGATTTTATAATATTTCACCATTTGTTACCTTAACATTATGTGATATTTAACTGAAAAATGATGATATTTATTTATTCACATTATGATGCTCCACTGGATATGATAAAATATTGACTTTAATGGTTTCGGTATTGGGAGAAGGACTGTGAAGACATATTAGCTTATTTACATTTATTGACTTGTAGTTTAAACACTTTGTACAGATAGTAAGCAGAGTTTTGCATTTTTCTAACTAGGTCACAACTCAATTCAGGATTATTATTGAGATTTAAAACATGAAGCTTTGGCCAGGTCTTTAGCATAGATGTAAAATTCAAAGACACAATATTATTGTCAGATGCAAGTAAATATTCCAATTGGTTAAGTGAGACAAGCTGCTTACAATCGACAGATTTTATCATGTTGTTACTGACATCAACATATTTCAATTTAGTAAATTGCACCAGAAAATCAATTGAATGCAATGAACAATTTCGACATGTAAAATATTCCATTTGATTTATTCTGCTGTATTTATATAATTGTTCCAATTGTTGATATGACAATTGCAAATGTAAACGTTCATTCACATTACGTGACGTTCTTCTTGTCTGGCTTCTGATTGAATTTCTTAAAAAGTAGACAAATGAAGCCACAGTAGCTTTTTCATTACCTTCTTCATTGTCATTAATTTTTTTCGATATTTCATGTCGTAATCGATATGGATTCTGATTTTTATAATAGTCAATTGCAACATCTATCATAACTTTGAGGTTTTCCGACACATTTTCGTTCAATGAAATTTTGATTAAAGATTGTACAGCTTCTTCGGATATCCTGCCCGGTCGGAAAATGTCCATCAGATATTGTATATTACTATTGTACTCAAAATCAATGTTCGTTCGTGCAGTAGCACGTTTATATCTCATTCCAACTGAATCCGGTGAAGGGTTGGAAAGACGATCATCAATATTTGAATTCATTCGTCTATTCATTGAATTTTCAGGATGCTGAGATGAGGACGGTGCTCTACGTCGCCGATGTTGCATATTTCCTTTGCTATTATTATTATTATCATCATCGCTATCGCTTGAGGAGCTAAACGAACCATCACTTTCCTTTTCCACTGCATCAATCATATGACCTGTAATATTCATGGATGTCAAAGAGTTTTCGGATAAATCTAATGACTGGATATTTGTGTAGTACAGAAGTGATGTCATATTAGTTAATCTATTTCCTGTAACGTTCAAGTTTCTTATAAATTGAGAAGATGGCATAAGAATTGGTAATTCATCTAAATAATTATAATTAAGATAGATGTCGATGAGACGGTAGTTTCTTATAAAAATGTAAGGTCTCATCCGGAAGATACAATTTTCACTCAAATCAATCGTGTGTAAATTTTCCATGATCCGAAATGAGTCACGTTCAATATCAAAAATGGCATTCTCACTTATATAAAGCTCCTCAAGCATCATTAAACCTTTAAATGATTGTGATGTAATCTCCCGAAGGTTATTCACTCGCATTATTAAAATGCGAACGTTGTTGAAATGCTCAAATGTTCCATTTTCAATAACGGAAATTTTGTTGATTGACAGATCAAAAATCCTTGCTGTTCTGGCTTTATTGGAGGATTTAAGCAATGTCTGGTTGATTGATTGTAAATTCCATCGTGTCATGTTCAGTTGTAATGAAATATCAAAAGAATGTAAATTTTCCCACTCATTCAAACTATTTTCATTATCTCGAGATCTCATTTCGACACAATTTTTCATCTCTCTTTGTTGCCAACTATCATCTTCATTGCATGCAACCAGCACTACTACCACATAATTACAACAAATAGTTAAAATTTTCAGTAACTGAATAAATTTTATAAGGAATCTCATCTCAAATGCGACTGACAATCTTGAAAGGGAATAAAAAACTGGAAATTTTCCAAACATCAACTTCCATTTTATAGAATAGAACTGAATAAGAAAAATTGTTTTATTGCATTTCTCTTCATCTTGCTTACTTGTCAGTAAATTAATTTCAATTTTACTCAAAAAAAACTTATGAATGGAATAAATATTATCGCAGGCTTTCGAATGTATTTTTTAAAGGAAATAAATGAATGAATGAATAATGATTGTGAGTGCAAAATGGATTAAAAGTGTTTATTTAAGTGAGTGCAACCTTTTAACAGTGTAATATTTTGTAGTGAAAAATTGCATTTGTATGATTAAAAAAATTTCTAAAGGTTGGACATCAGAAACAGAGTCCAAAGTTTATACATAAATGGCATTCATTAATTGATTTTTAGTTCACTTGAATTGTTATAAGGCTCCATAGAGAGGTATGGGGTACTTGAGGTCAAAACCATTACCTTTTTGAAAAATTAGGCTAGAGTTTTTTGAGAAAAAAATTCCAAAATCTATTTTAAAAAAATTTTCAATAGGAGAAAGGGGGTCATTTTTTTGTAGGGTTGGGCAAATATACGTATATATACGTATATATACGTATATCGAAGAACAAAATATACGTATATATACGTATACGTATACGTATATGGATTTTTCAAAACGCAAAAAGTACGTTATTAATTTGCTAAAAAATGTGTTAAAATGCTGAAATTTGTACTCTAAAAGGTGAAATAG
This sequence comes from Chironomus tentans, assembly GCA_963573255.1. Lineage (NCBI taxonomy): Eukaryota > Metazoa > Arthropoda > Insecta > Diptera > Chironomidae > Chironomus > Chironomus tentans. Next base: position 22,325,626 of record OY754303.1, on the reverse strand, counting down.
AGTAACTTAAGGCTCCATTAAGCTTTTTAAAAGTGTTTAAGCAAGGATTTAATTTAAAAATGAGAATTTTTTGAAAAAATTAATTTTTCTTTGTTTACAAATTATGAGCAAAATTTAAAATTTTTTTGGCCGTTACAAAAATTTTGTAAAAGAAAAAATTAAAGCATTTAGATAATAATTTATAGCTAGTAATGACAATTGAGCACTGTTAATGAACAACAAGTGCATATTTTGTCTTAAAAGTCTGAGAAAATTTAATTTTGTTAAGCTACGATATGTAACTGAAAAAATTTGAAAAATGAATATACGTATAAATATACGTATATATACGTATAAAATATACGTATATTTATATACGTATATATACGTATACGATTCTGCCCAACCCTATTTTTTTGTAATTAATAGAACTTAGTTACACTTGGAGCACACCACTTAACTTTAAAAAATAAATCCTATACCTCAATTTTATCTGATAAATTCCGGAGAAATGGTAAAATGAACTAAACATTAACCAACAGACAAAATACAATAAGAAATATTTTCCTTCTTTAACTTTTTAAAATACAATTATTACCATTTTTGCACACATAAAATTTTATGTTAAAATGCATGAAATATTTTTTCTCAATACCTATGAAAACATTTTTCAATATCCCGTTTAATTTTTCTTTTTCATGAAAATCTCAGCTCCATAAAAAACAAGACTTCCTTTACTCAATATTGAACTCGTAAAAGCTACATATAATACAGAAACTGATGAAAATGTATTAAAAAAAGAGAAAGAACAGCAAAATCATATTTTTGATTAAATATTTGCGCGTGCAATTGCACTGTGTATAATCAGTGAGATAAGAGTATACGTATGCTTTATTACTGTATCGTCATATTTTTGTATTTAATTTTCTCGTTTAATTATAATTTCATTACATCGAATAAAAATGGATTTATTTTTTTGGCGATTTATATGCTATGGTAAAAGCAATTTGAGTATTATTGAATTTATTCTGTGGATAAAAAAATATTGCTGAAAAGAAAAGCAGTCCATTGATGATTTTCAGAGAGCTTAAATTTTATTCGTAATATCTGTGCTACAACCATGAACATTTGACATAGAAAAATAATAATAATAAAATTTTACAATCACAACTCAATTTGCTCAATCAAATTCTCTCCCTTTATATATTTTACTGTATCATATCTCCGATAATGGTATAACAAAAAAGTTATTGGAATTATGATGAGAACAGCAAATATTGATGTTAAAACAATGAGAAAAGTTCGATTGAGTTTTAATTGTCTGAGAATTTCATCACTGTTCAATCGGAGTGTATTCATTACTTCCATTTCATTATTGATACTGCCAGATGATGATGAAGAGAGATTCATGCATTGATAAGCAAAATGTGTATCAACAAAAATGGCCAATCGAGAATAGCTATTGTGTAGGACGTGATATTCTTCACAATCAATTTTATTCTCACTTATATTTAATGCCTTTAATGATGGAAAACGTTCCCAAAATTTGTATACACTTAAACTTGATATATTATTATGCGAAAGTTCCAAAACTTCCATATTCAGCAAAATAGGAAAATCATTCATGTCATTAATTTGATTATGACTCAGATCTAAGCGTATAATATCATTTCTCATTTCACTCATTTTCACACATTTAGTTATAGCATTATATGCAACAGAGAGCTCTTCTACATTTGCCAACTTTTTCCTCTCGTGAGACGACTCATGATTCAGATCTAATTTTGTGAGATTATTATGTGACATGTCTAAATGTTTGATACTTTTAATTTTGAATTTAGGTACCGTCTCGAGACTGTTGAATGACAAATCCAATATACTTAATGCTGTCTTTAAAGCAAAGAGATGTGATCCAATTTTTATAATCCTGTTACTGCTTAAAAAGACAAGTCTCAATTCACTACACTTTTTAAATAAATCCGAATGTAAATGCGTAATACAATTACTTGAGATATCTATCGATACTAAATTGGCGAGCCTGTCAAATGATCCGGACTCAATAGCATGGATAGCATTGAAGGACAAGTTAATCTCCTGTAATTCATGAAAATTACCACTGAAAATATGTTTCGTTATCTTTGCCAAATGATTCTCCATCAAATCAATCTTTCCCAATTTTCCGTTCATCGCGAAGCTCCCATTCTCAATTTCCGTGATTTCATTACTTTGAAAATCAATAATGTGAATGCTTGAGATATTCCTCAGCATGTTTTTTGTTATACTCGAAATCCCCAAATGTCGCAAATGTATTTGAGAATTGATTTTACTTTGCTGTGCTATTTCATTAATAACAGCTTCCTCGAGAGCATTGCCACTCAGATTTTTGAAGCTTTTCGTTCGATTCACATCATTTGCGTTGTTTTGATGCCATTGCTGCTTACACGTTGAACAGTCGATGATGACAAAAGCGGAAATGAAAAAAATAGAAAATACAACAAAATCCACGTAAAAGGATCTAAAAATGAAAAAAGAGGAATTAAATTTATAGAAAAATCTAGAATAAAAACTAGAATTTTTTTTATTACCGCATGACTGGAACAATTGAGCTAAACTGAATTTTGCAAAAAAAATTATTATTTTTTAATCACTTTCATTATCAAGTGACTATAACTTTGTGTTTGAAGAAAACAACATTGAACTTCGTGCTTTTTGTAAACATCTATGACTGTATGCTAGAATAAAATGTCGTTGACATTATCAGCTGAACAAGTGTTTCATCATCACGTCATCAAATTTTCCATAATCTCTATAATTCAGCGAAAATGAGGACGTCAATATAAATTAATTTAATCTCATAGCGGATTAATTACATTTTCAATAAAGCTTAAAATGTAATCCATATTGATGTACATTCACTAATATTATAATAATAAATCAATTTAAATAGTTTATAATTGAATTCAATTTTCAATTAATTAATCAGATTTTCAACATATTCGCTGTCAGAAAAAACTAGAGAAGAGAAAAAGATTCCTATTTTCTACGTACATTGACAATATGAAGCTCTACAAATTAATTAGTAATTAGGAATTCATGACAAAGTGTTGATACCCTTTCATTGTAATTGGGTTAATTAATTACTCAAAAATGTCCCAAACACAGATCTTAATATTATTAACATTTACATAAATTATACTACAACTAAAATCGACATACGCGGAACAGATCACATATTCAAAACAAGAGACTTTTTGTCTATCATTAAGTTCAAAATATGTTTACATCCAATACAAGTTCTGTTCAATTCAAAAATCTCAACGATAATGAAGTATTGGTGAAAATGAACGCTTAAAATTCCATGCCTTACAAGAATTTAACTGCTGCTGATTTCTTTGACTTTTTGTCGTAAAAATTATCATACAAACTGCTTCCATGAGACACATTTTGCTGAAATAATTACAACTTTCGTTAACTCATTTAAAGAAAAGATATTTATTAGATTTTTCAGCTTCCAAAAATGAACAACAAGAAAAAAAATATTTTTAGCTAAACCAGGTTTTATTCGAAAACAATAAAGAATTTTTTCGTTTCTTCCAGCAGTTTCAAAACATCTTTTAAAGCGAATGGTAGCAAAAGATTTTAAACGCAAAATATTATGGAGATAAAAATATATTTAGCTCTATTATTTCCAGCAATAATAGTGGCACAAACTCCATGTTCAAACTATTGGCAATATGTTAGAGGCCCGGGTCAAATTGAAGGACTTCTTACTATTACGCCGAATAATGGATATAGCGAACATAAACTTAAACTTGCACTTTCTATTGGCGTGAAACTTCCAGGGGTAAGTAGCATAGACGTTCTTTATAATACAATATAATATTATTTTAAATAGTAATGTAAGTTTAATTCATCTCTTATACGTTTTTATTTAAATCAATAACCGGTTATTTTTGCTAGCAAATTCTTCAATTAATTCAATATTTTTGATATCAAAGGTGTCATATTAATTTTTTTTATTATTCCTGCTAATAAATTTAAGATACACACATAAGAACCATAGCAAGGCGTAAAGCAGGTTTTTAAAATTCGGGTATTTCCATTCTTGCTATTAACAATGAACGTAATTACTTTTACGTATATTCTTTTAATAACAGTTTAAAATTTGCTATCTCCAGTACTTTTATTTTAAAATCGTAAGAGCACCAACGGAAAATTTTAAAGGTATTTGTAAAATTTCATTTAGGTATAGAATCTGAAGACTTTTTTGACATTTAAATTTTATAAATGTTTATGGTCAGACAAGCTTTTAACTATTCCTTTTTTCTTTATAGTCGTATGTCGGAGATATAAGTCTAACAAAAGACAAACAAAGTACATTAAATGATATAAGTCATGGATATTCTATACAATACAGAGTTAGATTCCCCATAACAAGTCCATTGCCGAAAATAGTATCAGTCGTCTACAACAATCAGCAAATTTGTACTGGATTGAGAGGTAAGTCACTTGAAGATTTAGTACCAAAAAAATACAATATACGTCCATAAGTATTACATTTCTATTTTTATGAACATCTCTGTAATATTTATGGACAATATTGTCTTTACAGGCAGGGGCGTATCCAAGGGGGGGGGGGGGGATGGTTGATCCCAAAACCAATACTAGTTTAAAACAAAACAAATCATTATTGGAAGAGATCTTCAATAAAAATGTCATGAATCGAAAAAAAAACCTCCTAAAAAACATCCTGGATACGCACCTGATTACCGGTCTATAATGATCAGTAAATTTTTAAAAACTTTTAGATGCAGGCTATGGAACAACAATAAATTTGGAACACAATTTTGCGAATAATGCTGCTCCACAAACAGTTCAATATGCACAAAATAATCCAGTTTCACGTATAGAAAGCAGATTCCTAGATTCTCCTCCAACAAATACTCAAAATCAGAATTATCAGCAGACTTATCAAAATCAATACAGCCAAAATTTTGAGACCGTTCTAAATACAAATCCACCTGTGAGAACCACTTTAGCACCGCGGTTAGCACCAATACGTGTAGCACCTTCTCAACAGCAACAATACAAGCAAACATACAGCAAACTAAATGAATTCATTGATTCAAACAATCAGTGCGGCATACCCCTTCAGAATTTACCAGAATCGACTAGTTTAGTTGTCAATGGAAAACCTGCACTTAAAGGACAGTTCCCTTGGCTTGCAGCTTATTATCATAATGGTGTGCGAGAAAATGGATTTATTTGTGGTGGCTCATTAATTTCTTCTAAAGCAGTTCTAACGGCTGCTCACTGCATTCATAATAAGCATGACACTCCAAAGAAAGCTGAAGAAGCTTTGTTCTATATTGGAAAACATTTTATCAATTCTTTTGCAAATGAAAAGGACTTTATTGTAGCACCAGCTTCATCATTTATCATTCATCCAGAATGGAATGCTTTTAGTAGCTCATATGATGCAGATATTGCTATTGCTACTTTATCCAGAACAGTTCAGTTCACCAATTTCATCAGGCCAATTTGCTTGTGGACATATACTAACAATTATCATGATATTGTAAACAAATTTGGCGTTGTTGCTGGATTTGGAAAGACTGAATCTTCAGCTTCGACTAGCGACAAACCATACTGGACAGCCCTCCCTATAGTTGATGAAGGAACATGTCTCAGATCGCACAATGATTTTACTAGAATTACATCCAAAAGAACATTTTGTGTTGGTAGTCGAGATGGACGTGGTCCATGCAATGGTAAGTTTAATGAAATATAGTAAAATGTTTTCGTAGGAGTTGTTTGGATTCCTATAATGCTAAATCATTGGAGTGCAAGATAAACGAGCTTGAAACTCGTAGGATGTGGTTCAAGTCCCACTCTGTTATGAATAACAACAAGCTTTTTCTCTTAAATTGATTTTTCACTATTAATCCTAAATATTTTAACGTCTTGATTCATTTAATAAAATTTTCCAGGGGACTCTGGTGGTGGACTTATTGTTCGACAAAATGGAAGATGGTATCTTCGCGGGATTGTGTCAGCTTCTCTTTTTGATAAGGAGCTTTATGCTTGTGATACCAACAATTTTGCAGTGTTTACAGATGTTGCTGCTTTTAAGGATTGGATCCAGTTATATATTTAATTGCATATGATAATTTTTGAAACATTTTTTAGCTTTACTTAGTTATTTTCTTATAACATTTTGTCTTAATTGCATGACATTCATGATTTTTTTGTTATTGTCCTAGTTGTATATATTTTTAGGGATCGTTTGTAAATTACGTAATGTTCTAAGGGGGAGGGTGCTCATAATTTTGATATTCACAATTGAATTAAATTAATTTAATTATAAGTGGAGAATGTGGACTGAAAAATTGTCATTTTATGTTACGTAGTAGTCCAACATCCCTTTTATAGGTTAAGCTAATGTAAGATATTTAACGTTTAACATCAGGTAATACCTGAAATTTCCAGATTCTTCGATAAAATTATAAATTAAAAACGGGATGCAGCATCATTTGAATATTCATATCACTAAACTAGTTTAAAATAAATTTATTAAGCTCGGGTTTATAAAAAATCGATAGATAATGATAATAATTTTTTGTAAGTAACATAACAATCAATTTAATAAAAAAAAATTAATTACATTAAATTTAATCTTAAACAGAAAGTAAATTTCATTAAGAAATAAAAATCTAAAATTATATAAAAATAAAAACTAAACAAGTCCCGGTAAGCTTTTTTATTCTAGGTGTAGAAACTCGCTATTTCTGAATGAAATTATATGTGCCAAATGAAACATTATTAATTTTTCTACCATCGCTGCTAAAGCTGGTTTCTTTTTCGAAACATTTAAATATTCTTCTTTTGTTGTCAGTTCCAAATTACTTCTCCGTGTGTATAGATGTGAAGATATAAACAACAAAATGATGAGCAGAGAAATATTACTTAGATTTTGTTTTTTGACATTAGTATTTGCACAGAATCCATGTTCTAATTACTGGAAATATGTGAGAAGTCAAAATCAAATTCAAGGACTTCTTACGTTCTACCATAATCAAAGAACTACCGAACATCATCTAAGAGTCGTTTTATCTCTTGGATCAAAACTTCCAAGTGTAAGTATAGAATGGAATTTTATCAACGAATTCTATCAAATATTTTAGGAGCTATTATAATTTTTATGGATATATACATAAATTCAAATCAGATGTTTTTAATTACTGAAATTTAATTTGACAAATCAATCAAAATAGATTTAAATTCACTTTTGATTTTATTTATTATACTATGTATGATTCTTTAAATCGTACTGTAGATGTGTTAAGCAGTAAAACATTCCAATTGTTTTGCTAATAATTTTAAAAGTCATTGTGTCGTCAACTTTACATTTTTTTAATAATATAATTATTTTTATTTGTCTGTCATTCTGCTCTAAGCCCCGCCTCCATTTTAGAACATTTTTAATAAAACGTAATTCGAAATGGTGAAGCAATAGTTTTGATAAATGGTGAGAATCTTTTAAAGCTCCACTCCTGAAACTGATCTTTAAAAAAATAGAGGAAATAAAATATTGATCCGTCATGCTTAACGAATTACTACTCTAGTCTACTAATGAATATGAAGATAAAACTCCCCATTCTAGACAGCATCAGGGGTGTATTCAGGGAGGGGTGTTGGGGGTCAACCCCAACCCTTTCGGGAATTTTTTTCAATTTAGTCTAGGGTTTTAAAAAAAATCCCAAAAAGACCCAAAATTTTCTTGTTTATATAAAAAAGTTTCAATCACCCCCTCCCTCAAAATATTTCTGGATGCGCACCTAGACAGCATTGATGATTTATTACATTTTTAATTATAAAATATTATTTTACACTAATCCTAATAGCCATTTCAATAAAGTTTCATATTTTGCATTAGAAAAAGGTTTTTTACAGATGTAAATTTTAATTGATTCTCGGACGACGAAAACCCTCACTACGCCACTGATTCAAGAATTAATTTTAAAAACTTAATTGATCTTCATATTCAGATTTTTGGTTAAAAAATGTTAAAATCTGCATTTATATTTATTGAAATATAGCACATTAGTGTCATGATTTAGATAAAATTGAGCCTGTTAAAGCTTCAGCGCATTATAAGCTTAAACTAATTTTTGAAAACAAAAATATTTATATTGATTTATATGTATCTGTTTCATAGACATATGTTGGGGATGTAAGTCTTTTTAAAGATAAAACTGGAGCATATCAAGACATTATAAATAATTATCCTTTGCAATACCGAGTAAGATTTCCAGTACAAACGCCAATACCAAAATTAGAAGCAGTATACTACAACAGCAAAATGTTATGTACAGGAAAGAAAGGTAAACATCAGGGATAAATTTTAACAAATTTTTTTAAACAGATACGAATTTCAGAAGTTGCTGAATTTATAACGACAATAACTTTGGATCATACAATTTATACGAAACCATTTTTACCGAGCATTACGAATATTACACAAAGTTATCAGAACTATCAAACAACTCAAATCACACCAGTCTACCAAAATACACCAGAATATAGGCAGAAGTACCAATCAACGCGTCCACCTGATCAGTCAACTAAAACGCATGCAACAAAAGTTGATCCATCTGTTTTTACCAATACTTTACCCAAAATTTTAGAATCAAATAGTCATTGTGGTGTTCCAAAGGTAAAGCTAGAAGATCATTCCGGCTTAATAATCAATGGCAAACCTGTTAAAAAAGGACAATTTCCATGGTTGGTTTCATACTTTCATAATGGTGGCGAGGAAAATGCTTTTATTTGTGGAGGGACTTTGATTTCTGCAAAATCAGTTCTTACAGCTGCACATTGCATACATGAAAAGGGAAATTTGGCAAGGCAAGTGGATGAAGCTTTGTTCTATATTGGAAAAAATATGATAAAAGTTTACGGAGAGGAAAAAGACTTTGTAATAGCACCAGCGTCTAAATTTATAGTTCATCCTAGTTGGAATGCAAATAAAGACTCTTATTCATATGATGGGGACATTGCAATGGTTATTTTATCAAGAACAGTTCCGACTACAAACTCTATTCAACCAATATGTCTATGGACTACTACAACTGATTATAAGGATATTATTGATCAAGCTGGAGTTATTGCTGGATATGGACGAACTGAATATTCAATTTCGTCTAGTGATATCCCGTATTGGGTACCGGTCACAGCAGTTGATGAAGGAACATGTCTTAGGTCTAACGACGGTTTTGCAAAAATCACATCTAAAAGGACATTTTGTATTGGTGGTCGTGATAAAAGAGGTCCATGTAATGGTGAGTATATTTTATCTTTTAATCTTGCTGATTAATTAATCAAATGTATTTCTTTCCATTAATTAGGCGATTCCGGTGGAGCATTTGTTATAAAATATAATGAAAAATGGTATCTTCGTGGAATAATATCGGCTTCAGTTTATGATTTTGAATTAAGAACTTGTGACACTAACCACTACTCAGTATGTTCAGATGTTGTTGCTTATAATTCATGGATTGTACAGAATATGATTTAACCTTAAAGCATTATAATTAAACCATTTAACTGGTTAAAAATTTATAACATATAAAGCTTCATAATAAAAGTTTTATGCTCATAACCACTTTAAGTTAATCTTTTTTTTAAATAAATCCTTATTTTTATTTTTATTTTATTCATCTTTCCTCTCAGCAGCGTTGCTAGGAACAAGCCAGGAATTTTTCGAGGGGGAAGTTCTTCATAATTTTTGTATAAATTTAAGGGGGGATTTTTCAGATTTTTTCTCAATAAGATAACTGAAAAAATTGTTTCATCGAGAGGGGGATTTGTCCCCCATCCCCATCCTCCCCTCTGGCTACGCTCCTGATGAGAACAATGCAATTAAAAAAAATATTGAAACCGTGTCGAAAACGTTATCGCCGTTTTGATAATTTGAAGAAGAAAGACTTGATTTCAATTCTCAGAACTGAGAGATTCTGCAGGATTTTATAGAAAAAGTGAATTGCATTATATTTGTTTTTAATGCTGATTAAAAGCTTGATAACATTGATATAAAAGTGAAATTTTACTGCATTTTTCTTTAAAGATCTTCGCAAATTGAGCAAGAATTTAGAACTCTAAATTGAAATTTACTTCAATTCCTGACTTTCAATTCCAGGACATTTTATTCAAAGTCCGGCTCATGGAGATGATCACCTAAATAATAGAATTGGCTAAATAGCTTTGCACGGGCTTTCTTAATGCTCTAGTATTCAAATATTTGACTCTATTTTGCAAATAAAAGAGCATGAACAAGTTTTATCTAAAAAATCCAAAACTTCAAGTTTTTTTGCCAAAATTTTTTTTAAAGGCATTGAAACTCAAATGTCAAAAGTAGAATTTTACAGGAAATCAGAAGAAATTTTTGATATTGATTCTTAGCCTTAAATTTTTTTGATTCGAAACGCTTCAGAATTTATTTTCTACTGTTAGTTGAAAATAATCTTTCAATCCATATGGAGGTGAAAATTCTGTGCATCAACATTCTTCAAAAATAACAATGAAAGCGATTTTAATAATTACGTTGTTACTTCCAACTGTAATTATTGCACAAAATTCTTGCAATAGTTACTGGACATATTCGAGGGATCAAAAAAATCAAGTTGAAGGTATTCTGACGATTCCACATACAATTGGATACACCGAGCATCATATCCAGATACAATTATCTATGGGTGCAAAGCTTCCCAGTGTAAGTATAACCACGCATTATGAAATTTATAAATTTTTAAAAATAAACGCTAAAAATTTAAAATGAACATTTGAGGAAGTTTAAATCATTTTATACAGGATCAGTGGTGGTCAAACATTTTTGTTCCATGACTCGCAACTAAATTTACTTTTTTTTCGTGAACACCAAATTTTAAAATGTCACCAAAATCAGGTCATATTATCAAATTTTTTCGCTGACCACTTACTTGCATAGTTTAAGCATCTCTATTCTAGATATACATAACGCCTTTTTGTGGATTCTATTAAGAAACTGAACTTTATTATTATTGCTAAAGTCAAAAAAACCAGCTCGTGCATATTAAAAACATTAATATGCAAAACATTCGAAGTGTGTACGTCAATAGTTTAAAAATGCATAAGAATAAACTTCATAAAATATAAAATTCCAGTTTTTAATTTTGCTCAAGTCTTTTATTAGCCATAAGACTTCATTCTAAATCATCAAATACGCAACAAAAAGTTGCAAGAAATTATTATTTTGCCTTTTGGTTCAGCTTGAAATCAAAATAATTTTCATATTAATTCCCATATAAGTATACACTTTGAAAAATTCATTTCTGTTCGACATAATAAAGAAATGTCCATAAACAGCAGTTCAATCGAAAATGGAAAAATTGGGTTTGGGACATTTGCCCACCCACATTTGCCCACTCTACATTTCCCCACTGACATTTGCCCACTGGTACATTTGCCCACTGGTACTTTTGCCCACTAGTACTTTTGCCCACTAGTACTTTTGCCCATTGGTACTTTTTCCCACTGGTACATTAGCCCACTGGTACATTTTCCCACTAGTACTTTTGCCCACTAGTACTTCTGCCCACTGGTACTTTATCCCACTGGTACATTTGCCCACTTATATATCTAAAATAAAAATATTTTTTTAAATTTGATAAAATAATTTTTTCTCAAAACTATGATTTGTTAGGATTTGTTTACTTAAATTAGTTCACTTTACTATGGGGCAAAAATTGAAAAAATTTCTTTAAAATTTTTTGGTCTAAATGGCAGAGTGAGTCTGCCAAAAATGAAATAAAATTGTTATAATTTTCAATTGTTCAAATTTTGGATTTTTCAAAAAATGTTACATTTAAGTGTTTTGATCATAACCCAGGGTCGGCAAATGGATCTTATTTTTAGAACAATTACGTTTAGTACTGTTTTTAGTAGTCCTTATTTTTAGAACATAAGCCGTTACAAAATTTTTGTAAACAAAAAATATTTTGGCTCTTTTTTCATATAAATCTTTGTCATTTTTGTGAAATTGTTAGCTTAATCATAAGATTGCTATAGTTTCTTCTATTTAAATTGTATCTGTACTTTCTACACTTAGCAAATTTGATACAATTTGACATTTTCTTCAAAAACTAATTTTTTTGCTAATTGTAAACAAACATGGCGTAGAAAAAATGTGTCTTGGCTAAATTTTAAAAACTGACAGAAAACTGTATTAAATGCTATTATTTTAAATGTGAAAACATTGATAATGAAAAAAAAGATGCAATAAATGACACATTTTATATTTTAGTTAAGATTTGAGTTAAAATAGCACAAAAAACAAATTTTGAAATAACGAATTTTTGGTATTCAAATTTTCCCACCAAAAAATACAAAAAATTCAAATTCAAATTTTTTCACAATTTAACTGACTTTTCGTCTGTTTGCCGACCATGGATCATAACTTTTCTCAAACTCAACGAAGTGCGACATATTATATACTAATCTAAAGCTAATTATGTAAGCTATCTAAAAAAAGCAAGAACACAATATTTTATGCACTATTAAAAATCATAGGAGTCGATAAGAGCCATTGAAATTTGATGCAATTCTAGGAACCTATAAACTCCCAAAATTGAACCATATTTCATACCAGATTATTGTAAAATGATTGAAAACAGTAGACATTGTTATATTCTATCATATCTGAGATGATTTTGATGAAAAAAGTTATAGATTTGTATTGAGGTACCTCTATTTTTAGTGTATTTTTTGACTTTCAAACGACTTAAAACTGTAAAAACAGCAAGTAAAAATTTAATATCTTTACATTTTTTTTAAAACTACACATGTAACTAGCTATAAGCTATAAGAAAATCCAAAAACATGTTTTCACTGCCACTTTTTATCAAAAAATATCAAATTTTCTTGCAAAAAACTTAATTCATAGGTTAAAACTAAAAATGAAACCACAAAAGCTTGACAAAAGCTATGTAGCTTTTGTAGATCTAGTCATGATCTATAAGTTAACATAAAAATAAATAATGTTTATGATGGTTGTGATCTGTATACCTAAAACTAGTATGGCCTACTAAGCTTATTTCATTTTTCGGCTTTTCGTACACTGTGGACAACCTTAAATGACTGTAACTGACTATTTTATTAAAGCCTACTTGTCAAACAAAAAAAAAAGTTTAAGAAAATTGGTAAAAAGCTATGATGCTTTAGAGATGGTCATTTGCGTTCATCATCAAGTCACATTTTGTGTTATATATTCAGCACTGCTGACTTCTGGTCCAAAATTTATATCGATTCTTATACCTTAGATTAAGACCTTTCAGATAAGGCAATAAAATAATTTTTGCCCCATAGTAAAGTGAACTAATTTAAGTAAACAAATCCTAACAAATCATAGTTTTGAGAAAAAATTATTTTATCAAATTTAAAAAAATATTTTTATTTTAGATATATAAGTGGGCAAATGTACCAGTGGGATAAAGTACCAGTGGGCAAAAGTACTAGTGGGCAAAAGTACTAGTGGGAAAATGTACCAGTGGGCTAATGTACCAGTGGGAAAAAGTACCAATGGGCAAAAGCACCAGTGGGCAAATGTATTAGTGGGCAAAAGTACCAGTGGGCAAATGTACCAGTGGGCAAATGTCAGTGGGGAAATGTAGAGTGGGCAAATGTCAGTGGGCAAATGTCGGTAACCCGGAAAAATTGCAAACCAAAAAAATGTATTACGACTTCGAGCTGTATACAATTGTATTTGTAAAATTGAAGCGATAAACATTTCATAATTCATTGACCCGGGCTCCTTAGGATTAATTTAAGAATCATTCCTTGATTCATTGAAAAATGCTCAATCGTAGAATTTAATATAACCATGCTTTACTTACATTTAAAATGATAGGCATATGTTGGACACATCAGCTTGGTAAAAGATAAAGAGAGTGCATATAAAGATTTGATAAGTGGCTATGCAGTTCAATATCGTGTTAAATTTCCAATTCAAAATCCAGTAACTAAACTAATATCAGTTTACTATAATAACCGAATCTTCTGTTCAAATCCAAAAGGTAAGCATGCAATTTTCTTATCCTTTGGTTTATCATGACTGTGGGCTTGAAAACTTTCTCAGAAATTATAAGATGAAATAATATTTTCCAGATCCATATTCCCATGTTACAACTGTAACATTGGACCATAATCTGAGCGTAACACCATTACAACAGTCGTATCAAAATAGTAACAAGCAAAACACTCAAAAGTATCAAAATACACAAAATTATCAGAATAACCAAAATAATCAAAGAAATCCTTCACAATACCAAACATCCAGCAGAGTAAATCCATTTGAAAAAAACAAATATGAAAAGTTTGCTGAATATAATTCCCAATGTGGTCAGCCATTCCAAAAACTTCCAGAAGCGACTGGCTTAGTTATCAATGGAAAACCAGCAAAGAAAGGGCAGTTTCCATGGCTTGCTGCATATTATCATAATGGTGTAAGAGAAAGTGGATTTATTTGTGGTGGTTCATTGGTTTCATCCAAGGTAGTTATCACGGCTGCACATTGCATTCACTACAAGCATGATGCTCCCAGATCTGTTGAAGAAGCTTTGTTCTATATTGGAAAATTCTTTATTGGCGAACTCTCAAAAGAAAAAGATTTTGTCGTATCACCAGCTCAGAGATTCATATTACATCCAGATTGGAGTCCATTTACTGATACCTTTGATGCTGATATTGCAATTGTCATTCTAACAAGAACAATTCAATTCACAAACTTTGTCAAGCCAATTTGCATATGGACAGCTACAAATAACTATAAAGATTTGATTGGATATTATGGAATTGTTGCTGGTTATGGAAAGACTAGTCGAATCGATACACCAAGCGATAGACCATATTGGACAGCACTTCCCGTTGTTGACGAATCAACTTGTCTTAGATCAAACAGTGATTTCAGAAAAATTACATCAAGCAGAACATTCTGTGTAGGAAGTCGTGATGGAAGGTAAGAGAATGAAATAAATATAATCTTTTTGTTGTTTCTACAAAAAAATTTTCTTTGAGATATTACAGAGGTCCTTGTAATGGTGAGTTCATTCAAAATATGTTCTCAATGAGAATTTTTTTTTATTTTTAAAAAATATTTTAGGGGATTCTGGCGGTGGATTTGTCGTGAGGTATAACAACAAATGGTATCTTCGTGGAATAGTTTCATCTTCATTGCAAGATAAAGATTTATTCACATGCGACACCAAGAATTTTGCAGTTTTTACAGATATTGCTGCATATAGGGATTGGATTCTACAATATTTGTAAGACGTAAGAACCCAATGGATGACAACAGTAGACTATTAACCGTTATTTTTTAGAAATTCAAAAATGTTTCAAAAATACTTCGAAGTGTTAAAATTTTCAAAAACCGTTAAATTTACTAATGAAAATTTTTAACGGTCATATTTTTTTTTGAAAAAATTACATTTTCGAAATTTCGATTTCGAAGAATAAGAACCAATTTCGAAGAATAAGAACTGTTGTCGTCCATTAGGAAAGAACTAGAAATAAAGGAAAGTAATTATTGTGTAGAAATCAAGGATGATTTGTTTGAGGAAGATGCTGTCTAAGTAACAGTGGTGAAGCTTATTTAGTTTTAAATATTATTGGTGTAACGATTTAATCGAAAACCATTCTTTACTAACATTGCTAAAAAAATTAATTTCTTTTTCAAATATTAATAAATTTATTAATTTAAGGAGATTTCGAAAGATTTCTCTCGTTTTAATTTAAGTCAATTCAATATTCTGAATTAAAAAAATCCCTAAGTTTCCAAATATCTAGTATTTATCGTTTAATTATTTCTGTTTAATACATAACACTGTAAAGAACTAACAATACAATATAATAAAGTGAATAACATATGAATTTTAATGAACCCCATTAATTTATCTTATTACAAAACGCAAAAAGAAACAAGTTTTTAGACCCCTATACTAGAGGTGTAGACATGGAGGCTACGAACAAACTTCAAACATCAAGAAATCGCAATTTTGCTCACAATATCAAAAGTTTCAAATTGAATGCAAGAACCAGTTTATTAATGTTATATTTTTCAGAACTGAAATACGAAACAAGATTTCGATTAAGCGTGCTACAAGAAATTTGTTGATTTTAGGAAATAATGAATGAACAAAAAAAAGTTAATATAAATTTTCAGTCATGGAATCAGTCATTTATTCTCTTTTACAATCAGTATTGACACAATTCTACTACAGCTATAATAAATGTTTAATTTATTCAGTGAGATTGTGTCTAAATAGTAATTTCATTCATACTTTATGTCTCTTTCTTCGTTTACGTTGATAAATCTCGTTGTCCGAAGAGTGTAGAGATTCAAACAAAAAAAACTTCTGAGAACGAGAAATATTTTTTTATAAAAAAAAAACTTGAAGCAAAAAAGAATATACAACTTTTGTTTTTATTTTAAAAAAATGTGAATCTCTCACGCTCAGTAGAGAATTTTTCAGTTGGCCGTTCAGTAGTCATTGGAGACTCAATAGAGTCGTTAGGAAGTGCAATTAATAAGAAATTTTTATTATCACACAATGAAGTTTTCATTTAAAATTGCAGTTATTTACTCAACTTTATATTTCGCATGTGCTCAATATGGAAATTACGAAGTTGAAGTTTATGAACAAGATCCGATTACTGGAGCTTTAAGACCAGTAATGAACAATAGAATGAGAACAACAACAAAAAGATATTCTAATGCTGGCTTTGAAGTGTATGAATACGATCCACACAGTGGTGCAATAAAACCTGTAGCAGTTCCAAATCGTCAAACTGTAAATAGACTACCACAATCAACAACAAGGAGTTATCAAAACAACGTATTTTTAAATCAGAATAATCAAAATGTTGAAAACACTGCAAATGAACCACCAATGTCTTTATCGATGGGAACATGTGATAACTATTGGACATTGCAAAGAGATTTTAATGGCATTTGGGGTCAACTATCCATTCCAAGTCCAAATACTCAAAAGGCAGTAATTCGAGTTACTCTTACAGTTGCTACAAGCTTACAAACGGTAAGTAATTGACCTAATAAATGCAATATTCTTTATTTATTGTAGATGTATAAAAATACTTCAATACATAATCAAAAGTACTAGGAATTTCAAAGATGACAAGTTCTTTTTTTCACTCATGTAATTTTAGTGTCGTTGAAATCATTTTGTGAGTGAAGACTCTCTTGAACTTTATTCTCACTCGATAAACTCTTAAGGTCAATTTTGGGAACATGATTTTTTTAATTTAAAAGACGCAAACCAGGGGTGGCGAACAAGAACTGTTCCGTTGGTTTCCGAAAAATTCAAAAAAAAAATTTTTCTTGAGAAAAAAAATACGGGATTTTTTTTAAAAAGTAAAAATCCGTTACCTTAAAGCAAAATTTTAAGTGCATTTTAATGAAAATTTGTTTTGTATGAATGTATCGACTTTGATTTTCTAATTTTAAACGAAAATTAAGGAAAAAACATGATATATTCACAAAAAATGTGGTAAAGAAAAAATAAGGTACCAAATTTTTTCAAAAAATTTTTGTAACGGGAAGATAAGGGACCTTTCGAAAATTCGAAATCGAAAGATAAGGACCGTTCGCCACCCCTGGGACGCAAAAATTTATTCTTTACCTAAATATAAAAAAAAATCTCAAAATAACTTGAAATAATAGATAAGAAATGGAAAGAGAATTCAAGTGCTGGTGACCAATTGAATTATCATATGAACTAACTTGTTTTGTGACACAAGAATCCATCGTATGGAAATCCCCGAGGCAAATTGTACTTAAAATAATATTTAACTTCAAAATATCTAATGTGATTACTTCTATATTATTGATTATTGATAAAGGAAGCATACATCTCAAATTATAAATTTAATGAGAGTGTCAGAGAGATGTGTCTATTATGAATCACTTGAGGCACGAGAGTGAAATCTCAATTAGTTCTCATTAAATGTTTACCTCAATCATCTGTTTTGTTATTGTTTTCATCTGTCTCAGGTAGAAACTGTAACAAAAATGTCTTTCAGTCTGAAATATGACGTGATTAAAGCTACACCATTTTCCAGTTTTCTCAAAAATAATAAATTTTTACCAAAATATTATAAATATGGCTGCAATATTTTGTCTATTTAGCGTGACATTGTGTAAATTAGCCTCTCAAGATGTGCCAGATTCAATGAGTTTAAGTAACAATAATCAACAATTGCCATCACCACAATTAATAAATGTACCACGCGCTTATATTTCACCTTGTCCAAATTATTTTCGTTATACATTTAACGGAAAAGAGTGGTTTGGTTTACTAGCGGTTCCGCCATTGCCACTAGGACGAACTTTCCATATGAGAGTGTTTCTTAGTATTGGAATGAGTTATAATAACGTAAGAAATCTTTAAATATTAATAGACAGACATAATTGTGATAAATAATTTGTAACTAATATTTATTTTTTATTTATTTCTCAGCGGTACGTTGGTGACATAAGTTTAGCTAAAGACAGACAGAGTACTGTTAATGATGTTGCAAATGGATTACCAATATTGTATCGAGTGAGGTTTCCTGTACAAAATCCTATACCCAAATTGACTGAGATTTACTACAACAATCAATTACTATGCAGAGGACCAAAAGGTAATATTTTTAATTCACCGTGGATTTTAACGATTTTTCTATAATGTGGTCAAAAAAAATTTGAACTTTGCAGCTGTTGGAGAAATAGTAACAACAATCGCACTCGATCACACACTTTATACAGGCTTAGCTCAACAAAACTTCCAAAACAATCAAAATTTGTTCCCAACACCACCTAATACTCAGCCGGCAGTTATTCCAACAGAACCTCCAATTACACAAGCACCTTTAACACGAACTCGTCCACCTATTACAAGACCTACCACCACAGAAGAACCATACATATTTCCTGAATTTACTGCAAGTAAAAAACCCATTAGTACAAGTGATGAAAGACTGGGTGAATTTAGTTCTCAATGTGGAGTACCTCAATATAGAATACAGAACTCTACAGGTTTAATTCTAAATGGAAAAGTTGCAATAAAGGGCCAATTTCCTTGGCTAGCTGCTTATTATCACAATGATATTGGAAATACTGGATTTATTTGCGGTGGCTCATTAGTTTCATCAAAGGTTGTCCTAACTGCCGCCCATTGTATTCACGATAAGCAAGATCAGGTTGTTAAACAGCCTGAACAAGCTCTCATCTACCTCGGAAAATATTTCTTACATTCTCAATCAAACGAAAGAGATTTCTTAGTTTCTGGTGTTACTAAGTTCATCATTCATCCTGATTGGAGTTCTGTTACAGAATCTTTTGATAGTGACATAGCCGCAGTTGTTCTATTAAGAACAATCCAATTTACAAATTACATTCAGCCAATTTGTATATGGTCATCAACGCGTAGTTACTCAGACATGGTTAATAAGCAAGGTATTGTGGCGGGATATGGGAAGACAGAATTCACAGTTACTGCCAGTGATAAACCTTATTGGTCCGAACTTCCTGTTGTGGATGAAAGAACCTGTCTAGAATCAAATTCAGTTTTTATTAAAATTACATCACGAAGGACATTTTGTGCTGGAAGTCGAGATGGAAGGTAAATAATTTTTGTTGAAATTTTCGAACCAAGACTCATAGTTTACAATTAATTTACAGAGGTCCATGCAATGGTGATTCTGGTGGTGGATTCATTATGAAATCAAATGACAAGTGGTATCTGCGAGGAATTGTGTCGTCTGCATTGTTTGACAAAGAAATGTTTATGTGTGACACAAAAAATTACGCAGTTTTCACAGATGTTGCCATTTTTAAAGATTGGATATTGACTCAAATTGAAGTTCATGGTTGAGTGTTGCTTCTTGTGAAAATTTTTAAGGATTCTTGTATAAAAACTATTTTTAAATATTTTTTTGTAATAAAAAATTGTATTTATTATTGTAAATGTAATCTTCTAATGCATTTTATTTAAATCCAGAAGATAACTTTATCATATGATTCTACGATAGAATATCGTTAAATCAAGAAGCGCGCATACTTATGTGTTGACAATTTATCAACCGTTATTTCATATTTGAATTGTATAAGCAATTTCAATTAATTGATTTCCCCATTTAAAGCTTTCACCCCCTTTCTTTGTATTGTTTAGTATTCATTAAGTCTTCTTCTTTTTAGCTGTACAGCATTATAAATAAACAATAACTTATTTGTATTGATATTTCTGATTGTGTTAATTGATCTCAACAATAAATTTTCCCAAATTCACTTAAACAATAACACATTATCTCATTCTTTATATGCCGGTATAAACATTGCCATGAAGATCCTGATCTACATATGAATCATTAATTATAAATATTGATAAAATAATTAGCAAATTTGGGGTTTTTTTATATCAACATCTTAGTATCGGTTTGCACATCAATCGATAAAGACCTTACAAACTATTTCTCGTGTGTCAAAATGAAGGTTTTGGAAATTATTTTTATAATTTTCATAAATTTTAACATTTTAAAGTGCCAACAAAGTTGCTCGAATATTGCAAATTACTTTACCGATTATTATGGAATTTATGGACGAGTGGAAATTCCTCACGTACCTTTAAAGCATACTACATCTTTTGAAGTCGAATTATCCGTAGCTGCACGATTAACAAGTGTAAATACAAATTTAATGGAAGCAAAACTATCAGCAAATTATTTTTTTTTAATTATAGAGCAATGACTGGAAAATCATCATACTTAATAGAAACATATACGATGATATATTGAATGATCGGAACATAATTTTAAAATTCATTCCAATAATTACAAACCCACTACCTGTTATATCTGGAGTATTTTTGAACGGCAATCGAATATGCTTTACCGCTCCAGGTAAATATAAATTTGTTCGTTCCTATACTCTTAGAAGAAGCTTACACTAAATATTCAAAGTTTGAAAAAAAATTCAGAAACCTATTTTTCTCAAAAATTGTATATATTTTTTAAAAAATTAAAATTATTTTGAAAAATATTTTAAGAGTAGTTCAAATCCTCTCCATGGCTATGTTCTTGCTTTTCCTTTTTCGAAATAACTTCTTAAGTTGTTAAATTAAATTAAAAAAACTTTTAAAATTTTAATTAAATTAACACTCTTTGAATGCATTTCTGACATGTCTAGCACGGGGACGGTACGTCTTTCCATTCAAATTATCGTATACCTGCACAATAGAAAGTCTTCCAACAAATTCAAACACACATCCAAATCAAAATCCGTTCTGGTATTATTGGAATCAAGGAGCAACAAGAATAGCTTGCAAACAGCCACCAAAAACCCCAACACAATTACCAAAAAGCCCAACACAACTACCAAAAAGCCCAGCACAACTGCCAAAAAGCCTAACACAACTACCAAAAAGCCCAGAACAACTACCAAAAAGCCCAACACAACCACCTACCACTACATCTTTACCGCCTGCACCACCGCGACAAACACAAGTCTCCATAAACAATAAATTAGGAAATGAAAATAACGATGAATCATTTGTTTGTGGAGTCCGAAGAACTCAACAAAGTGCTGTTCCGTTTATTATTGGTGGTGAAAGAGGCAAGTATTTTAGTCTATATATGTTAATTGAATTAAAACATATTTAGTAATTCATAAAAATAATATTTAGCTAAGAAATATGACTTTCCATGGCTCACTGCATTGCACTACAGAGAAAATGGATTTATTTGTGGCGGAACATTAGTATCCACTAAAATTATAGTAACAGCAGGTTAACTAATTCATGATTGATTAATTTAAAGGTTTTAATGTCAATTAATATATTTTGCAGCTCATTGTATCAAAGATAAGCAGAGCATTGAGACAAGAATCTCTCAGCATTCAACATTTTACCTTGGAAAATATAAAATAAAGGACTTGGGTGAAAAGGATTTTATTAGTGCAGGAGTCAAACAGTTTATAATTCATCCAAGCTGGAATTCAATAGAGGAACCGTACATAGGCGACTTGGCAATTGCTCTCATCTATAAAACTATTAATTTTACCAATAATGTCATACCACTTTGCATGCCGCCACAAAAAGCCAATCATGACGATTTAATTGGTAAAGTAGGTCTTGTTGCAGGTAAAATTCATCATAAATAATATATTTCATTGACTGAATCGCTCATTTCAATATTTTATAAAAGGATGGGGCATAACAGACACCGGAACGACTTCTGATGTTCCGAGGTTTGTGATGCTGCCAGTTGTGGATGATGTAAAATGTTTAAGATCAGATGAAGTATTTACAAAAATTACATCAAGCTCAACGTTTTGTGTCGGTGATGGATCTGGAAGATCTCCTTGCAATGGTGAGTCCATTTTTATTGAATTATTGATCATAATAATTTATAAACAATAATTCAAAGGCGATTCTGGTGGTGCATTCGCAATCAAAAATGATGCAGATAGCAAATATTATTTCCGAGGAATTGTGTCTTCTGGGGTCCGTACTAGCACATTTACCTGCGATAACTCTAAATATGCTATTTTTACTGATGTTGCTCAGTATACAGATTGGATTCAGAGTTATATTACTATGTATGGATAAATCGCTTTAGGACGATAAGGACAACGAAAGTGTCAATCCTGGGTTTTCCAGGAAAATGCCATGTAGCAAAAATAAATATATGCACTAAATTTTTTTAAAAAGCAACATTTCCTACTTAAACTGCTGTATTTTATTTAATTATACTATTACAGCTTTAAATAATTAAGATGTTTACAATGAATACTAAATATTACAAAGAAAGGAGATAACAACTATAAAAGAGAAAATCTACTAATTGCTTAGACCAGTGGCGTAGCCAGGAGGGTCTTGTCCCCCTACGAAAAAAATTTGAACCGCAGTGAGAGCACGGCTCAGAATTTTTTGGATGGGGACAAGACCCTCCTGGCTACGCGCCTGGCTTAGACAATTCAAATATAAAATAATTGTTAATATATTCTCATCATAAACCCCCATACACCATAAACAATATCCTATAAGCTTTCGATATATTGCGGAACTTCAAAACAAAGCATTTTCACTTAATGTTGTAGGCGGCTACTCAAGCTTTCCAATAATACAAAACTTATTAAATAAGGATAAGCTGTTCAAGAGATATTGAAAAAAAATGCAAAACTTAAGGATGCGTGGACTTAAGACAATTTCATATTCACGAATACACATTATCTTATTGTTTATGTGCCGGTATAAATATTGCCATGAAGATTCCGATCTACATACATACTATTAGTTATTAATATTGACAAAAATAATTAGCACCTTTGGAATTTTGTATGTGAACATCTTAGTATCGGTTTGCGAATCAATCGATTAAGACCTTACAAACTATTTCTCGTGTGTTAAAATGAAGGAAATTATTTTTATAATTTTCATAAATTTTAGCATTTTTAAGTGCCAACAAAGTTGCTCGGATATTGCAAATTATTTTTCTGATTATTATGGAATTTATGGACGTGTCGAAATTCCTCACGTGCCTTTAGAGCAGAATACAATTTTTGAAATCGAATTATCCGTAACTGCACGATTAACAAGTGTAAATACAAACAAAATTAATGGAATCAAAACTATCAGTGAATAATTATTTTAATTATAGAGCAATGACTGGAAAATCATCATACTTAATAAAAACATATACGATGATATATTGAATGATCGGAACATAATTTTAAAATTCATTCCAATAATTACAAACCCACTACCTGTTGTATCTGGAGTGTTTTTGAACGGCAATCGAATATGCTTTAGCCCTCCTGGTAAATATAAAATTTGATTGAGAGACATCTAATCACCTAGCAATATTCTCAATAAAGTCAGAAAGATTCTAATTTTTTTAGTTAGCTAGAAAATTAATATTTAGATTTCTTTAAAGATTTTGTTCAAAGTTGTGTCAAAAATTAAAAAATTAATTTGTGAGAACAAAAGTGATAATTTTAATGCAAACAAAAGTTAACGGTGTCTTTTGTCTTATAAGTTTTTGTTTACAAACGACGTCTATTTAAAAATGGTAATTTTCATCTCATTCTTTCCTGACACAAAAATTTTTAAGAATATTATCTAAACATCATTAAACCACTTTACAGTGGTGTACCCAGAAATATATAGAGGGTGCAGAAGAGCCGTCGTCAGAATTTTTTCGAGGGGAAATTTATCCCACAACTTATCCCTCTGGCTACGCGTAATCATTTTAAAACACAATTTTTTGCCACTAATGAATTTTAATTTAATTAATACTTCTTGATTGCATTCCTGACATGCCTAGCACGTGGACGGTACATCTCTACAATCAAAATGTCGTATACCTACACAATAAATAATCTTCCTCAAAATATTCCAACAAATGCAAACACACGTCCAAATCAAAATCCATCCTGGAATTATCAGAATCAAGGAACACATACAGTAGCTTATACACAGCCACCAACAAGGCCAACACAACCACCTACCACTACATCTTTGCTGCCTATACCACCGCGACATACACACGTCTTCATAGAAAATAAATTAGGAAATTCAAATAACAATCAATCATATATTTGTGGAGTCCGAAGAACTCCACAAAGTGCTGTTTCGTATGTTATTGGTGGTGAACGAGGCAAGTATTTTAGTTTATAGTTGTTAATTGAATTAAAACAGATTTAATAATTCATCAAAAATAATATTTAGCTAAGAAATATGACTTCCCATGGCTCGCTGCATTCTATTACAGAGAAAATGGATTTATTTGTGGCGGAACCTTAGTATCCACTAAAATTATAGTAACAGCAGGTTAACTAATTCATGATTATTTAAACTTGGATTTAACATCAATTGATATATTTTTGCAGCTCATTGTGTCCAAGATAAGCAGAGCATTGATATAAAAAATGCTGAGGATTCAACATTTTATCTTGGAAAATATAAATTGAAAGATTTAGATGAAAAGGAATATATTAATGCAGGAGTCAGACAGTTTATAATTCATCCAAATTGGAATTCATTTGAGGTACGATACACAGGCGACTTGGCAATTGTTCTCATCTATCGAACTATTAAATTTACCAATAATGTCATACCACTTTGCATGCCACCACAAAAAAATAATCATGAAGATTTAATTGATAAGCCAGGGCTTGTTGCAGGTAAAATTCATCAAAAATAATATATTTCATTGCCTGAATCGCTCATTTCATTATTTTATAAAAGGATGGGGTATAACAGATACCGGAACGACTTCTGATGTTCCTATGTTCGTGTCGCTGCCAGTTGTGGATGATGGAAAATGTTTAAGATCAGATGAAGTGTTTACAAAAATTACATCAAGCTCAACGTTTTGTGTCGGTGATGGATCTGGAAGATCTCCTTGCAATGGTGAGTTTATTTTATATTGAATTACTGATCATGATAATTTACAAACAATAATTTAAAGGTGATTCCGGTGGTGCATTCGCAGTAAAAAATGATGCAGATAGCAAATATTATTTCCGAGGAATTGTGTCTTCTGGGGTCCGTACTAGCACATTTACCTGCGATAACTCCAAATATGCTATTTTTACTGATGTTGCTCAGTATACAGACTGGATTCAGAGTTATATTACTATGTATGGATAAATCGCTTTAAGATAATAAGGACATAGGAAGTGCCAATTTTGAGTTTTCCAGAAAAATGCTATGTAGCAAAAATTAATAGATGTACTAAATTTTATTTAAAGCAACATTTCCTACTTAAACTGCTAATATGATAATCATAATGTTTATATCAATAATAAATAAGTTATAGTTTATTTATTTTTTTCATTTAAGCGCCATTTCGGCTTTATTAAGTAAAATTTAAAATAATAACATTTACAAAAACGTTAAGTCCATTTTTCAATATATCTTTCCGCACTCTCATATTGTTGGCTCATATTGTCGATATTGACGGCATAACGATTTGAAGGCTTTTTGATAACATGGACATTTTTTTATCAAAAATTGAATGTCTTTCATCAATATTTTTCTTATTCTTCTTATTAAATTCAACACAGTTGTTGCATTATTAATTATGTTTACAGCTTTTTACATTAGTTGCTTAGACAATTCAAATATAAAATAATTGTTAATATATTCTCATCATAAACCCCCATACACCATAAACAATATCCTATAAGCTTTCGATATATTGCGGAACTTCAAAACAAAGCATTTTCACTTAATGTTGTAGGCGGCTACTCAAGCTTTCCAATAATACAAAACTTATTAAATAAGGATAAGCTGTTCAAGAGATATTGAAAAAAAATGCAAAACTTAAGGATGCGTGGACTTAAGACAATTTCATATTCACGAATACACATTATCTTATTGTTTATGTGCCGGTATAAATATTGCCATGAAGATTCCGATCTACATACATACTATTAGTTATTAATATTGACAAAAATAATTAGCACCTTTGGAATTTTGTATGTGAACATCTTAGTATCGGTTTGCGAATCAATCGATTAAGACCTTACAAACTATTTCTCGTGTGTTAAAATGAAGGAAATTATTTTTATAATTTTCATAAATTTTAGCATTTTTAAGTGCCAACAAAGTTGCTCGGATATTGCAAATTATTTTTCTGATTATTATGGAATTTATGGACGTGTCGAAATTCCTCACGTGCCTTTAGAGCAGAATACAATTTTTGAAATCGAATTATCCGTAACTGCACGATTAACAAGTGTAAATACAAACAAAATTAATGGAATCAAAACTATCAGTGAATAATTATTTTAATTATAGAGCAATGACTGGAAAATCATCATACTTAATAAAAACATATACGATGATATATTGAATGATCGGAACATAATTTTAAAATTCATTCCAATAATTACAAACCCACTACCTGTTGTATCTGGAGTGTTTTTGAACGGCAATCGAATATGCTTTAGCCCTCCTGGTAAATATAAAATTTGATTGAGAGACATCTAATCACCTAGCAATATTCTCAATAAAGTCAGAAAGATTCTAATTTTTTTAGTTAGCTAGAAAATTAATATTTAGATTTCTTTAAAGATTTTGTTCAAAGTTGTGTCAAAAATTAAAAAATTAATTTGTGAGAACAAAAGTGATAATTTTAATGCAAACAAAAGTTAACGGTGTCTTTTGTCTTATAAGTTTTTGTTTACAAACGACGTCTATTTAAAAATGGTAATTTTCATCTCATTCTTTCCTGACACAAAAATTTTTAAGAATATTATCTAAACATCATTAAACCACTTTACAGTGGTGTACCCAGAAATATATAGAGGGTGCAGAAGAGCCGTCGTCAGAATTTTTTCGAGGGGAAATTTATCCCACAACTTATCCCTCTGGCTACGCGTAATCATTTTAAAACACAATTTTTTGCCACTAATGAATTTTAATTTAATTAATACTTCTTGATTGCATTCCTGACATGCCTAGCACGTGGACGGTACATCTCTACAATCAAAATGTCGTATACCTACACAATAAATAATCTTCCTCAAAATATTCCAACAAATGCAAACACACGTCCAAATCAAAATCCATCCTGGAATTATCAGAATCAAGGAACACATACAGTAGCTTATACACAGCCACCAACAAGGCCAACACAACCACCTACCACTACATCTTTGCTGCCTATACCACCGCGACATACACAAGTCTTCATAGAAAATAAATTAGGAAATTCAAATAACAATCAATCATATATTTGTGGAGTCCGAAGAACTCCACAAAGTGCTGTTTCGTATGTTATTGGTGGTGAACGAGGCAAGAATTTTAATTTATAGATGTTAATTGAATTAAAACAGATTTAATAATTCATCAAAAATAATATTTAGCTAAGAAATATGACTTCCCATGGCTCGCTGCATTCTATTACAGAGAAAATGGATTTATTTGTGGCGGAACCTTGGTATCAACTAAAATTATAGTAACAGCAGGTTAACTAATTCATGATTATTTAAACTTGGATTTAACATCAATTGATATATTTTTGCAGCTCATTGTATCCAGGATAAGCAGAGCATTGAGATAAAAAGTGCTGAAGATTCAACATTTTATCTTGGCAAATATAAATTAAAAGATTTAGATGAAAAGGAATATATTAATGCAGGAGTCAGACAGTTTATAATTCATACAAATTGGAATTCATTTGAGGAACGATACACAGGCGACTTGGCAATTGCTCTCATCTATCGAACTATTAAATTTACCAATAATGTCATACCACTTTGCATGCCACCACAAAAAAATAATCATGAAGATTTAATTGATAAGCCAGGGCTTGTTGCAGGTAAAATTCATCAAAAATAATATATTTCATTGTCTGAATTGCTAATTTCATTATTTTATAAAAGGATGGGGCATAACAGATAGCGGAACGACTTCTGATGTTCCGATGTTCGTGTCACTGCCTGTTGTGGATGATGGAAAATGTTTAAGATCAGATGAAGTGTTTACAAAAATTACATCAAGCTCAACGTTTTGTGTCGGTGATGGATCTGGAAGATCTCCTTGCAATGGTGAGTTTATTTTATATGGAATTACTGATCATGATAATTTACAAACAATAATTTAAAGGTGATTCCGGTGGTGCATTCGCAGTCAAAAATGATGCAGATAGCAAATATTATTTCCGAGGAATTGTGTCTTCTGGAGTCCGTACTAGCACATTTACCTGCGATAACTCCAAATATGCTATTTTTACTGATGTTGCTCAGTATACAGACTGGATTCAGAGTTATATTACTATGTATGGATAAATCGCTTTAAGATAATAAGGACATAGGAAGTGCCAATTTTGAGTTTTCCAGAAAAATGCCATGTAGCAAAAATTAATAGATGTACTAAATTTTATTTAAAGCAACATTTCCTACTTAAACTGCTAAGATGATAATCATAATGTTTATATCAATATAAATAAGTTATAGTTTATTTATTTTTTTTTTATTTAAGCGCCATTTCGGCTTTATTAAGTAAAATTTAAAATAATAACATTTACAAAAACGTTAAGTCCATTTTTCAATATATCTTTCCGCACTCTCATATTGTTGGCTCATATTGTCGATATTGACGGCATAACGATTTGAAGGCTTTTTGATAACATGGACATTTTTTTATCAAAAATTGAATGTCTTTCATCAATATTTTTCTTATTCTTCTTATTAAATTCAACACAGTTGTTGCATTATTAATTATGTTTACAGCTTTTTACATTAGTTGCTTAGACAATTCAAATATAAATAATATAAACCATAAACAATAACATATAAACTAAAAAGACAACACCAAGTTTGAAGCCAAACAGAAAGTTTGAAAATTCCAAAACTAAATATTTTCACTTTCATTAAATATGGATTATCTGTTTAAAAGATACTGTAAAATGCAAAAGTGTACTTAAGACAACTCCATAAGCTGCTTTTAATTATTTTTCTCTAGAACTATGTTATGAATTATGACATCTGGCATCGTGAGCTTAGGACGAGGGCTAGCTATAAATGTAAAGATTTTTGGATTTGGACTTAAGCGGTTCCTCCCAAAACACCTCAAAAGTCGAAAAAATGATGTATTTTCAAATGAAGATTTTGTATGTGCACTATGCACAATTTTCACAAAAATCACAAAAATGGCTATAATTTCACTGAAATTGAATGTTTTTCAATAAATTCAATAATAATCTTTCCATAAGATTACTCCAAGTTCTATCAATTCTGTGTAGCATAATAGAGTTTCTACTCTTTTCCTATTTATGACCAACTTATTTCTTTGACTTATACCGAAAAACTGACTTTTGGAACATTTGCATAGAAAATAGCATATACATATACTGAAAATATTTCCAGAATATGCAAAACTGATAGTAGTTGTGCTAATCTTTAATTATCCGTTTGAATTTCCAGAAAATATCCAGTTTTAGTGAAATTACAAAACCGTTAAAAGCTATCCGAAAGTTAGTCGCAGCAAGTTTTTAACTAACTTTTTAACGGTTTTGTTTACTAGGGATTTCATATGGATTGATTCATATCATTAGTTATTAATATTGACAAAAACATATTTTTGCATAAATTAGAAATGGGCAATTCCACAGATGGATGGAATTCCAAAAAAATTGGCTAATTCCTGTCATTCTTTTCTTCATTTTTGAAAACAAAAATTTGCAGTTTAACTAATTAAACAATACAAAAAACATTTAAAGTTGGAAGTTTTGAAAAATCATCCCTGGAATCACCCAAATAAGATATAATTTTTAGCGCATTTTTGAAAACTTGTTTTCGAAAAGGTAGCTTAATAATGCACTTTGTTCGTTTGAGTGAGCATCGTAGAGAGTTCTAGTTTTTTGCATTAGATCAGTGCTATCTTATTATTGGCCGTTATTGGCTTATCGATTGGTCTGGAAACGCTAAATCATCACTAAACTCGAAAATTAATGAATTAAATTTTTCATATGGGATTTTGTTTATGTCTAATCCTTGTCTTATATTCGGTAACTTTCTCATGGACTATAATTTTGAATATTTTATAACCGTTTTTTCCAGTACAATTCAAACAACTTTTGGTGTGAAAATTTCAAATATATTTTAGCCGTTAGAAAATTCGAATTCCAAAAAACCGTTAAATGCATTAAAAACGTATGTAATGCGTACATTCATTTCATGTACTATTTGTACGTAATGTGCTTAAGTCACAAAATACTGATCGCTAACACAAAAATGCGCTTAAGTCCCTCGATCAATAACACGAGGACTTTCATTAATTTTTTATATCAAATAAGCAACCAGAGATGTAAGCATAAAATTTATGACTATAAAAGTTATGTTCATCATAATTTAGAATTCCATCATATTACATAATTATCCCAAAGCCAAGCCAAAACAATTTTCAATTAAATTTTACTTACACCCTTTTACAGCTTTTAAAGTCATAAATTTTTTGCTTGCATCTCTGTATTTCTTTAAAAAAAATTTTGTTTACAACATCTCTGGTTGCCTAAAGAAAAAAATTATATCCTATTTCTAATTTATGCAAAAGTGTGTTTTTACATTTTCATATTCACACCAATTTTAATTGTGTGCTCATGATGTGAACATACTCATTCTGTGCTCATGAAAGCATTCTCAAGTGAGCACATAAATGTTCTATAATTGAGCATGCTCAATTTTGTGAGCATGTTCAATATCTATTAGGGGGTGTGAATATGCTCATGATCTCGTGATCTTCATTACTAGTTATTTTTTAGTTTTTATAAAATTTTAAGGTTTTTGGTTTTCGGTATAAAAGCGTGATTTTTTAAAAAGTATTTCTCCAGGGGTGGCGAACGGTCCTTATCTTTCGATTTCGAATTTTCGAAAGGTCCCTTATCTTCCCGTTACAAAAATTTTTTGAAAAAATTTGGTACCTTATTTTTTCTTTACCACATTTTTTGTGAATATATTAGGGTTGGGCAAATATACGTATATATACGTATATATACGTATATCGAAGAACAAAATATACGTATATATACGTATACGTATACGTATATGGATTTTTCAAAACGCAAAAAGTACGTTATTAATTTGCTAAAAAATGTGTTAAAATGCTGAAATTTGTACTCTAAAAGGTGAAATAGAGTAACTTAAGGCTCCATTAAGCTTTTTAAAAGTGTTTAAGCAAGGATTTAATTTAAAAATGAGAATTTTTTGAAAAAATTAATTTTTCTTTGTTTACAAATTATGAGCAAAATTTAAAATTTTTTTGGCCGTTACAAAAATTTTGTAAAAGAAAAAATTAAAGCATTTAGATAATAATTTATAGCTAGTAATGACAATTGAGCACTGTTAATGAACAACAAGTGCATATTTTGTCTTAAAAGTCTGAGAAAATTTAATTTTGTTAAGCTACGATATGTAACTGAAAAAATTTGAAAAATGAATATACGTATAAATATACGTATATATACGTATAAAATATACGTATATTTATATACGTATATATACGTATACGATTCTGCCCAACCCTAGAATATATCATGTTTTTTCCTTAATTTTCGTTTAAAATTAGAAAATCAAAGTCGATACATTCATACAAAACAAATTTTCATTAAAATGCACTTAAAATTTTGCTTTAAGGTAACGGATTTTTACTTTTTAAAAAAAATCCCGTATTTTTTTTCTCAAGAAAAATTTTTTTTTTGAATTTTTCGGAAACCAACGGAACAGTTCTTGTTCGCCACCCCTGGGTATTTCTTAACATATATATTATTTTTAGCGCATTTTCTTTAGATAATAATGCGCTTAAAGGTCCACTTTGGCCCGCTGCCTCAATAACTCAACGGAGGAAGCACGTAGAGACTTCGAGTTTTTTTAGGGGTGCGCAACGTATTTAATTGTTTAACTCCCCTCCAAAACTTAATTAAATTACCTTTTCTATTTTTAAACATCATTGACATTGGATTAGTCAAACTTGGGGAATTGAATAAAGAGGGTTGTTTAATTTTTCATTTCGTATCATGTGTTTATTTACTGATTTGTGCAAAGAAAATGCGCTTAATTCCCTCGATGGATAACACGAGGACTTTCCGCATTTTTTACTTTTTGTACCATTTTAAAGTTTTTAGTCTTATAAAAGCGTGTTTTTTTAAAAAGTATTTTCTACTTTTTAATCCAAGTTTTTTAGTAATGAAATCGATTTTTAACCACATCTATATAACGCAAAATGTTATACAGTATGAACCGAGTAAGGCTTTACTAGCTCTTAAAGTAGTGTCGGACTCCACTTCGCTTTACTTCGTTCGTTTGTTCGTTGCTCAAAATTTTTTCTTATATACATAGCCTCTCAACGAATTTGGAAAATTTTCACGCCTTCACGAATTACGTTCGAACTTTTATATTCAAGCTTATATGTGAGAGGCTTGTAACAACTATGTTGCATATATTACGCTTCAGCACCTTTTCTGAACTCTTTGTAGCACTATTGCTTGGGCTTCTTTAAAGAATCAAAGAAACTACACAGAGCTCATGATTAAAACAAAGTTAGTTTATCATACACTCAGGAAAAAAATAAAAAAATTTCACTTTCGATTTTAAAATTTATCAATTCTAAAGGAAAACTTTAAAATTTAATGAAAAATTTTTAAAGTTGTTGACATCATCAAGACCGGGAGCTTTTGGATTTTTCAGATTTCTACAATAGCTGAATGTAAAGTGAGAAAATTGAGACTATTGACGTAAATATCAAATAAGGACCCAGACAGCACACCACCTTGTGCGATTCCATGATTCATGACGACGATTTTACTCAAAATGTTATTCATTCAAACAGCTTGACTAAAATATGATTTGAAAAGATCTAGGAAAGACGGTGACAATGGTGTTTTTCTTAATTTGTTAGTTATGATATCATGTTGCACACAGTCAAGCTTGATTTTTCTCGTCTATTGAGGAGTATACTTTATCCAGTATATGAATGACCGCTAGTTCACAGTTTAACTTTTTGACATATCCGAATTAGTTTTGTTATTTTGAAAAGGGTCTTCTAATCTTCTCAGAATAACATAATCAAATATTTTTGCAAAGATCATATGTTTCATATGTTTTATTGCAACGATCTCATTTTTTGAAGATTGGTGTGACAACTACAAGTTCTCAGGAAATGTTTCTGAGAACATGGCTTGATTGGTGAGATTAGTAAGTGTTGGAGTTAAGACTTCTTTATGAATTTTAACAAACTCATTGGATATCCCTTAGATCCCACTTTGAGTTGCTTAAATTATCGATTATAAGATTTATCTTATCATTCGTACATATTGATGTAGTTGAACTTAGTCGATTAGGTTTGATTCCAGGTTTTAGAATCAAAACGTTAGTTTGAGCTTGGGGTTGCCAATCAAAAATTCACTTTTAGATTTTTTCATACAAATCTAAAATTCAATTATAGATTTTTTCTTTGAATGTATTATTATTCAATACATATATGTATGAATCATAGAAATTATTTTCCACCATTATAAAGGTTGCAGCTCGATGCTAAAATTTTTAGCTCGATTGGAGCAATGGAAGTGGCCGAAAAATCGATTGCAAGATTTGAACGTGACAAAAGCGTGTAATAAAATAATTAGCAAATTTTGGGTTTTTTTTATATCAACATCTTAGTATCGGTTTGCGAATCAATCGATTAAGACCTTACAAACTATTTCTCGTGTGTCAAAATGAAGGTTTTAGAAATTATTTTTATAACTTTCATAAATTTTAACATTTTTAATTGCCAACAAAGTTGCTCGGATATTGCAAATTATTTTTCTGATTATTATGGAATTTATGGACGTGTCGAAATTCCTCACGTACCTTTAAAGCATACTACATATTTTGAAGTCGAATTATCCGTAGCTGCACGATTAACAAGTGTAAATAAAAATTTTATGGAATCAAAACTATCAGTGAATAATTATTTTTTTAATTATAGAGCAATGACTGGAAAATCATCATACTTAATAAAAACATATACGATGATTTATTGAATGATCGGAACATAATTTTAAAATTCATTCCAATAATTACAAACCCACTACCTGTTGTATCTGGAGTGTTTTTGAACGGCAATCGAATATGCTTTAGCCCTCCTGGTAAATATAAAATTTGTCATGAGATTGATCTTAATTTTTTTCATTAGTTTGAAAATTAATAGTTAAGTTTCAAAGTCATGTCAAAAATTATTATTATAAAGGCGTTTTTAGCGCATTTTCCTTAGAAAACAATGCGATTAAAGGTCTACTTTGGCTGGCCCGCTGGTTGCTAGTTTCAAAAACTCGGTGGATGAAGCACGTAGTCTTCGGGGTTTTTGCATTAAATAACTGCTATTTCGTAGGGATGCGCAACATTTTTATCTTTTTTAAAATCCCCTTTTTATTTTTGGCATTGGATTAATCAAATTTTTACGTAACACTTCGAGCAACTTTTTATAAACTTTTTTGATGTTTTATAATAATAAAAGTTTGCAATTTTCTAGCTATTTAATGCGATATGTTGTTGCTAAATGATAAAAAAATAGCTTTGATCATACTCATTAAATACTTTAAAATCTAATATTCAGTTGATAAGTATGAAATTAAGTCAAAATTTAGGAAGCAAAATTTTATTTTGAAATTGTAAACAAATTATTTTGGATTACAAATTTTCTCGCCTTCGAAAATAAAATACTGTTGTCCTGTATTGGAGAATAACATAAAATGACCACAGAAGTATATTTCCGTCAATATCCGCAGTAAACAACCTCATAGAAAATTTTTTTTTTTGGAATTTTCGAATTTTTTTATAAAAATATGATTCAAGCAGTAAATTTGAATGAGTTACCGTTGAGATATGAATTTTTGAATATTTCGTATTTTGCAAATTTTTTACTTTTCTCTTGAATAGTCACAAAAATAGCTATAATAAAATATGTCATAGTTCATAATGTAGTTCTCGAGAAAAATAATTAAAAGTAACTTATGGAGTTATTGCATTTTCTTATAGATTGATTCATTTAATACTAATTTTTTAATTTTTTTGTATTATCAATAATTTTCGGTCAATAATAAAATTAGAACATTAAACAAAAGTGTTGAATCCAAAATTGCATCCAAAATTTACCTCAAAAAATTCCCTCAATTTATACATGCACTTTCACTTTTACCACAATGTCATATATCACTAAATCTCTTTCCCGTGGCGTACCCAGAATTTTTTTTAGGGAAGTCCAAAGAGGCGTAGCCAGAAATTTTTTTATTAGGGAGGGATTTGAAAATTTTCCATCGATGGTAAAATTTGTCCCCAATTCACCCCCTGATTACGCACTTGGGTCCAATATTTTTTTGTTTTGTTTTTTTCCACTAAAGAGTTTTAATTTAATTATCATTCCTTGATTGTATTTCTGACATGGCTAGCACGTGGACTACACGTCTCTACAATCAAAATGTCGTATACCTACACAATAAATAATCTTCCTCAAAATATTCCAACAAATTCAAACACACATCCAAATCAAAATCCATCCTGGAATTATCAGAATCAAGGAACAACTACAGTAGCTTATACACAGCCACCGGCAACTGTACCACCTCGACAAACACAACTCTACATAAACAATAAATTAGGAAATTCAAATAACAATCAATTATATATTTGTGGAGTCCGAAGAACTCAACAAAGTGCTGTTTCGTTTGTTATTGGTGGAGAAAGAGGCAAGTATCTTAGTTTATAGTTGTTAATTGAATTAAAATAGATTTAATAATTCATCAAAAATAATATTTAGCTATGAAAAATGATTTCCCATGGCTCGCTGCATTCTATTACAGAAAAAATGGATTTATTTGTGGCGGAACCTTGGTATCAACTAAAATTATTGTGACAGCAGGTTAATTAATTTATGATTGATTAATTTAAAGGTTTCAATGTCAGTTAATATTTTTGCAGCTCATTGTATCCAGGATAAGCAGAGCATTGAGATAAAAAGTGCTGAAGATTCAACATTTTATCTTGGCAAATATAAATTAAAAGATTTAGATGAAAAGGAATATATTAATGCAGGAGTCAGACAGTTTATAATTCATCCAAATTGGAATTCATTTGAGGAACGATACACAGGCGACTTGGCAATTGTTCTCATCTATCGAACTATTAAATTTACCAATAATATCATACCACTTTGCATGCCACCACAAAAAAATAATCATGAAGATTTAATTGATAAGCCAGGGCTTGTTGCAGGTAAAATTCATCATAAATAATATATTTCATTGTCTGAATCGCTCATTTCATTATTTTATAAAAGGATGGGGCATAACAGATAGCAGAACGACTTCTGATGTTCCGATGTTCGTGTCACTGCCAGTTGTGGATGATGGAAAATGTTTAAGATCAGATGAAGTGTTTACAAAAATTACATCAAGCTCAACGTTTTGTGTCGGTGATGGATCTGGAAGATCTCCTTGCAATGGTGAGTTTATTTTATATTGAATTATTGGTCATGATAATTTATAAACAATAA
The DNA here is from genome assembly GCA_963573255.1 of Chironomus tentans. Taxonomy (NCBI): domain Eukaryota; kingdom Metazoa; phylum Arthropoda; class Insecta; order Diptera; family Chironomidae; genus Chironomus; species Chironomus tentans. Next base: position 22,288,520 of record OY754303.1, on the reverse strand, counting down.
TTCAAAGGCGATTCCGGTGGTGCATTCGCAGTCAAAAATGATGCAGATAGCAAATATTATTTCCGAGGAATTGTGTCTTCTGGGGTCCGTGGCAACACATTTACCTGCGATAACTCCAAATATGCTATTTTTACCGATGTTGCTCAGTATACAGACTGGATTAAGAGTTATATTACTATGTATGGTTAAATCGCTTTAAAATGATAAGGACAACGAAAATGCCAATCCTGGGTTTTCCAGAAATGTGCCATATGCAAAAATAAATAGATGTACTAAATTTTATTTAAAGCAACATTTTCTACTTAAACCATAAACAATAGCATATAAACTTAAAAACATCCCCTTTTAAATCATATTCAAACCTTTTTTGGGTTTTTCCCATGAATGAAAAAAAAATACGGAGAAGAAGTTCAGAAGATCCTCACGTGCTAATAATCTCTCTTTTTGGTGAGAATAAATGCAATAAATATTGAAATGTAGAATGAAAGAAGAGAGAAAATTATAAAAACATGAAACCAATAAACCTGACCTATTATTATTTTATTTACTACAACATAAAAAACAGAGTTTTATTCTCTTTATCAGCATCACACACTTTCGCAAAATAATAACGACATGTGAAGATTTTTCTATACATTGTTTTGACAGAAGCTTTGAATTATAATCTCAACATATGTATAGAAAACCAAAAAATCATCTCTTTGAACCGGTTGTTTTACAAAAGAAATACACAAACAAACTAATCTCCAAATACCTTCAGTCTTTTTTGAATTGTCGAAGAATCAACACTTAAATTAGTTTTGCATAAGAACTCGATGTCTTCGGCTGCTATTTGTCTATTCAGTGTTGCTCTGTGCAACATTGGAACTCTTGATCAAAGCTTATTTAATCAGGCTGGCAATAATCAGCAGCAGCCACAACAACAAAATCCAAATTTATTTGGGCAAGCTTCAAATGTTTTCAACGGTTTCGTCAATACTGGCTTAGGCTACTTAAATGGACAACCACAACAACAGCAGCCGCAGCAGCAAGGTCATAGACTTCGTAGCCCTTGCGGAAAAAAATTTCAATACGTCACTGATGGTAGAGAATGGAAAGGTATCATAAAAATCGCAAATATTGACCTTTCAAGAAATTTGGTCATAGAAGCAGATTTCGGTATTCCTCAGGTGAGAAACGTTACATTTAAATGCTAGACAGGAAATACATTCATATGAGTTTGAACTTGATTCACAAATACTAAAACTTGTTACCATAAAAACGAATATTTTAACAATTCTATTTTTTATTGACTCTATTAGAATCAGCAATTTCAGCAACCGAATCAACGCCATCAGAATCGTCATGGAAAGATTGAACTAGTCAATGATCCTGAAACGATAGCAGACGATGTAGAAAATAATTTGCCTTTGTTATTTGAAGTCCATTTTCGATCACAGGTATTATCATGTTATTATAATTCCATCACAAGTTTATTATTAAACAATAATAAATTTCATCAACCTGTTTAGAATCCTGTTCCACGACTATTAGCCATTTACAAGAATAAACGAGAGATTTGCAGAGGGAATCTTGGTAAACAAATTACTCATCATGCAAATTAATAAAAAATCATAAATGAGAAAAATGTTTATTTGTAGATGTTCCGGCACAAACATTCCGTTTGAAATACATTCTCCCAGCCTCGGATGGAGAGAATGCTGACAGATTTACTCTTGGACAACAAAATATTCAACCACAACCACAGCCTAGACCACCACAAAATCCACCAATACATGGACAAAATCCACAGAACCCGTTAATTCAAAAGCCCGTGTCTGATTCAAATATTAATCAATTCCAAGATGATAATACAGTCTGTGGAGTTCCCGTTGTCCTTACTCAAAGTCTTGTCGTTGGTGGTGCACCAGTTCAAAACCATGGTGAATGGCCTTGGTAAATTTTTATTTTCATAGAAAGAGTCATTTTATAGCCAAAATTTGTAATGTGTTAATTATTTATTCATGTAAAGGTTAATTGCTTTCTACAAGAGTTCTGAAGGAAATCTACAATTCATATGTGGTGGAAGTTTACTAAATGCACGATTTGTCCTAACAGCTGGTAAATTAAACATTTATTTTTATTTTTCTCATTTTAATCTTTATTTTCTCCATTAATAATCCCAAAAGCTCATTGCATACAAGATAAAGGATCAGCAAGTGCATATTTGAATCCACAGGATGCACTTTTGTTTATTGGAAAGCATAACTTAATTCAGTGGAATGAAGAAGGATACGAAAAGCGTGGAGCACTTGCTTTTAAGGTAAAACAATTTGAAACGCAAACTTAGTATTAAATTTGATTGTTTATATTAAAATTTTAGGTTCATCCAGACTGGACACCTAAAGATCAAAAGTATGATGCAGATATTGCTTTAATCCAATTGGACAAGCCTGTGAAATATTCTAAATTCATTCGTCCTATATGGTAAGTAGATAAGGATGTTCTATTTTTTTAATGCACAATTTTCAGTAATCTAAAAAAATCTCAAAAAATTTGTATTTTATACGAGAGAAGTTTTGTGGTCTGGAGTGAATTTGTGACAGTCCAAACACAAAATTTTTTTTTCTTTGGAAAATTTGTGACAAGGAGGGGTTTCTAGAAACGAAACGTCAAAAATATGGATAAAAATTTAATAATTCATTTAATTACCAAATAATCTTGACAAGTTAACTAACCAAAAAAATTTCTTTTAGTTTATGGAACGGCGCACCAGAAATTGCCAAAGTTGTAGGTCAAGTCGGAATAGTCGCAGGTAATTATTATATTTAAATTATTTGCTAATCGAAAACTGCAATGTTTCTTGTTATAATTCCAAAAGGTTGGGGTAAAAACGACGACGGAAAATTAAACACCGATTATCCAAAGAAAGTAAATGTGCCGATCGTTTCTGATGGAACTTGTCTAAGAGCGCATGAAGCATTTGTTCACATAACATCAGATCGAACATTCTGTGCTGGTGGAAGAAATGGAGAAGGACCTTGTCAAGGGGATAGTAAGAATTAATATTTAAAAAATTTAATAAAAAAATTAATGGAATCAATTCTTTCAGGCGGTGGAGGAATAGTATTAAAAGTTGGAAGGAAATGGTTTATTAGAGGAATCGTATCTGCATCACTTCGTGATGGACTTTCATGTGATGTTAATTCGTATGCCATTTTCACCGATATTGCTCAATTTGTTCCTTGGATTCAAAGCGAGATGCGAGCTGTTTAGAGAAGTGAATTTTGTGTTGTGTATGGTGAAACTACTTATTCTAAATATGAGAGAATCTTGGAGGAATTTTTGTATTTTTCTCTCAAACAATTCAGTCAGTTAACTCACAAATAAATATCATTTTATAGTAATAAACTTAATCATTCATTCAGTTTTTTGTGTCCTCCGCATTCGCATGTTTTTAAAATTTTTGAGTGCAAATTTAATTAAGATTAAAAACAAAAAAATTAGACTAAAATATTATTGATAATGTCGAACGACGTTTTAGTGCACATTACCTCTGATCCTGATATTAAGGTGACATTTATTTTTAATCAAATAAGAAGTTTGATTGATAATTTGAATATTTTAGGAACAACCATCATACAAATTAGAAGAACTTCCAAAGGAAGAACTCGTTCAGCTATGTAATAAATATTTAGGAGTTGCAAAAAAGGCTAAAAAATCAAAAGACGGTAACACATCATTTTAATCAGTTTAAAACTTGGATTTCCACATAATATAAATATCACAACACTGATTTCACAATTTCCTACTTCTCACAGAAGCATTAAGAGAAAATGAGCTGATGAGGCGGGAACTAATGGAACTTAGAGGAACAAATTACGACCTGGAACTTGAAAATCAAATACTCAAGCGTGATAAGACTTATCCACAAGATGAAGATGAAACTTTACTTAAACTTCCGCCTGTTAGACATATACACGATGATGATCGTAGAATGAGCTGCTTTTGGAGATTCAGTAGTCTTTTCGGCAAATGAATCACATGACAAAAACATTAAAATTTATTATTTCCTGAAATTAATTTTAATAAAAAGATAAGAAATATTTTTAAGAGAAAAGAATCTAAAAGAAATATCTAAATGTTTATAACGGTTATTGAACTTTTCAAAAAAGTTTCTGAATGTTTACTTAAATTCCCACAGATGTCGTAAATGCTTATAAAACAATCTTTTGACATTTATTGTAGAAGAAAATTGACAACACAACAAAGTGAAAAATAATTTTGCTTATTTAAATAGGAATGAAGTAATGAAAATTTAAAGTAATGGATGAAAGTACAGCCAGTCACTCCTCAGTCAACCAGGTAATTATGCAAATACCATTATATTTATCAGCAGTAATAAATCCCTGAGTTTTTTTATAGGAGAAAAAAAGTTCATCATTTGATGAGCTATCTAGAGAGGAATTAATAACTAAATGTAACAAATTGTTATTGATTGCCCGAAAGGCTAAAAACTCAAAAGATGGTGGGTTAAAAATTTACATAATTATTGAATTGCATGCATGAAATCCTCATTAAAAAATCGATATTTTCAATGTTTATATTTCTAGAATTATTTGAGGAAAATAAACAAATGAAAGAGGAATTGGATAAACTGAAAGAGCAGAATGGAGTAATGCAGGAAGTAGTTGAAAATCTAACGCAAAATAAGCTCGCAAGTGCAAATCAAATAGAGGAAGCGAATAAACAAATTGCAAAAAAAGACGTGTCAATTCAACAACTACAAACCAAAAATGATGAAGTCATGATTGAAAATGAATCGCTAAAAAGACAATTACAAAGGTTAACTGATGAAAATGATTCGTTGATGGATGATATGCAAGCAATTGAATCAAAAGCGTCCAAATGCGATAGTGAAGAGGAAAGTGAAAAAATCAATAAACTTAATGAGGAAATTTTATCATTGAAAACGCAATACGATGAAAAATGCAATGAAATTTCGTCACTTAACGAAATGCTTGACAATAATTCAACAAAAATCAAAAATCTAATTGAAGAGAATTCTGAACTGAAAACATCGATTGAATCAAATAATACACCATCGGATGAGATTAAAGTCCGGTACGAAAAAGTATTGAAAAAATTGAAGGCATACCGAGAAAAACTGTTTGAAATTTATGAGCAAGCAAAGCTGATTAAAGCTGAAAAGGGTGTTCTCCTGAGTTTAACTAAAGAATATGGTGATTATATAGCCAATTGGCAAAAGGATATTGCAAATGCATCAACAAGGCTTGTGATTCAGTTAAAGGAATTAAATTTAGAAATCAAGAATAAAAATGAGGAGATAAAGAAGCTTGAAGAAGCTCTTGAAGCTGCAAAGAGCCAAAATTTAAATGAAACTGTTATTGATGAAATGAAGCAACAAATTGAGACTTTAAATGAGACCATTAAAACAAAAGATAAGCTGCTTGAAGAAGAAAAGGAAGCACAGAAAAAACTTAAGCAATCCATGAAGAAACCAAGTGTATTAGATTTAGAATTGGAAGCATTTGAGAAAACTCTTGATGAAACGAATAAAAAGTTAGAAGCTAAGAAGAAACAAGTAGTCGAATTAGAAGATACAATTTCTCTGCAAAATGAGACGATAAATTCCTTCAAATCACAAATTAGATCTTTAGAAGAAAATTTGGAATCTGAAAAGGCACATTCTGTAGAGATCAAGAAGAATCTTGACATGCAACTTAATCTGCTACGAAAAACAGAACACGAGAGAACGGAATCAAATTTGCAATTTGATTTATTAACCAAAAATTATGAAAGCTTGAAATTAGAAAACAATGAAGTGAAATTGGAAATGGCTAATACAGTTGGGGAGATGGAAAAAAGATACCAATCTCTTGAGTCTGAACGCAATGAATTGTTGAAAAATATAAGCTTTTTAGAGAGTGAGGTTGAAAAATTCAAGAAATCATCATCAACACACGAAAAGGAAATTGAAGATATTAGAAGTGAATTTGTAAGCTATAAAGTGCGAGCACAAAGTGTTCTTCGTCAAAATCAATCAAAAGACTTGGGTAAAGAACAAGAATTGCAAGATGAAGTTGTGATGTTGAAAACATCTTTGGAAAATTTCAAGGAATCAAATCATAAACTAAATAACGAATTGGAATCACTGAAGAAAAATTATAACAGTTTAGTCGAAGATAAAACTAGATTACAAGCTAGATACAAAGATGTTTTATCGACATTAGAAAAGCAAAGTGAGGAAGTATTAGAGGAATCACGCAAAAGAAATCAAGAGCATGACGAATCTATTAAAGCATATCAGTTGCAAATCGATACTTTAAATACATTTTATAAGAAACGAATACAAGACTTGGAGGAATCTAAGCAAAATTCCATACTTGAACTTCAAGATAGAATAAGTACATTGGAGAGAAATTCTACACAGAACGCTTCTATGAGTTCTAGTTCAGAAGCAGTTTTGACACCGAGAACTGACGACCAGAAATTATCAAATATGCTTGATTTGATGGATAGAGAAGTCGAAGGCTCTGAAGATCAATCATCCCAGTCAATGACTTATAGTCATTTCCATACTAAAAGGAAAATTTCACGTGGTCGTGACCTGATGCCACTTGATGAGCTTTTAAACTCATCATTTGATGACAACTCAAATGAATTAAATGAGGAAACACTTTCAAACTATTCATCGCCTTCAGAACTGCTTGAACAGACAAGATCAAAGTTGCAAAAAGAGGAAAGTCGTGTTACACATCTCACGACATTGTTAGCAGATTCTGAAAAAGATCTAGCTAGAATGCAGCAATTGAATGAAATGTTAAAGGAAGAAGTTCGTCGTCATCAACGCTCAATTGAACGCGAGCAGCACATTCAAAATTCAGAGTATCTTAAAAATATCATCATTAAGTTTGTAACTTTAAACAATAGCGATGAAAAGCAACGCTTAATTCCAGTCCTTAATACGATTCTAAAATTGAGTTCCGATGAACTTCAGGTGCTACAAAATTCATGCAAAACTGGATGGGCATTATGGACGAAGTAGAAAAATTCATTTGTTTTACTTTAAAAGTATTTTAATCCTTTATCAAAATTCCTATTCAATAAAAATTATCACATCTATTAATTCAATTAAATTGTATTGTTTTTATCTTGCAAGATCTTGTCTGAATTGATCCCGTTACTTATCACATTACATTATTACCTACTGTTTATGTTATCACAAGCCACACATTTGTATTAGTGACGCATTATTAATCTCTACAGAGTCTCTTCTTTCGTTTGATGAATAAAATAAGTCGCTTGTATACAAAATACTTTAGTTGTTCACCAATAATTGAGCAAATCAGAGTGCAACAGAAAAGAGACACTGAAGATGAAGAAAATTTATGTGATTGGTGCCGGTGTGTGCGGAATGAGTTCTGCTGTTCAATTAGCTGAATATTTTCAAAATAAAAATGTTCAGGTCATTGTTATGGCAGAAAAAATGACACCTTTCACTTTAAGTGATCTTGTCGCTGGATTATGGACTCCGTATCTTATGGGCAATACAGACCCTGATAAGATAATGTGAATTACTTTTCAAAATAAACATAGGAAGATGAATGTAATAATAATCATTAATATTTTTTATTTTTAGTCAATGGTCTAAAGGATCTCATAAATTCTTTCATGAATTATGGCTTAATGGATTAGCTGGAGATTCAGGAATAACAATGACGCCAGTTCTTGGATTATCGACAGAAGAGTCAAAATGTGATCCAAGTTGGAGAGATATTCCATTTGGCTTCCGTGAATTAACTGCAGATGAGGTAGAAAAATATAGCAAGGAGCATGGCAGAAATTATCTATCAGGATGTCAATTTGTTTCCTTCTGTTGTCAACCAAAGAAACTTTTGCCTCATCTAACAAAGCGATTCCTTAAAGCTGGAGGAAGATTTGAGCAAAGAAAGATAATAAATCTTGATGATGTTACTGGAGCTGATTTAATTATAAATTGTACCGGTTTAGGTGGAAAATATTTGGGTGACGATGCTCTTCATGCAATTAGAGGACAAGTAACAAGAGTTAAGGCGCCATGGATGTATAGTGTTATTATTGATAACAGTGATGATGGAAATTATATTATTCCAAATGATGAAAGTGTTGTTTTAGGCGGAACTCATCAAGTTGATGATTACAACTTGCATGTTTCAATACCTGATCATGATTTCATTAATGCAGGTATAGTTCTAGAAATTCTAGCCACTCAAAAAATAAATTATGTTATAAAAATATTATTAGTGTCTGCAAAATACTGTACCTGAATGCTTATTATAAATAGTAAATCGATTTCCTTTCAATTTAGGGTGTCAACGAATGGTTAAGAGTCTTGTGAATGCGGAAAAGATAATTAATGGAGTTGGTCTTCGTCCTGGAAGAAACAGTGTAAGACTTGAGACTGAACACAGGGGAAGTGGAAAGACTACAATCATTCATAATGTCGGGTAAGTGATAGGACAAACAATTATGATGACAATTTTAAAAATTTTCTTTAAAAACAGCCATGGTGGTTCGGGTGTCACACTTTCATGGGGTTGCGGAACTGAAGTTTTGGAACGTGCAATTGATGTTTTGAATACAGCTGCAAAATTGTAACAAAAAATTTTATTTACACAAAATAAACAAACCAAAGCAAATTTTTTAACGGTAAAAATGTTTTTAAATGTGCTGACGTCGTCCGGAATTCCCCCTACATAATGAGCTTTAAGTAACATGCTGTAATGAATATTCTGACCGGCTAATAAATTATCTTGAATAATCTTATAGGATTCCAAGAAAGTCATACAACATTATGGTCTTAATAAAAACTAAAATAATTGAGTAAATTCTCCAGAACTCAAAAATATTTATTTATTGTGAAATTCGACCGAAAAGTTTATGCTTCTCAATAAGAAGAAGAAGCACGACGCTGAGCTGAATAGAAAATTTTTCTTGATTGTATTAGTATGAAGTTTCCTGTATGACTACTCGCAAAATTGCATGAGCAATATATGTAGTCAGTTTGAAAGAAAACACCGAAGTTGTAGGTTGATTATTAAAAGCTCAACTGTATCACGTTTGTGAAGTATAAAGTTATTAAAAACCGCTAAAATTCCAAAACTGTGCTCTTTTAAGTATGTATTAATATTCATTAGAATAGCATTCATTTTAATGTCATTTCAAAAATCACATAACCAAATTATTACATCAAAAATTCATAAAAAATGTTGAAAACTTTTCTGGCTATATGGATGGAAGAAAAAATGTGTAAATTATGGAGGAAAGGAAAGAAGCAAATGAAAATATTTTCAAGTGAAAAGCCTTAATTATGCATTCACGTTATTTTTGCAATATTTTAATGACATTTATTATATCAGGTGATATCTCCATTTCTTTTACAATTATGAAATGTAATTTTTACGTCGCCACAATAATAAAATGGAAAAAGAGATAGAACGATAGAGAGAAAAATCGATAGAAAAGAAGAAAATATACATCCAGAAAATTCAACAGTGGAAAAATTGAGAAATGAAAATATTTTCTTAAAATCAGTTTTGAGAGACACAAAAAAAGTGAAACAAATCAGAAAAAAATTGCATTGTTTTCGGCCCTTTTTCTAATTTTAAATCTTCTTCTTTACGTAATCTAAAAATAATTAAGTACAACCATGTGAATGTCTTTCGACGATTCTGCGACCGCATATTTTATAACGCAGATATTGCCGTATACTATTTTGCGCATTTTTATCAGACACGACACATTGTCTTTTAATTAATGTCAGTAATGAATTGAGTAGAAAAACCAATTCCAATAAAAATTTTCTTTAATTAAAAATGGCAATAAAATTATTAGACAAAAATTAAATTAGAAATAAAAAATTATGTAAATGTGTTTCTGTAATCATGAACAGCTACAACAAAATGCGCCTAAGTCATTCAAAAATTAAATTAATATTTTTTATATGTGCGGTTGCTGCTGGAACATTTGAAAACGGAGCTAAACAGAAAACGTGAAGAATATTAATAACAGATTTTCTAAATTTTAAATTTCCTAGAACTCTTATAGACATTAAATTGTACGTATTAGCAGAAAATATATCATCATGCAATATGATATTTTGTTCATTCAGAAGACCTCTTATTCCGAGTTTTTGTAAATATTTTCTATAACGAGGACTTATATTTTGTTTACTTTTCGGTTCTTTTAATTTTTATTTTATTTTGTTCACTTCTCCCTTTCCTTCCTGCAACTGTAAAGAAAATATTTATCCATTTTAGGATTCTCGTGTTACATCATATGCTTCTAGATTTATTTAATTTTTTTTAAAAATCATCACCGATACTCGAGTGTATTCGGATGAGAGACATGATGAAAATAGAGAACGGCCAATCCCTTTTTTGTAAAAAGAATTATAGACCGCCTTAATATTCATTACAACGCTAACACTATGTGATAAATATATAAAGTACGCATTAAAGGGAAAGAAGAAGAAAGAAATACAGGAAAAAGGTACGAAAGGACACACTGACCTTGACCTAACGTTCTTTTTAAAAATATTATAAAATGAAATCGTCGAGAAGGGGGCAAATAAAGGCAGGGTGGAATTTGTTGAACTTGAAAATGATTCAAAGCGGAAATATTGCATTTCAAATATATTGCACATGTAGGGAGTAAAGTCATAAATTCTAATTGAAGCATCAATATATTCACTCACTAAAATTAATTAAGACATAACATAGTGAGAGTGAATAGCAAGGCTATAATTCTTTCATTTATTTTTTTTTTCTCATCTGCACTTCTCGTTTTGCGCACTTTCCTAATAACAATTTGTCTGATGTATGTGCTTGATGTATTTTTCCTTTGTGATTTCAAAGCAATGAATACATTTCTGGTGCCAAAACATTAGGTCAATTTTTTTGACTTGACTGCTGTTTGCAGTTGTGCATTTATAATTGATGGAAACTCAGAGTCTGTTAATTGGGAAATACCCGTCATTTTACTCAATATTAATGGACTTTCTAGTTGTAGTAATTAATTTTTAGTCAAGGCTTGTGCACTTCAAACTATTAATTATCCTTGATTTTTAAATTTTAAGATCCATATATGAAAATTCATATAATGTATGTATCTAATACAATCGGATTTTAAGAATCTTTCCTATTGCCTATTAGAAAAAAATACACAACCTAGTCATAACCTTGTTTTTAGCTGAATAAACTTGCCTCATTATTCTAGGAAATTTAGAATAACCTCAATGTACATTAATTTAGAGTTATTTTTGTTCCGTATTTAATTTTGAACATTTTTTTGTTAGATTCTGAAATTATTTATATAAAATGAATTAACAATAGTTAATAGCTGAGCTACAAAATTGTTGACAAATCAAATGTTTAGCGTGATTCGGATTTTTCTTTTCAAAATACATTTTGACAAAAATTGGTGGACATTTCAGATTTCTTACCCATTTTCAAAATTATAGTCTGTTAGCTCACGTCTAATAGGAACAAATTATAATTGAAGAAACGTGGCATCGCTCTAATTCTTGTATTAAGTATGATATTTATTGTCTGTGTCAAAGACACAAGTTTATCGCTGATTTAGTGCAATTATTAATGAAAACTAATGAAAAACAATACAAATTATTCAAAACAATTATTATTTTGCTTATTAGCACGAATTTTACAAAGTCTGTAAAGTAACAGACTTACATTGTCGTCGAGAATGAAAAAAAATTAAGTAATGTTTAAGGTCATAATCGGAAGTCTATGCATTACTTATTTTACGTGCTCGTGCCGTTATCAATATCATAAAATAAAATATAAAATATATACTGAATTTCTGGAGTCGTTATCAACAAAGTTAGACTCAGGCATGGCGCTGTTCACTGTGTGATTGTAGTCATGTAGTCAATAGGCATGAAAATTTTCCGCTAATTTCTAGATTGATTGATTTTCAATTAACAATAGATCAGAATCACAATTGCCATAATTTATTACACTGTAAATGTAGTTTAAGCTTTGGATTACTTGTTATTATGTATTACTCAGAATCCTATCGTCATTTTATTTTTTTCCTTTTTTCTATGAGATTCACACGCGAATGAATTTATTTCACTAGACTAACATTTTCATTTTATTTTTGACATTTTTAAACTCAAACTCGTCGTGTGACGTCAAAAATCCCCAGAATGGGAAGCATGAGATACACGTGATTATCGTTATCTATTAGAGGGTTTTTCGTAAGTCTTTCATAATTCTATTATAGCATTGAATCATCCACAAGTGTCTTTTTATAGAAAAAGTTTTTTATCATCTTCCATAACGATGATACTACTTCCTGGTGTAGATAAGAGAATCGTGCTTAATATATGATCATTGTAGAGTTTTTCTAGAGAACTTCAGACAATTTTTTTCTTATTGTAGTACATTGGTGTTTCTAAGGGCATACAATTAATACAAATCAGCACCAACCGCTCTTTAATAAAATGCTGATTCAAAATTCAAAAAGATTAAGTACCGAAAAGTCAATGAATTTGCTACTCAAATCTGTTTTTGAATTTAAAGAAAAAGAAATCATAAAAAACTCCTTGAGATTCCCATTTTAACTGTTTAAAATTCCAGATGTCGTGTTACTGCTTATCACCTGTCCGCACTTATAGTTTCGTATAGAATCGATAACCCCAATACGTCTTCTTCTTCAAAGAAGCTACGAAAAAAATTTTGTGCAATACAGCAGTGACAAACAAACGTTTCTTTTCATCCCGTTTTACAACTGCACAACGAAGTTGTAAACAGTTTTAAGAGTTCGTTAACGCACGTTCTTCGCAAAAAAGATACACACGAGAAGCTCACGACAATGATCTTCCTCGTATTCCGAAAAATTTCTTTTATACATATCTCATGTATGAGATCATTGAAAAAGATGTAATCACGTGAAACTCATCACTCGTGATATTCATATGAAGAACGTAATCAGATTTAAATACTGTATCTACTTGGTACCAAGTAGATGATTTTGTTGACAAATTATACTGAAAGTGATAATGTATGGTTTGTTTATTCAAATGTTTTTTTGATTGCGACATTTAATAAACATTCTACACATGCTCGTTTCCTTCAGTTATCAACAAAATATTTTTTTCATGAAAAAAAATCGAAAATTCATCTCTTTATTAATTATAAATCCAATACCTTCAAGTTAAGCTAATTTTTCATTAAAGAATATAAAAGAAGAGTAATGCAAAAAGCCACTAGAGTAAAAATAAAATGCGGAAATCCCTCAACTATTTATACACCGCATTGCGAAATTGTAATGGCGACTCAAATTGCCTAGAAAAATAGTGCAAAAACATCTATGTACTCAATTCTGTTTGTCTTACTTTATCAGCAAAAACCACTTTTTTCTGACCAACTTTTTTTATGAAGTTTCAATCAGTGGTAAACATTTTTTACGACATACCGTAAGCAAATGTGTATAAAAATTTTCCATAAAATAATGTTCTAAGCTACATAAAAAATAACTGATTCATCATGAAATTATATAGACTAAAATGTGTCACTAATTAAATAATGAGAATGCAAATTCAATAGCACTGTTTAATTTTAGTTTTTTATGTGATGTCACACAGAAATGGGTTTTGTTTAATTGAATCGGTGATGTCATGTAATTTAAGAGATTTAATTAATATCGAGCTGTAATGCACAAGTATTAGAGCTTGCGATAAAATCATAAAGTGAAAATATCTGAATTTCCCAGAAAAAATACTTGTTTAATTACATCATGGGCTCATGCATTTATAACGTGCAGCATTTAAGAAAAGAGGTTGGAAAGAAGAGACACAGAGCTGTGTTAAACTCTCTGGATAAGGAAATTGCGAGTGGGGAGGTCATAAAGTAACCGCAACACACTAGTGTGTGTCGCGTAGCATAGTTTGAGAAACACTGGCTAAAAATCATTTGATGAACGTCATTTATGACTGATCGTCGTCAATAAAGCAATAATTAGCAATAAAAGATAATTTTTCTATGGAACTAATAATTCCTACAATACATCAGCAAAGAATATAATTCAATACTTGAGAAAATTACAATTCAAATTCATTGACACCTAAAATAATTAAAATTGTTTACATTTCTTTAATTTCTCGGTCCAATCTTGATGACCACGCTGCCATTACACTTTCTCATTTATGATGATTTCGATATTTAATTTTATTTGCAATCAACTTCTCAAAAAAATAACCACAAATAAAACTGTTATCGCGATTCCGTTCAAAATGATATTCATTAAAAATTAATTGAATGTTTTCTAATCAGCAAAAAAAAAATTCAGCAACTATAATACACTCAAACTCATCGTACGATTGAGTGTCCACACTTCTTGTTCTGAAAAACGTGAATTCCATTTTTAGTTCATTGAATTTTTAACACAATCAAAAATGCTGTGTGAATGCCGACGCTTAGTAACAAATACACAAAATTCATTTTTAATACTTTATTGGGTCAATTTTTCTTCATTTATAAAAACAAACAAGATAAATCAATTAAAAAATGCTCGTCCAATCAAGATGAACGATTCGCAAAAGTGACAGTCGGCAGATCATGTATGTCTATAAATGTATCGCGTGTACGCAAAATAAATTGTATACGAATGAATAATACATTCCATAAATTCAAATTAGCATTCAGAGAATGTTGAACTTATAAAGGGGATCGTGCACAAATGACGTCCACTAAAATTTAAAATTTGACACATTCTTGATGGATCGTAAATCGACTCGATTCTCGCACGTTTTCACTGTTACCATTTTTAAATTTTTATCACATGAGTTAAAATTGGTATTTTCCAAAAAGCTGTTAATTTGAACAATTAAGCTTAATTGAGCTAAAATCAGCACAAAATTGTTTACTCAAAAAATTTTATCTCAAAGGCTTTTAAATAATCTTATGTAGGAATGTCTAAAAATATCGATGGCTTGTAATGATCGATTAGTTTGACGGCATAATTGTAGCTAAATATAAAAGTAGACCTAAGCAATTAATCAAGCCTGCTTTTGCCGGTAAATAATACCATATAACATGACTATAGCTAAAGAAGAAGAATTTCAAAGCAAGTTTTCTTTCATTTCTTTCTTATTTTCCTACTCATTGAATTGCTTGAGCGACTTTCAAAAATGCCTTATAGCTCGATGGTTATTTTTAGCAATAAGAAACGAAAAGGTTGTGATGCCCACTCAAGAAATGAGTACATTCTCCTGCAATATTTGAGGCTATGTACCAAAAAAAAATCGAAATCAACAAATCTCATTTCTCTTATTGTGTTTGATGATCTTTAAAGCATCAAAAAAGAAGAATATGCGATGGAATGAAAAGAAAATTAAATAAACACAATTTTTGTTTTTGTTTCCAGTAGATTGAAATTTTTAACGAGCGTGTACAGATTAAGATTAAGAAGAGTATACCCGAATAAACGAGAGATCCTATCGAGGACATTATAATGAACTTCTTACAATTTAGACGTAAATTCACGAAAGTCGCACGAAGTGTATTTATGTGATCATTAAATTCAGGGTTATGCCAATGTCAATCATAATTTTTGCTAGGACTCTTTGTATTCTCATGATAAACCTTAATATTCCTTTTTGTATCCGTAAATCATGTTACGCACATAACAGCTACTGTTTAATCTATTTATATACAAAAAATATTTTTGGAGCTAAAAATCTAGCAAAATTTGATGATCGTCAAGTCTACATTTGCGTGTTTCAGCCATTTTCATCGTCTACACATAATGGTACTAATAAGAAAAACAGACATAAAATAAATAACAAAAGAATCTAGAACCGCTAAAATCATTCGTTATTTGCTGTTATTTATGCAATAAAAATCGATTGCAATGCAAGAAAGAGAAAAATGTGAGCACGAAACATGTTTGAAAAACAAAAATCACGTGCCGGCATGATGGTACGGCTTTGTATACATGTAAAGCTATGTTGGATCGCCATAAAAAGTTTAACTGTGTTTATATACACTTTTTGCCATTCCAAGAAAATTTCAAAGTCATTTCTCTTCAACTTTTTCTTCTTCATCAACAAGACTTTTATTAATTCCTTACTTTTCATAGAAGAGAAGCACTTTATTACTGCCGTATTGACGTTCATGCACTGCACAACTTTTTAATTAATTTCTGCAAAAATATGTGCATATTCAATTTGACTGCAAACCATGAATTAACTAGTTTTATGCCTGAGTGACAAATTGGCAATCCAACAAAAAAAATTAAAAAATTAAATAATTTTGAGGAAAATTTTGTGTTCCATTTGTGAACTTTCTAATGTGCTATCTAAATGTCAAACGTGTATACTTCCAAGGGTGACAAAAAAATACGTTTAAAAATGAGTCGTAACGGCATTTTGAAGTCAGGGCCATGACATATTGGAGTTGCTTAATAGCAGTATAGTGACAAGGGTTTTTGGTGACCAGTACCATTCGAGAATCTAAAATAGAATTTTTATATAGAATTTTGTGTCCCTTGAGCAGCTCTATACAAGTATAGGTCAACAGTGATTCATGATCATTTCAAATTTCAAGTGCTAAATTTGGAATTATTTAAGATTATTAAACTTTAATTCTTAGTGCCCACACCTTGCAAAATGACCGACGGACCTAAAATCTTATTTTCAAACTGATAGCAAACTTGCGTGTAATTACACGAGTCTAATTACATGACAAGCTGGATGGAAATTTTAAAAAAGCGTCATAGTCACTCACCCTAAACAGATGTTGACGTCTTTACTGATCATTATTATTATTTTTTTTAATCAGGTACTTTAGTGCATTACATGCAGATTGTTGTTGCAAAATTTGTAAACAGCAGAAAAACTTTAATGAATTATTGATAACAAATTACGTTAATGCTCAAAACAATTCAGTTGAATTATAAAAGAGGCAATTCAATTGAAGTGGGTAGTTAGTGTCTTATCAGCTATCAATCTTTAATTAATGTTGATTTTGTTTGAAGTGTGACACTTGAAAATATTTTCCAAAAAGTCCGACTGTGATTCATGACTTGAGGATATAAGAACATTACTGAAAGGTGACAAGTTACATTAAAAATATAAAATGAGATAAATAAACTATTTTTAGATGGGGGATGTATAGCACTTCCAATCTAGAATGTAGGATAGAAAATTATCTTAAAATTAATTAGGACTAATCTGATGTGCTACTTCCTCTATTTCACATTAATGATGGGGAACACAGAAATTTTTTTTTGGGAAAACAAAATTTTTTTCGCACGCGATCAAACCACTCGTGTTCTATCTCACTTTGAACACGTTTGATTGGATGTGAATGCTCATCTCAATGCCATTTTTCACTCGAATAAATTTCGCTGTATATTTTCTACCGAAATGATGAAATCATTTTTCATTCTGGTCATTTTCGTCTTCTTCTTTCCTATTTTTCTTTTCATATATATGAACTCGGGTTTTTCGCGAAATTAAAAGTAAATTGTGAGACATTTTGCCAAAATATTTTCTTTTCTTTTTCTGCTATTTTTTTACGTGTTATATTCTCGTGAATATTTCTCTTTCGTTCACAAGACTTAAACGTGTCGGAGCTCTTGACAAGACATCACATAAATTTCTTTGCTGGAGTAGCAAAAAAAAGATAGCGCTAAATACAAAACTGTGTGCTTTTTTAATTGTGATTGGCATACGTGTCTTAAAAAATAAAGTGATAAAATAATATTTTAGGCACTATTGTCTATCAAATACAAAAATCAGATACATATTGTGTCTCTTGTGTATATAAAAAATGTGAGTCATAAATTGATAGGTGGTAGTGGAGAATTGATCACGAGAATTGTCATCATATCACCTGAATTTTTTTCATTTAAAAATGATGATCAGAAAAAAACACCTTTTTATAATGAGTGTAAATTGTTTTTTTTTCGTTCATTACTCGCTATAACATCCTCTAGTAAAGAATAATAATTTAGTTAACAAGTGTAAAGAGTATATTTATATTGTGGGTTATTTTGATTACTATTTAGATCTGCATTAATCAGATTAGCGGGAATAAACTGACTGTTAATTAATTTCAAGTGAGAAAGTTCGTTACAATTCATTTTTGAATTTTTTGAATATCAATTTTGAATTTTTCGATATAAAATTTTTTAAATTTACAAAATCCGTTGGCAAATTCAGTGATTCATTTTAATAAAAAGCAGTTTTTAATTTTCTTACTTATAACCTATATGATTTAAACTCTATATGATGAATCTTGCAATAGCAGATGACTTCAACTTTCTAACTGCTTAATCATAACAGTACATAATATTAATCTAAATAATAGCACACAGCATAGAAAAATGACATTGTTAAATAATTTACATATTTTCCTCTTCTCTCCTCTATTTACAGAAATGAAAAATTTATTTTCAAGTGACAACCTAATGAATTATCTCGTACCAAAGGTACGGACTATACTGCAGCTTTGACGAATTAAACTCACGTTGTTGAGCGTTCAAAATACAAAAAGTTTATAATCTATTTGGAATTTAATTCTCATTGTCACTCACATTCAAAAATAACGATAAAAAAAATATTTAACACACACAGCATTCGCATATTTCAATCAAGAATATTATTGAAAAATATATATTATTGAAGAAATCATCCTTAACAACCCACTATAATTTGTAGAATCGTTAAAAGCCTACTTAATTCACATACACATCTTTACGCACCGCCTGCAAAGTTAGAGAAGAAAAAACAGAGTCACCAAGTTTATCTATCTATCAATCTTTCTATCTGTCAATTTCGTCATTTCGTTTAGCAACTGAACGGATAAAGTGTCAGCAAGTCTCAACAAATCAGATAATCTACAATCGTCCTGTATATTTTGTTCCTACCTCACTCTCAAACACAAGAAAAAAATCTTTAGAAAAGTTCAAATTTTCGATTGAAATCGAGGACATTTGCAAGTTCCTCTTTTTACTTTGAAAGCTCACGCTCCTCTCTAAATTAATTAACCTTTTTTTTAAAAGGTTTTTGTACTTAGCGAAGAGAATAACAGATTTTGAAAGAAAGAAATTAAAGCTAATTAATCTCACAGTTTCCTCTAAGTTCTCTTATTCAAAAACAATAAAAATACAATGTCTGTTTATCGGAGAAGAATTTGTATTCCCGATATAGTTAAGTTAAAACGTTGATTAAGGTCTTAAATTTAATTTCATTAGATTACTGTATACACTTAAAAATTAATTAAGATACATTTTTTTCATTATTTACGTTTTATTTAAGTTACTTAACTCAATATTAAGGTTTTCTTTTTTTAAAAATACATCAATTGTTCATTGCATAAAATTTTCATATTCATAATAAGGCATAGAAGAAGTAAAGACAGTGAAGAAAGAGAACATTTCAAGTACTTCCGTTACATTACATGTTTTGCAAGTTTTTTTCGTGTCCAATAGTAAAAATTTTCTCAATAAAATTAACATACTTGAGA
The DNA here is from genome assembly GCA_963573255.1 of Chironomus tentans. NCBI lineage: Eukaryota > Metazoa > Arthropoda > Insecta > Diptera > Chironomidae > Chironomus > Chironomus tentans. The sequence continues at coordinate 22,268,982 of OY754303.1, read as the reverse complement.
AGCTGCTTAGAAAAAGAATAAGAAGCTTTACATTTAGAGAGAAAGCATCAATCGTATATTATTTAGTTCCTTGACTGAGTCTTGATAACATATATAAATTAAAAGCAAGAGAAATAATAGTCGTAAGGAACAGAAACTAAAGTTGAAAGAATTTTTTTTAAAAAAAAAGTATCGCGAAAAGTCTATAAATTAAATAAGAAGAAACGACTTCTGGTTGCGAAAGAGATATAAAGTATTTCAAGAATAAGAAATAATCATAATTTTACCAAATAAACAACATTTCAAAACATCCAGTAAAGAAGATCATCGTCATCATCAAAAAAGTACATAAACAGAAACAACAAAACGTCCTTGAGAATAATACAAACAAATATCCTTATAAATAAGAGGAAAGACACATAAATCAATTACTTACTGGAACGGAACTAGAAGAGAAAAAATGGAAGCCTATTCGGAAGCAGTTTTATGGTAAAGCAAAACATATTTTAAAGGAAGGAAATTCCCATTAATTTATTTATTCTTTAGGCTCGTAATTATAGGCTTTATCATTGCATTTATATTGGCTTTTGGTATTGGAGCAAATGACGTCGCAAACTCCTTTGGAACGAGTGTTGGATCAGGTGTATTAACAATAAGACAAGCATGCTGGCTAGCAACATTCTGTGAAGTAGCTGGCGCCATCCTTATCGGTGAGTTAATTTATTTATTTCTTTAAGAAAAACAACAATATTTGAATATTTTGAGCAAATAAATGTGAGTAAATACTAATCTATCTTTGTTTCTCTTCCTTTCATGTGCTATATATGCAGGATATAAAGTTAGCGACACAATGCGAAAGGGTAATTTTGGACATATCCAGTTCCTCTATATTAATATTAAAAATCCAGTCCTAAAGATCCAGCAGTAATTTTTCAACATCCAGTAAATCAATTAAACAGAAGTAAAAGTAAGTTTATAAATTTTATTTGCATACAGTTTACAAACTTTAATAGGAAATATTGAGGATATCCAGTGCATAATTCATAATTAAATATATTAAAAGAAAACTGAAATGAAAAAATTGATATCAGTGAGACAAAAAAATATGTCTATAGTTAATGAAAGCTAATGACTAGAGACATTTTTTAAAGTTCAAATGGACTTCTTGTACTGACAATTACTTGCCATTCTTCTAAATTTTCATTGGAATTTGAGTTCTTGATGTTTTTGAGTCTTAAAGTGTTCGACTACCGTCATATGATGCTTCATATGGACTGAAGATGGGCAATGGTCGCACATGTATTGAGCTTTTCGGGTCTTCCTTCCTTCATTTCGAATCCAAGCATTCCCAGAGCTTTGTAGACGGACAATCGTTTCTTGTTCAGACTTTTAGTGACTGGAGAATATTCACTGCCTGACATGTCATTCTTGAAGTGTCGAGAATCAATCAATTTCGAAGCCATGTCCACTATTTAATGCTCCAAAGCGCCAAGAACCTCATAATCCTGAACTCTTGGTACCAAAATGAGTTCGGTCTGCGTTCTGACTAATTCCTATATAAAACATGTCTTGAGGAAATTTCTGAGCAAAATTGGAGACCAAAAGTTCTACACTCTTTGAGATTTCCTCAACCTGGTCCATGTCGATGTTGTTGACGGTTCCAGTGCTCCTAGCCAATCGATGATATCCACATTTACCTCCCTTGTAAAATTTGTTGAAGCAGCTTTCTTCAGGACACAGACGACCCTCAACAAATCTCGAAATCGAGTCTATAGGACTTTGTAAGTCTCGATCATTTCCAAATTCCTTGCTACAAAACGAGCAAACATATGACTCAAACTTTAATGACACTTTCGGCATCTTAATCTTGTGCTTGACAAGCATGTGCTTCCTCAAATTTGCATGATATCTTGTCTTGAACTTACAAAGTTTGCATTTCTCGACTATCGTCATGTGGATCTTAATGTGCTCTGATAAATGATGCTTCATATGGAAGGACGATGGGCAGTGATCGCACCGATATAAAGCGTTACGAAGCTTTTCTGGTCTCCTTTCCTCCATTACAAAACCAAGCATCCTCAGAGCATTGTAGAGCGAAACTCTTTCCTTGATTTTTGGAAGCGTCAGTGCTGGATATTTCAACTTGCTTGTATATGAAAATGCCCATGGACCGCCCGAAAAATCTTTTGGACTTCTTGCTGCCTCTGCAATCCCAAACTGGTTCGCAAAACGAAGAAGATAGACGTCGCCAGCTCTCTTGTTGATCGGAGCATATCCACCACCCGGCATGTCATTTTTGAATCGCCGCGAATCAATCATTTTGGAAGTCATATCCAGAATCTCGTGCTCCAAAGCGCCAAGCACCTCACAATCCTGCACTCTTGGAACCAGGATGAGCTGATCGGTCCAATTACTTGTCTTTCCCTTGGCGATGTTGTGCTCTCTTCCTCGTTGCTCTGCATCTTGTGAAACACCCACATAAAACATGTCGAATGGATGTTCCTTAGCCAAATTGGAGATGAAAAGTGCTGCACTCTTTGAAATTTCCTCAACCTGCTCCATGTCAATTCTATTGACGGTTCCAGTGCTGCTTGCCAATCGATGGTATCCACATTTACCTCCCTTGTAAAATTTGTTGAAGCAGCTTTCTTCAGGACACAGACGACCCTCAACAAATCTCGAAATCGAGTCTATATGACTTTGTAAGTCTCGATCATTTCCGAATTCCTTCTTACAAAACGACCAAATATACGAGGCAAACTTTAAAGACACTTTCGGCATCTTAACTTTGTGTTTGGCAAGCATGTGCTTCCTCAAATTTGCATGATATCTCGTTTTAAACTTGCAAAGCTTGCATTTCTCGACTGTCGTCATGTGGATCTTAATGTGCTCTGACAAATGATGCTTCATATGGAAGGACGATGGGCAGTGATCGCACCGATATAAAGCGTTACGAAGCTTTTCTGGTCTCCTTTCCTCCATTACAAAACCAAGCATCCTCAGAGCATTGTATACCGAAACTCGTTCCTTAACTTTTGAAAGCGTCAGTTCTGGATACTTCAACTTGCTTGTATATGAAAATGCCCATGGACCGCCCGAAAAATCTTTTGGCTGTGCTGCTGCTTCTGCATTCCCAAACTGGTTCGCAAAACGAAGAAGATAGACGTCACCAGCTCTCTTATTGATCGGAGCATATCCACCACCCGGCATGTCATTTTTGAATCGCCGCGAATCAATCATTTTGGAAGCCATATCCAGAATCTCGTGCTCCAAAGCGCCAAGCACCTCACAATCCTGCACTCTTGGAATCAGGATGAGCTGATCGGTCCAATTACTTGTCTTTCCTTTTGCGATGTTGTGCTCTCTTCCTCGTTGCTCTGCATCCTGTGAAACACCCACATAAAACATGTCGAATGGATGTTCTTTAACCAAATTGGAGATGAATAGTGCTGCACTCTGATATTTCCTCAACCTGCTCCATGTCAATTCTATTGACGGTTCCAGTGCTGCTTGCCAATCGATGATATCCACATTTACCTCCCTTGTAAAATTTGTTGAAGCAGCTTTCTTCAGGACACAGACGACCCTCAACAAATCTCGAAATCGAGTCTATATGACTTTGTAAATCTTGATCATTTCCGAATTCCTTCTTACAAAATGAGCATACGTACGAGGAAAACTTTAAAGATACTTTCGGCATCTTAATCTTGTGCACGACCAGCATGTGCTTTCTAAAATTTCCATGATAAACCGCCTTGAATTTGCAAAGCTTGCACTTCTCAACTACCGTCTCGTGGATCTTCATGTGCTCCAACAAATGATGCTTCATATGGAATGACGATGGGCATTGGTGGCATTTATGTGGAGCATTGCGAAGCTTTTCTGGTCTCCTTTCCTCCATTACAAAACCAAGCATCCTCAGAGCATTGTAGACCGAAACTCGTTCCTTAACTTTTGGAAGCGTCAGTACTGGATACTTCAACTTGCTTGTATATGAAAATGCCCATGGACCGCCCGAAAAATCTTTTGGCTGTGCTGCTACTTCTGCATTCCCAAACTGGTTCGCAAAACGAAGAAGATAGACGTCACCAGCTCTCTTATTGATCGGAGCATATCCACCACCCGGCATGTCATTTTTGAATCGCCGCGAATCAATCATTTTGGAAGTCATATCCAGAATCTCGTGCTCCAAAGCGCCAAGCACCTCACAATCCTGCACTCTTGGAACCAGGATGAGCTGATCGGTCCAATTACTTGTCTTTCCCTTGGCGATGTTGTGCTCTCTTCCTCGTTGCTCTGCATCTTGTGAAACACCCACATAAAACATGTCGAATGGATGTTCCTTAGCCAAATTGGAGATGAAAAGTGCTGCACTCTTTGAAATTTCCTCAACCTGCTCCATGTCAATTCTATTGACGGTTCCAGTGCTGCTTGCCAATCGATGGTATCCACATTTACCTCCCTTGTAAAATTTGTTGAAGCAGCTTTCTTCAGGACACAGACGACCCTCAACAAATCTCGAAATCGAGTCTATATGACTTTGTAAGTCTCGATCATTTCCGAATTCCTTCTTACAAAACGACCAAATATACGAGGCAAACTTTAAAGACACTTTCGGCATCTTAACTTTGTGTTTGGCAAGCATGTGCTTCCTCAAATTTGCATGATATCTCGTTTTAAACTTGCAAAGCTTGCATTTCTCGACTGTCGTCATGTGGATCTTAATGTGCTCTGACAAATGATGCTTCATATGGAAGGACGATGGGCAGTGATCGCACCGATATAAAGCGTTACGAAGCTTTTCTGGTCTCCTTTCCTCCATTACAAAACCAAGCATCCTCAGAGCATTGTATACCGAAACTCGTTCCTTAACTTTTGAAAGCGTCAGTTCTGGATACTTCAACTTGCTTGTATATGAAAATGCCCATGGACCGCCCGAAAAATCTTTTGGCTGTGCTGCTGCTTCTGCATTCCCAAACTGGTTCGCAAAACGAAGAAGATAGACGTCGCCAGCTCTCTTGTTGATCGGAGCATATCCACCACCCGGCATGTCATTTTTGAATCGCCGCGAATCAATTAATTTTGAAAGCCATATCCAGAATCTCGTGCTCCAAAGCGCCAAGCACCTCACAATCCTGAACTCGCGGAACCAGGATGATTTGTTCGGTCCAATTGCTGGTCTTTTTCTTGGCGATATTGTGCTGAATGCCTCGTTGCTCCGCATTCTGACTCACTCCCACGTAAAACATATCGTGAGGATATTGTTCAGCCAAATTGGACCAAAAAAGCTGCACTCTTTGAAATTTTCTCAACCTGGTTCATGTCGATTTTATTGACGCTTTCGGTGATCTTTGCCAATCTAAGCACATTTACCTCGAGAAGGCAGCCATGCGGGCGGATAAATTGACATGTGGGAGCCACATCAGACTGACGTCACGCTGCCTTCGACCAAAATGCCGCTCGGGCCCTCAAACATAACACTCATAAAGTATTTTTTGAAGAAAAAAATCCTCCCCACTCCATTTCCCTCCCCGCAGTTATCCCCACACCGCATAACCCCCTGAAAGTATTTTAAAAAAGAAACAAATTTTTGGTTAATCTGCTTTTTAACAATTTTTTAATGTCTTATTTTCACAAAACTTATTGCAAATAAAAGTTTATAAGCAAATAAGATTGGGTATACGATAATGTGCTTCCAGTTCAGGTGGGCATGACAGTATAAATTAAAAACCTTGATTGGATTTCTGCAGTTTTTTTGATCGAACTTGTTTTTGTGATTACATCGAATACGCCTGCATCCAAGTTTCAGAATTACTATGGCCAAAAGGATAAAAATTATGTAGATCTTGACTCTACACCAGTTGAACGTTAGCGATACGAAGCATTCCACTCCTTTGCAGAAATCTAATGATGTGGTCTGCTGGTTTTGATTTAGTCCTCTTTCCATGACTGATTTTTTTTCTCTGCTCACCTTTGCTCAAATTTTCTCAACCTGGTTCATGTCGATTTTATTGACGCTTTCGGTGATCTTTGCCAATCTAAGCACATTTACCTCTTTTATAAAACTTGTTGAAGCAATCAATTTCTGGACACAAGCGATCATCTTGAAAAATTGCCTTTCCAATAATATCGAACTCCATATAAATAATTAAAAGTTTTTGTTAAACATCTTCAAATTTAAATAATTTTCAAGATTCTAAAATAATTTTTTATTCACTTCACGACACTGTACTTTCGTAGACTGTTTATCATTCATTTCACAGAAGAAAATATAAAAGTTCAACGATAACCTCCAATTAATATTAAAATTTACTAACACTATCACAAAAATTTTACAATAAAAACAATAGACTTTGTTTACATGTGTACATCTACGTCAGTGCTACTCAAACTATGCTCCGCGACACACTAGTGTGTCATTACGAGATCTCAGGTGTGTCGCGAAAAGTTTGGCGACACACTATACATGCATTATTTCTAAGGCAGAGATTTTGGTATGTCACGATTTTTTCTTTAAAATTTTTACTGTGCCACTTGCTGAAAAGTTTGAGAACCACTGTTCTAGGTTAAAATATCATATCTACATTATTAGCAGATCTTTTAAGCGGTAGGAACTTGTGAAATTATTTGTATATCAAAAGATTAGTCTCTAATTGCTTTTTTGATTGATATATACAAAAAAATCCGGCAACCTACTGGTTCCAATAACTAATTTTGTGTCTAAAAAATAAGGTCATTTAAAAATTTAATAATCCAACAATATAAGCACAAAGCATATATTAACTATTTTGTGTAATTTTAGTCAAATAGCAAATGTAGCTGAAAAAAGCCCAAAATAAATTTTTTACTTGAAATTCTAACAATTTTATTACATTCAGAAACTCTCAAACAGCGATAACATACCATATTTAAAATTTTCTCTCGAGTAATTTCGCGTAGACTCTCACTTTAGCATCAGGCCTTTCGGTGTATCCATGCAGAATGAGAGTTGCATGCACATAGTAATCGTGTCCCACATGGGATCCATCCACAAACGCCCTTTATGAGTGTAATATTACAAGGGTAAAAAAATACTCTCCACCTGCCATGAAGGTGCTCATAGATATGGCGCCAATTGTGAAAGAGCTATGTTGCATATAAATCGTCTTAATAGCTATTGCCTCAAATTTAACAACCGCGAAACCATCATTTTTCATCAGACCTTATTGGTGTAACCCATGGCTCATGATGGACGCATTGTTATAGCTTTAGTGTCCCAAAAGGATCCACCCACACACGATTAATCAATGAGTGTATTAATTTACAAGGGTTACACACTCTCCATCTGCCATGAAGGTGCTCGTTGACAATATCGCCAATGTGAATGCGCTATAACTCTGTTAGTCGTTTTTCTATCTCTTATTCTCAAGTATCTTTAGTATCAATAGTACAGTTCTGTTATTAATGCTGTGAGTTATTTCTGATTTATCGCAATGTAATACAATATTTGGATATTTTAAAGTCTTTAATTCTAGAAGTAAAAAAGAAGTGTAGAGTTAGAGCCAAAAAAGCTTTAAGACAATTTTTAATTTTGGACACAAAAGTGTTTACTAGAACCGGCAGGTTAAGCAATTTTTTTTTGTAGATAACAATCGAAAAAGTAACTAAAGACAAATACTTTTGATACAATCAACGATTTCACAACGCCTCACCATTTAAGAGATTCTGCTATAATGTATATAGGACGTTTTCTCGAGAATGATTTTAATAAAGCATACATGTAATTAAGAAACAAGAACAGTTTAAAAGAAGAATTATAATAAATTCATAATAAATCTTTTGTCTGTCTCCTTTTAGATATGATCGTGTTATTGAGCGATGGAGAAAAATTACTGCTGAGGATATTGACTGAGATTCTAGTTTATTGATATATGGTGATCTAATTTCTTTAATTCTCTCTCTTTATTTTTAATTTGCGAACACAATAGGCATACTTGATGTGACAGTTTATAAGAGTGGAACAGACGATATACCAGATTTTAAAGAGAAGGAACTGATGATTGGATTGTTATCAGCTTTAGGCAGCAGTGCTGTTTGGCTACTTGTAGCTACTTTCCTTAAACTCCCCATTTCGGGGACTCACAGTATTGTCGGGTCAACTATTGGTTTTAGTTTAGTCGCTCGCGGAACGGAAGGCTTAAATCTCAAGAAATTGGGTAAGAAGACAAAAGAAAGCTTTATGAAATGGCAGAAATATTGTGTAATTATAAAATTACAGGAACAATTATCGCATCATGGTTTATATCACCGGTTATGAGTGGATGCATGAGTGTTGGACTTTATATGCTGATTAATCGTTTTATATTAAAATCAAGAAATCCACTCAAGTCTGGCTTATGGTCTCTGCCGATTTTTTATGGTGTGACTTTGTTTGTCAACTTATTCAGCATTATTCACGACGGCCCAGAATGTAAGTTGAGATTTTTTCGACATTCCTTCCAGTTAATTCATTTGTTTTTGAAAGTGGAAACCGAAAAAAAAGAGAATTAAAAACTAAAGACAGACTCAAATTAATGCTAATTTAATTTTCATATAGTGCTATATTTGGATGGAATTCCTACATGGTTGGCGATTACAATTAGCTTATCAGCTTCGATTGCTGTTGCCATTTTAGTACAATTGTTTGTTGTCCCGTCACAAAGGAAGAAAATTCTTGAAGAAATTAATCAACCTGTTAAATTTACATTTGGTGATTCTGATGGTAAGCATAACATATCTCTAAGTCTCACGATCTAATTAATTCATGTCATATTTATTCAACAACAGTTGATGAGTCATCAGCCAATAGCAGTCCAAAAAGAACAAAACGTCCATTATCTCTCGTTTATGATGCAAATGCATTGCCAGCAATAACAGAATCGACTGAATTACAATCCCTCAATGGTCAACCTCTAACAACGCCAAATGGAAACACAAAATCATTTGACTACTATCGAGTCGCTCAATGGAATGGATCTGTTACTGTACCTGCATTTGATGGAAAACATCACAAGTTTGATCCAAAATTGATTAAGAAGGCTGAAAATTTACTTGGTGGTGTTAAACCTAATAATGTGATGCTTACAACAAGTCTCGATAACACTGACTTAACAATCACGAGCTTAAACTTTATTGATGAATATCAACACACAATTAATGGAAGGAATCTTCAAAATCTCTACGTTAAATCCCCGGACTCTGAGAAGAAGTAAGTTGTATGGGGTTATATATCAATAAATATTTTATAACTTGCTTAAATTTTACAGAAGCAATCATTTATCCCCACCACCAATAACGATAAATAATCCATCACCACCAGAATCGGAAAACAACGACGAGAGTATCGACGGTAGAAATGATTCTGCGAATGACTTAACACTACCGCCAAACATAATTTTGAACTCAGGCACTAATGATCTTATAACATCGACAAAAAATAACAAGATATCAACATCGACGGTTAAACCAAGGTGCTTAGATACTGTCGAAAGTGCATTAAGTCTTGATGGCATGAACAATACATGCGTCAGTGCCAATATATCTGCCAACTCAAGTAAAGTACCATTAATCAGTCATTCAAATAACTCAACAAAAGCTCAAAACAATGAGGATGAAACTGTAAGCAAACTATTCTCCTTCCTCCAAATACTGACTGCGACATTCGGATCATTTGCTCATGGCGGTAATGATGTTAGGTGAGTCACCAGCTAAGCAAATTGCTCTGCTGAATGATTTCTTTTTGACTAATAAATTAATTTATATCCTTTTCACCCACACACAGTAACGCAATCGGACCTTTAATAGCTCTTTGGATGATTTACAGTGAAGGAAATGTCGATCAAAAGAGCCCAACGCCAATGAGTATTTTATTATTCGGTGGTGTCGGAATATCTGTTGGTTTATGGCTTTGGGGACGTCGAGTAATTGAAACTGTCGGAACGGATTTAACCAAAATTACGCCTACAACGTAAGTATCTTATTACCTAATGAGTTTCCAAGTCCAAGTTTTTAATCATGCCGTCAAGAATTTACATTTTATACAAATCTCAAGATTTTTTTGGAGATTTTCATATAACGGAATCATTTGACTAAGTTCTATATGCAAATCCAATGATCTTGTTCTTACCTCATTAATTTTTATGACCTTTAACTATAATCCAATAAAAATCAGAAGTAGAACGCGACTGCTGAGAATATTTTGCTAAATGTTTTGTAACTTATTGTGAAAATCCACAAAATCTCTCGATAAGTTATCAAGCTGAACTAGTTCTGAGTCGCACTTTTCGTAATTCCTTCAATGACGCATAAAAACAAGGCTTGAAATCAATCATCAATAATTTATGAGATTACTAATCAATAATATTTGATTTATTATCAACAGTGGCTTTACGATTGAAATTGGCGCAGCAATGACGGTACTTTTGGCTAGTAAAATCGGTCTACCTATATCAACAACGCACTGTAAAGTCGGCTCTGTCGTGTTTGTTGGCTATTCAAGGTCAGAAGCTGACCCAATAACAGGAAAGAAGGAGAATGCTGTTGATTGGCATCTCTTTCGATCGATTGTATATGCATGGGTAGTAACAGTGCCCGTTGCTGCCTTCCTCAGTGCTATGTTTATGTATATCTTAATGTATTTGATATTGTAATCATTATAAATTGAGAACAGCGATTATGTCAATTTAGTGATTAAGATGAAACATAAGATGTAATTTAACTTTAGCACACAAACATATTAAGATTGTGTACACACATTTTTAACATCCGTTTCTGTTCTGTTGTTTTAAGATTGTAAACTACTATTAATTTCATTTTATAAATAATTTTTTGTGTATCGTTTTTCCATTTTACGAAAGCTGAACAATTCTTACTGTATTTTCGATTTTATTCATTCTACTAGCGACAAATTTACCAACTTTGTACATGCTACTGTCTGTAACCCTTAATAGAAAAAGTTTATTGTATAAATACACACACGTATAAATGCTTAAAACCCATTTTTGGATCTTAAACACACAAAAAAAGCAGCATAAAATGATGAAATAATAAGTTTTCACTTAAGGTAGTTACAATTGCTGTCACATGTAATTCTATTAGGAAACAAGAAGTAAAAAAAACACAAAAAGTAATTAAATGATTATTAAAATCGTGTAAGGATTTATTCTATTATGTCATCATACACTTATATCTCTCCGCAGAACATATTACTTACTGTAGTACTTTTCTACATTTAATTTATAGTTAGTAAACTGTTTTTTGATATACACTTATTTGAGTTTAATAAGTTAGAGATGCAATGCTGTTTTGAAAATTAATGAGATGATAAAAAGAATGGAATGTATTATCATATTTACTTAACGGAATGTTAATTTTCTTGATAAAAAAATAGTCAACATCAAGCGAAAGCTATTTTAACGGATAAATATTTGAATTGGAATTGTATTGTTCTCATTACAAAAGCTTGTGCTTGAAAGCAGTACAATTTTTCAAAACCATACAAATTCATTCAACATCTCAAAACATTTGTATGGTTTTCGAAATTTCAAATCTCATTTGACCGTTAAAAAAGATTTTTTTATATAGAAAAATTTTAACATTAGCAATTCAAATTAATTTTCAAAACTGTTTGCATATTTTTTTACTGATAATGATTATTCATTTTTTTTGTTCGAAATACTTAATTAATTAAAGTAGTTTACATAAATATTAGAACTTTCAACATTTTTTTAGGTACTTTTCGAAGCATTTTCGTCAATCAAACACTGAAAAAGAATGATGATTTGATGCATCAACATTGTTTTCCTCTTGAAAGCTAAATTTCTCTTGAATTTATTAAGATAAATAATAGAAAAGAAAATATTTTTGTATAAGTGCATTAATAACTCATCAAAAAAATTATTCAAAATCAAATACATTAAAAGTTATATTACCTAGAGTAGGGCAAAAAAGTAGTGATTGACAAAAAAAAATTCAATGAATTAGTTAATGAGCAAAAGATTGCGTATGATCATTTCAAAAATGCACGAATTTTATTAATTTTCAGTATACAGTATAGTCTATTTTCGGCTGACATGAATTAATTGTTAAGAAAAAAAAGTAAAGTTAATGATTGTTACTACATTACTGATCTGTTTTATGAATGATGAAAAGTTTTACATTTAAGCAAAAAAGAAAAATGTGAATTGAAAATTTTGTTTAAGATAAGCAAGACTGCAATTATGATTGATGAATAATAATAAAAAGAAAATCTTTTATGGGTAAAGTACCGAAAGTAAATTTCATGAGTTTTTCTTGTTTCTCGATTAATTTTGCTTTTCAGATTCAACAAACACCTCCGCTTCGCTCTTCAAATTTATTGCATCAATAATTAATAAGAATTAATGACGAAATAATTTTTCATATTTAAGCACAAAAAACTGCTTAATTAGCCAGCTCTCATTAGCAACAAAAAAAACATAAGGTAAATTGAAGTTCTCGTGCTTATCAAAACACTTGTAATTTATGCGCCTTTATTACTGATCCTTTTTCAATTTATACATAAAGATATCACAGACTTGCTGCTTAATATTATTTAGAATTCTATGGTGGGACTTATTATTCCATCGACTGCTATCAACAATTATAATCGATTAATAGTTGAATCTGTATTGAGTTCCTCAAGACTTTGCATCTTAGTAACAATATCCATAGTAGTTTGATCATTAAAGGAATAAATATTAAGCTTCTTAATAGTCGCATTATATGGATATTCTATAAAATCGTAAAGAAAAGAACTCCACCAATCTCCGTGAACTGAAAGTTTTTCAAGTTGGGGACACTCTGACATGAAAAAAGCTACAGCCCCTGGAAGAACATGTGCAGTGACTTCTTTTAGAGTTGATGAATGCAGTTTTAAAAAATCAATATTTATCGGATATCCAGAATGTATATGAAGCTTCTCGAGCTTAAAATTTACATCAGCAGGGATGAATTCTTGTAGGAAGGGAGCATCATAAATCCTTAGCACCTTTAAGCTTTCATTGTGCAGCAAAAAGCTCTTTACATATTTTAATGCTCTTTTATCCATGAAACTGTGGCGGAGCGTCAACTTTTCTATTCCTTTTGCCTTTGTCAATAATCCATTGGAAGCAATTGTACATATATAAATTTTCAGCTCCTTTAATTTTGGAAGATCCAACTTAATATTTATATCGTGGGCGATTTTAAGCGTCACAAGTGTGTCTGCAAATTTACTAACAATATCTCGCAATATCCGTAAATATTTTGTGTTATTTAATGCTGTCATGTAAATATCGTCAACTTCTATATCTTGATACAACCGAGTACTGTCCGAAATGATCTTTGAAAATTGCTCTAAATTATCAGATTCGTCACATTTTAGCCGCAACTTTTCCATACATTGCTTTGACTTTCCAATCAAGTTGTACCAATGCTTTGACACTAATGATCCATTCTTTACATCATCAAAGCTTAAATAAGCTAGAATTTCGTCACTAACTTCTAAAGGAAGTATATTTAATGGATCAAATTTCATCTGGAAAATGAAAAAGTGTAAAAAAATCAATTTTAATGAGTTAAATCAACTATATTTTGTTATAATCATTTACCTCAATGATTAAATAACTGTGTTTAATTGAAAAAACTGATGCCTTTGAGCCAATTCTAGTTTTTCTTAATTAAACAATTTTGATCGACAAAAACACGTTTTAAATTGAATTTTTTTGAATTTTGAAGACTTGACTAAAATAAAAATTCAAAAAAACCGTTACGAAAACCATACAATTTCTTTTGTAAAACATTTGTAAGGTTTTTGGACACAAATGATGCTAGAACATACTTGATAGCTGCATTATATTGTTAGGTATAAAAGAAAATATTTCATCACATCACACTACAAACAAATTGACCTGTTAAAATTGTAGACGTAATGCATAAAGAATTTCGCGAATGTGATTTTCTTGTTATCCAAAACCACGGGTACACTTTATGAAATATTCATACTGAGAATGAGGGAAAAAATCCAAATAATCATCGACTGAAAAGAAAATACAAAGATTAATGTGGAAAAATCCCACGTGATTCAAAAGTTAAAGCGCTTGTATTTCAGCAACACTTTATTTGTAAATCATTATGACTGACTAGACACACTGTGTGCGCGCAAGCAGATTTATATTAATGAGATCCATAAACATCCTGTAAAAATAATTAATGCACTGAAAGAGTATTGCTCTGATTACATCAATCAATTTTGCATCATCACATCCATAGAATTTGCACTGTATGTAATTCCATTAGAAGTCAATCATCTCTGTGAAAATAGAATAAAGCATCTGATTGTATCAAAAGGGCACTCTATTCTTCTTGACCCAACCATCTGTCATTGTATAAAATGACAACAAGTGAATTGTAGAGTCGAGAATGGTCGTTATCCTTAAAACTCTGTAAACACTGAGGTGTTGTTGCCCTAAACTGGAAGGGGTGTAACAAAATTGTTTAAAGTGCGATGCCTTCAATTCCTTAAAAATGTAATTATGATTAATAAAATAGACATATTTTTTTTTAAACAAATGCGTTTTTATTATTTTCTTATTACTTAAAATGTATTTAATTTAATATTGTATTGTTATAAATTAACTTATGATTTACTCTTTTAAGAATTTTCGCTATTGTATTAACTTTAACTTAGTTTATTCTTTATTTTTTACTTTTCCTTTTTCCAATCAGTTTCGCCATTAGTTAATTAGCAGTAAAATTGTTTTGGAAAACATGTTTCTGTTTCTGTAACATGAAAAACATGACTTATCGCGTACTCGTCTTAAAACTAATTTTATTTTTTTTTTTTTTAATTTTTTTAATCCAAAAGTGGAATTTTATCCATTTCCTTATTTTTGTATCGGTCCGAAAATAGTGCTTTTTCTCATTTATTTTTATTAGGGTAACTCTCATTCAATTTATCATCACCCTATTTATGTATCCCATTTGTTTAAGATTAATTACTTTTTTGCTGAGTTAAACTCAATTTTTTTTTCACTTTGTGCAAAGTAACTGATTTTATTATCGTTTTATTTGCAACTGCCATTTAAAATTTGAATTTTTATAGCATTTTGTTCAGTGAACAATATTTTCCTATGAAAAATGTTCAGTGAACAAGATTTTCCTATAAAAAATGTTCAGTGAACAAGATTTTGCTATAAAAAGTTGTTCAGTGAAAAAGTTTTTTCAAGAATTTTTGAATTTTAAATGACGGTTTTAAGAGTTGCTATAAAATTTCAAACCACAAATGACAGTTCAAGTCGACACCGATTTTAGTCAGTCAATTTACACATTTTATCAGATTTTTTTTGTAGCCGTTGCCAAAATATGCCTTTTTAGATGTTCATTATTTTTGAATCGCCAAAAGTTTATTTTTTTTAAATTCACCAAAAATATTTAAGAGAAGCTTTTTTAATAGTTTTTTTTAATATATGCCAAAAGTTGTTTTTGTTGCTCGGATATTAATTATATCATATGATTCTTCACATTTCTCACAATATATATTGTTAATATTCATCTAGTATTTTATGTCTAAAGTTCGTACAAAAATGAATTATTCAGTAATTCGCTAAAGTGAACCACAAATTTATTCTCACTTTGAAGCGAAGAGCGCAAAAATTCGATTATCGATAAAGTTATCATCTTTTTCTCTTGTTTTTTTTATGTAAAAAAATTTCTCTAGTTTATGAAAATTAATTCTTTTCCCCTTCAAATCATTGAGATGTGATCTTTAAGAGCCAAAAAAGAATTATGTTCTCATGTGTATTTGCATTGTAGTAAGAAGAAAATTATAATAATTAAAAAAATGAACACATCATTGTTTCTTCATTTTCTATCAAAGTCATCAATTTAGTTAGTTTTTGTTTGTTTTTCGCCTAGGACAAAAGATTCGGGTTTTTTTTCTTTTATTAGTCATCTGAATGTATATACTGTTTTGCTCCTTGTTTTCACAAAAATTCTGCATGTAAAATTCATCTTTTTCTCTCATGTGGCAGTTTTAATTTCTTATGTATTTTTTATTCATACTTTTTTCAATTGAGGAATTTCTTTAAAGTATCAATTTTCTCTTCTTTCCTTAAAGTTATGTTGTGGATCGGCTTATTTCCTTTAAGATTGAATGTTTTCTGTGTTCAATTAAAATTGATACTTATTTAAAAGTTTTTTAAATAATAAATAAATTTAGAAGCAATTAAACGGTGGAATTCAATAATTGAAGGGAAATGAGTCTATACGAAGATAAAAAATTGTCGGATGGAGGACCCAGAACCCCCTTAATACACTTTTGATTAGAATTGACAAGATATAATGAATTAAATGTTTGAGCTACTAACAGCTCTCGTACACAGCAGCAGAAAGCACGCAATCCTAAAGCCAATCAGCCGTTTTCGATTCTTGATCAATGATTCTATCCAGTATTTTTTTCATAGTTTGTTTAAAAATTTAAAAAGTACTCTACATCATTATAATTTATTTGCATTCATTATAAATCGGTGAATTATGAATTATTTTGCATCATTATTTAGAAATTAAAGAAGTTTAAAAAGTAATGCTCCAATGTATTACAAATGTATGGATTGTGAAATAGGATTCTTATTACACCTTGCGCCATCTTCAAAAAAATTAAGACCGAAAATCGCGACAATTTTCTGTGTAAATTCACAATGCATTATCATCATAAAATGTGTGTGTTTGTGTGTGTGTGTTTTTCATATTATTTCAGACTTTATCTTCTTTAACTTCCACACGCGGTAGCATGGAAGTTATTTTCTTGTTGAAAAAGCTACCTATATAAAAATGATTAAATAGTCAAAAAGGCAAGATTGTATCTCATTTTAAATTATAATTATGCAAGAATGGAAAAAAGTTGAAGTCTTATTAATCAGTATGTAATATGTATTAACAGTGTACAGTTTAATGTGTTTACTTTCTTTCTTTTTTTTGCATCATGATCGAAACAATAAACAAAATCCTTTTCTTACAACCCCCGCCTATTTTATGTCAATAAATATAATTTCCTTGTTTTTTTAGAATTGTGCAGCAAAGAAAAATGTTCATTTAAGTCGGACGAAAATTTTCACACGTTTTTTCCCCCAACCAAGATCAATCCAAACTTTATTAGATATCACGACGATGAGATTATTTTGAGCTGACACATTTGTCAGCCATAATTGAGCTATTTATCACCCTTTCCCTCAATTTTTCATATTTTGGCAGATTCTCTTACACTTTCCTCATCAAAAATGAAAAATTATTCTCAAAAAATTTATGAGAATTTAAGCTTAAATTTACATTCAGTTAAACTTAAAAAAATTTTCCTATTCAGTTTATGCTTCTTGTTTTTACAGAGAAAACATAATATTGTTTCTATTAGCTCCTCAATATGCTGAACTTAAGAAATAATAATTAATTATAGTTAGAATGAAACGGAAAAAATATATTTTATCACCATTTTCCATAATTTCATAGTCGTTAATTACATTAATGTCTAAAAGAAACAACTGAATCATGTTTTTCATCAATTTATCTAAATAAATTTTACCTCGGTTTCCATGTCCATATGTTTATGTTCTTTTTTATCAAAATGTCCATCAAGTAACTGAAATTGATTTGATTTTTTTTAAATCTTGAAAACCATACAAATGTTTCCGTAAATTTGAATTGTTTCGGTTAAAACCTCACAATTTCAAATCTGAGAATACCGTTAGAAATTCAATCAATTCTCAATCAACTTCAATCTTTGTAAACTTTTGAATCAAAAGAACAGATTTTCTTCATAAATTAAATTAATTGATTATTAAGCACTCACTTAAAGTTCTCTTGTCTTTCATTAATGTTCTTTCCTTTATGTAAAAAAACAGTAGTATCATAAATAATGTAAAGGCTAGTGCCTCAGACATTTTCATTTGTCACTAATTCACTATTGATTAGATAATTTTCTTTCGTCTTCTTTAATTGAATTAATTGAGATAGGAAGAAATTAAAAGTAAAGAATTTATTTTACACAAAACAATTACTCAGTATAATAATTTAGAGGACTGTATTTAAAATTTTTTGCTATGTATAGTTTTTTTAATTTCGTTTTTCAAAAAAAAAATATATATATATTTATAAAGTTAAGCTTAAGCTTTTGACCATCAATTTTTAACGGAAGGAAGGAAAAGGAGATGAAATGTGATTTATAATTATTTACATTTTAAATAAATCAATTCGTTAGAGATTTTTTTTCATATATCGATTGAATGTTTTTAATTTTCTTCCGTCTTAGATCTCTCGTGTCCTATTCATTCAATGTTTCTTCAACTTTAAACAAAACACAAAAGGATGTTGGGAAAAAAAGATTAATGTATAACTACTGGACTTTGCTGAACACAAACGCCAACCATTGACTCGTCGTTTGAAGTCGAATTATTGTTATTTGTATTGCTATTAAGATTTCGCGAATTTCCACTGCCGACTTTTGGTAAATTTTGGTGTATGGAAGAGCCATCATTAAATGGTGCATAAACATTGGTTGCGGGATGATTAATGATGAGTGATGCCGATGAATTGAGATGATGATCTTGCGTTGAGGGTAATACCACAATACTACTACTTCCGTTTCCATTATTTGCCGACGTTGCGACAGATATTAAATCAATTGGTAATGAAGCAGGAGCATATTTTTGTCCGATATATCCACTGCTACTTAACGTTGGTGCTATGTAACGACTATTGCGATTATGCATATGTTGTAAATATCTCTGTTGCTGTTGATTGATATTCAATGACGATGGGGCTATTTGAACAGATGGCTGATTTGATGATGATATACTGATTACGGATGGTTCACAATCCATTGGATAAATATTATTACTGCTGTTGCTGCTGTTATTGATCAATATATTTCCCTGAGAACGTGTTGGTGGTAGTATCATTGATAAGCCTCCTAAAAATAATCACAATTCCTCGAATTAGTTTCATTCATGACATAAAGAAATATAGGAATAAACATTTAGACGAGAAATCATAAAAATAACTGAAAATAACATTAAAATGCATATTATATTTTTTTCTTTATCGTGTACATCTATCTTCTGACGTCAGAGATTGAGGTTCATTAATAAAAAGCTTTATGTCTAGTTTTATAAATTTAATCACTTTTGTCCAGGAAGTAAAAATGTATTATCAATTATCCGTGTGTCGACATAACTTCAATCTCCTCAATCCGAAATAAAATCATAGCGCAGTGTTAAAATTTAATGCTGTGCCTAAGCACTAATAAATTGATTGTAATTAAAGCAGTAATATCATGCAAGAATATAATTTAGTGCTATTTATTAACGAAAAAACATGCAATTACAAATTTAGGACCGCTTTATGCGAATCTCAGGAAAATTGAGGCCGTGTAAAGTTCGATGACTACTGAATACCTTTATATTACTAGATTCTGAAGGCGATGACATTAATTTCACACATATAAAGCAATGAAAATCATATTGTGTGCAATAATGAAGCAATAAGCACTAAAAATTAAAACAAAAGGAAGAGTTATGCGCCACCATAAAAGCAAGGAAGTAAAAAAATTGAAATTATAATACTACGACTAAGAGTCTTGTTGAATGTCTCATGAACAATAACATGGAAATGATGAAAAAAAAGTATTATTTTGCAACTCAAAAGGATACACAAATTGGTTTTGGGGAGACAGTATTTATATGTAAGTATATAAAATAACACAGTTTATTCCTTTACCTAAAGTTTTTATGCAATGTCAATGCTATTTATTTCGTTCTTTGATTTGAGTTTGTTGGTGGCTTTAATTATGGTTATGTTTTATGTTTTTTAATCTTATATCTTTTAATGAGTACTTATTTAAATCATGTTGGTTCCTAGTCCTCAGAGTATAATTTCATTCATTGATATATCAAAAAAGGAAGTTTTTTTTTTTTTGTTAAAAAATTGGTTTAAAGTATGGCAATATCAAAAAATATAAAGAAAATTGGCGATGAAAGACTGTTTCTCCATTTCTTTTCTTATTCAGAAACTTGTTCTCATTTTTTTTTTCTTTCTTGTTTTGAATGGATTGACTATTTTTTCAGAATCATAGATATTTTGCATGCTTTGCACATTCTATGGTATTTTTTTTGCAATTCATTTTTTTTAGCATAGATATTGATTGGTGAATTTGGTATTGCTATTATTGTTTGGTTGTTGATTTAAATCACGAGGCACTTCGAGTCATCGGCGATCATCTAAAAGAAATCCATTAAAAAGACAGAACAAAATGAAAGAGAGAGAAGAGAAGAGATGTTTTTTTGTTAAATGAAATTAATATAACATTTTTGCAGCTTTTTTTGTGAGAGGAGATTTTTTTTTTTTTTTTGAATTTGTGGACTTTCTTTCGATTTATATTGTTGTTATGAAACAAAAATCATGTTAATGTTTCACCGTTTGTCGCAGTGTTTCTCAAATTGTGTGACGCAACATAATGAAGTGTGTGGCTAATGACGAATGTTTGTGTGACACAGGAATGTTACGAAACTAGAGCTTTATTTAATTTAGACTAGTTTCCATCCTACTTTGCTAAAGCTACCATGAGTTTGAGAAACACTGATCTATCGTAATCAATCAGTCATTTCATAATCCTTTGGAAGGAACCAAAAAACATCTTGATAGCCAGCAATCAGCCGTGCAAAGTGAATATGTAAGCGCATTTGTTTTAGGAAAATGCGTTAAAATTGTTCTGTGTGAGTAAAATGTTAGTAAAAAGCTTTCTTTATCAACTAAAGTAAATAAAACTAATTTTATATGCCAATTATGATGTGAATAAGATATGTAATGAAATATTACGACAATTTCTTGTTCTCTTGCAATACTTTTTCATTTCATTGCTTTTTTTTCTATGAAATAATTGAGAAATTCTGCACAGAGACAGAAAAACAATTGTACAGAAATAAATGAATGAACCCAACAGTAGTGAAAAACAATAAAAGCTTATTATAAAGCGAAAGAAAATACACAAGATTGGATTTGAGATTTTCTTTCATTTGTTGATGTTGCGACTACTACTCGATTCGTTTTGTTTTGTTTCATTTTATGATTATTTCATTTCTCTGAATTTAAACGTGTCATTTGGGAAGTAAGTAAATGAAAGGAAATTATAAAATTAGGAGACGACGGCGCCCAAACTCACCATGAATTTGTTGATCTGTAGAAGGACTTGTGCTCACAGAACTAAGAGAAGCAACATTTCCAGCATTTGTATTTGTTCCTTCATCAGATGTACGTTTGAAGAAATTATGTTGCAAGGCATAATAAGGTGTAATACGGGTCTTTGGATCGAAATCCAGCATCCGAAGAATCAAGTCTTTAAATTTCAAATAGTCAGCAACGGTATGACCAATTTCACCATGTCTTCGGCCACCTGGACCTCCCATTTCAACGCCTAGAATATCATGAAGCTTCCTCGAGCCAGGTTGCTTATACTTTCTTGATTGATTGTTCACTTTCTTAAGTACATAACTTCCATCCGACAACTTGTCAAAGAACTTCCTTGTCTTGTGCGCTTGATCGAGAATGTGTTTTGGAGGCATTCCAAGGACTTCAACAATCTTATTCATTTGATCCATCTCATTTGACCCTGAAAACAGTGGCTCTCCCGTATGCATTTCTACAAGTATACATCCCAGTGACCACATATCTATTGCCAAATCATATGGTATCCCTAAAAGTACTTCAGGTGAACGATAGAAACGCGATTGAATATATTGGTATATCTAAAAAATTGAGATAAATTGAAAATTAAGGTCAAGATTTTTTATTGTTAATCAAATTTGTACTCACTCTCTGCCCAAGTTGACACGAACTTCCAAAATCTACAATTTTTATTGCCGAACGTTTAGGATTGCATAATAAAATATTTTCCGGCTATAAATCACAACGAAAAGAAGAAAAGAGTCAAGTTTGATAAGGACAAATTTTTTTTTTATGATTTAACTCATTAAATTACAAACCTTCAAATCACAGTGAATGATGCTTAGCTCTGGTGTACTTAAAAATAAAAGTGCTGTGCACAGTTGCTGAGCAAACTTTCGCGTCAAATTTAATGAGACACCTCGAAAGTTTGTATTACGAAGAAGGTCATAAAGATTATATGATAGAAGCTCAAACACCAAGCATAAGTGATTGCGCCACATAAAATGTCGTTTAAGTTTCACTGCAAGGACAAATTAACATTGTTGCTTAATACATTTTTATATCATTCATTAATGTCAGCGACTTCTTACCGATATAGTATTTATTTTCTGCATCAGCTCTATTCATCATTTCCAATAATTTCACTTCAATTTGTGCCTGATTTAAAAATGGCTTCTTATTCTTAATAATCTTAATAGCTACATGACATTGCTCTTCATGATCAAACGCCTTCACAACTTGTCCAAATGAGCCTTTACCTATATACACGCAAATGTATTCGTGGAGATAAGAATAAGATTAATTAAGAGTACAACAATAAATAAGCATTGGCACCTACCTATGAGTGAATCAATTTCATACCGATCGAGAAACTTTTCACCAGCTTTTATAATGTAGTCATGATTTTCATCGTCATATCCATCATTATAGAGTTTTCGCTCCTTTTTATGTGACGAGTCATCTCCTTGTGATTGCTGAGCGCGTCGTTTCTTTTTGGCATAATAAACCTTTTGAAATTGGAATAGAGAATTAAATAACTTTATAAGTTTTCTTCCATTTGAAATGAAATTTAATTAAAAATATTCTCTCATCTTTCGTAGATTATGACTTCTTTTTGTGTACATTCAGACTTTTTTTATGAACCGTTAGAAATAAAAATTTTACGAAAACAACAAAGAGAAAAAATACTGTTTTATTCAGGTCTAAACTTTATGACAAACATTGACGAATCCCTCAAAATATAATGTTGCCAAATATTCTAAAGGTGCAAAAAGTGACCAGATTTTGGTTCAGATCCCAACAGACAAAGAACATGCTCTGAGTAGACTCACTTTGAAGATTATTCTAAAATGCACTAAGAAATCGTGCTAGTGAGTATACTTATTGGAATGAGCATGCTCATTTCATGTCAAATAGATCAAAGAGCATCAAATTATTGCACTTTTTCCATCTTGTCTTGTCTGAAAATCCTAATGTGCTCAAAACTTTCTCATAATCATGTGTTCCATTATAATCACAATAAAGAGCATGTAAAGAAGAAACGAAATTCGTGGAAGAACTTTTAAAGAGCTTTATAAATTTCTGAAGAAGCTTTTAAGTAGTATTTATTTTAAAGGATTTCATGCCTTTTTTTGTTTGTCTTTTGTCGTTTCTCCTCTTTTACGTTATTTTCTAAATAATGAGAGATCAAATAGGTAGCAATGCTACACATGACAATATAAATTGCTCTTATTTAAGGCCATGTCAAATCTATTATTTTATTTTTCTGATGTGGTCCATGCTTTGAACTCAATTATACATACTACACTTTCAAGCACATGAAAATGTTCATCTGTAAAAAAAGCTATACAGAATATGTAGAGAGAGTGAGTGAGTGAAATAGAGAAAATCGCAAAATCGATATGGGCGATATAAAAGCATACATTTTTTTAAGAGTATGAGAGAAGCAGCGAGCAGTTCTTTTTATATTTTAAATCATACTCTTATAGAAAATAATAATAACATTAATGTGGAAATAGCTTTGATGTCACTCAAAAGTACTCAAAACTTTAGCATCTCTAATTGCAATTGTCTTTTTTTGTTAATTAAAATTAAGTTCAAATAAACTTGAAGCATAAACTAATTTTCATCGTCATTATTATTATTATTATTTCATATAATAACATACATATATGCATATTATACATAAAAGAAAAACATTTTCTCCCGTTTTTCCGCTCAAGTATTAGTGCCTTTATATTCCGTCGCATTTTTTTTTCTCTTACAAATACACGTCTGCTTCGCCACCCCAACAACATCACATCAGACAACTAAAATGCCGTGTTATTGTGCAAACGTGTGCGTAAAAACATGAGAGCAAGTTTAATAGTCTGCCGCTAGAGGACACAAGAAAATTGCATGAAGAAAAATCATCGCATTTTCTTCTCTTGATATGTTGACTGGCTTAATTCGAAATGGGTTGTGAAATATGATAAGCATAAGAATTTTTTTTTCTTTCGTTCTGCTAATGTTGAGTCTACAAAAATGATTGAGAAATATGCTACTGTAAATTATTATTATTTCCTCTTAAAACTGTTATATGGTAAAGAAGCACACCGCGAAAGAAGAATTGGAAAATTGAAAAAAAAAATATTTAATGTTGATAAAAGTATTGAAAATATGCGTCCATAAAGAATTTCCAACAGATTTTTTCCAGTTCCAAAAAATAATATTCATGACTTTATTCAAAATTTGATATCGATATATATAATATATAGCCATTATATAATCAGACAAAAGGATTTTTTTTTTCATAGAAACCAAAAATTATTTTCTTTTTCTTATCATACATTTCATGTATATATGACTTGATGTTTCGTGTGTACAGCAAAATGTTGCGCAACATGTGTGACATAGCCAGTTTCTTTTTTTCGTTGTCTACTACACAACACGTTAATGATTCACATAGACAGAATTTATTCAGTCATTTCTTTCTTCTCACACAATAAATGAAAATCTCATCACTTCCGCTAAGCTTCTTAATTTTCTTTTCAATGACCTCTTTTGAACTTTTATTTTTCTCGCTTTGTTTTTTTTATTAAAGAATCTGAATGCTCAGCCCTACAAGCTTTATTAATTCAGATGAAATATCTCCTCGCACATTAAAATATTATTTTCTTTGTGAAAATTTTAAACATTTTCCGGGTATTTTTCCATTTATCGTTTAAATGCACATTTTGTATATAACGCGAATTAAGATTTAAAATTAAGCATTTACGACCTCACGAAATAAAAATATATTATCAAAAAATAAGAACATTGTTCCTAAGGAATTAGTAGAAAAAAGGTGTAAATAACACAATTAAAATGAATATGTTGTCCATTAGTTGAGGCCATGCTTTTATTCACGTTGGCACCACAGAAATGAAGCTCTGTTTTTTGCACATGTGTTTTTGGTCATGCCATTTCAGACAAGGACTTAATCAATTTTATTGGAATAATGTAATACAACATTATTTTTTCTCTCTCAGTTGTTTAGTTCTTTTTCATAGTCGATAAGAGTATAGTAGTAAGTTATATTGTGGATATATATTTACCTCATTGATGTGTTTATAGGTCTTAATTAAATCAACACTCAACTTCCGAAGAGGCGCCAATGACGGATCTCTGAAATGTGTTGGTATGCGTGCCTGCATCGCTCGTATGTCTGTTGACGACGAGGATGGACTGATTGATCTCTGCTAGTGGTATAAAATATTAAAAGCATTAATTGTAATCATGTAGAAATGATAAACGGAAGTATTTAATTTGTACCTGATGATGAACATCTCGATGCGTTGCTGGCAAGTGTTCTTCCGATACAAGCCTTCCATATAATGGAGCATGTCTCTGTCGTGTTGAATCAGGAATTGCTCCGGTAACGTAAGATGCAGAAACTGTTGAAAAAAGAAAAGAAAAATGAGAATATAAATCAATGATACTGTTGATTGTTTCACAAGGAATTAACGTCTTGAGTTTTATCAGATCAATTTAACAACCTCGATCTCAATTCTGTTCATTCTCTCGCTCTTTATTTTATTTGATTTAAATTTTCCAGATGTTATTGCAATAACCCATTTTTGTTTTTATTTTTATGCTTTAAAGTGTCTTGCAAAATATTAAGCCGAATTGAGAGAAGAAAAAAATATTTCGTTACTTAAAGTTTTTGCTCTATTTAATTACAGTTCAACACTCGAAAGTGCTTATTTTCCTCTTCGTATTTATATTTTTAGATTAAGAAGAGTCAACGTACGATTTTTGTAACATTTACTTAGTCAAAATCTCACTATGTACATTTCAAATTTAAGGGAAACAACAACAATAATTATCATAAGAACGTCACAGTGAAAAAATATAAAGCAATACCACAAGAAGGGAAGCATTAAAATGAAGAGGGAAAAAAATATCTTCAAAAAATAGTAATATTAAACCGGAAATAAAGTCAATGAACTTTTGGCTTTTCCCGTCTCATTGCCCTTCTGTAAAGCATTGTTTTATTATTATTGCTGTATTGCTTTTGCTCATTTTCCAGCAATACATATTATTCCTCTATATATTCTTTCTTTTCACAAGTTTTGTTTCGCTTCTTCACATTATTACAATTCCAAACCAATACAACAGCAACAACAAAAAAAGTAATTTTAAATATTAGAAAAATCTATCCATCGAACTGTCCAAATATATTGCGGAATGTTATCGACAAGACAGAAACCGCATTAAAAGGCTGAGTAAGAAGGAAAAATTGCAATACAAAATGACATTATGAAGACAAGTGATAAACAATACAGTCAGCAATAGCAATGAAGAATATGTAAAAACAAAATTCCATGACATTTTTGAATAAGCAATTAACTTCGCGTGTATCAAAATTGTGTTGCATCGGTTAAAAATGACATTGTGAGCAGGATTGTCTAGATTGTATGGACATTTTATTCATGAATCATGATGAAGGAAAATATGTGACCATTGACTCAAAACAATATATTCGCGTATAATCTAGACTTTTCTCGAAAGGAACTTGCTGTGACACCTAATTTTTATTTATTTATGCAAAATATTTCATTCCTTCATAAACAATCACATGTGCTGGAATTTCTAATCGCAGATACATAAATTAAATATTATTAATATTATCAATGTGTTAAAAGAATATTCGATCATAAAAAGAACCATGTACAGTTGTATTAGTGCTGGAACCAACATACATACGTGAATGAGTAAGGCAAAATGTAAAAGACATGTGGTCAACGACTATATAAACGCATAATAAATTAGATGTTAAAAAAGTTCTTGGTTTTTGTTATATAAATCAAGAATAAGAGATGAGGCATAGCACAGAAAAACAACAACCTCACACTGACTATGTGTGTATATGTGAACATACGAAAGAGAGGAAACAAGAACTACAGAATGGTTTTTTTGAACTGTTGAACAGGTTGGATAATTATCGTCAGCGTCATACGAAATAAATTGATGAAGAAGAAGATTTAGAAGAAAAAAAGACATTTCATGCGTTTACCGCACGCTTTGTGACGCTTATATTCCCTTTTTCTCTTCTTCTTCTTGCTCGTGTCATTACCACGATTCGTACTATTTGGTTTTCAGATTATTTAATTTTTCATATTCGTAACACACATGCTTAAACTTTATTTTTCTTTCCTTTCTGTTCAGCATTTTGTTGTTTATTTATTTACTCTATGACTCGACAACGTCCACATGCCAATGTCAATGGAAGAGAGGAATCTAAGAATTTTTGCGGGTATCATTAGTTCTGTTATGTGCACACACAGATTTTTTTTGCGTTTCTTTTCTTCCATTTCATTTTTTTTCGGTGGGAAAAGAGAAAAATGCAATAAAAAGGTTAAATAACCGCTTTGGAACGAGCGGAATTTATTGAGAGAAGAAAAAAAAGCAAATTTTTCTTCACTCATATTCACTCGTTCATCTAGTTCTTTTTCGGTATTTTATAAAGCAATATACAAATATACCGTTTACAATTTTCAGCTTCTTTTCTCGCCTCTCATGTATAAATATTCAATTGGGGGTCGTTCCTAAATTACAGTCTTTTGCAAACTTTTCCTC
Source organism: Chironomus tentans (assembly GCA_963573255.1). NCBI lineage: Eukaryota > Metazoa > Arthropoda > Insecta > Diptera > Chironomidae > Chironomus > Chironomus tentans. The sequence continues at coordinate 22,241,178 of OY754303.1, read as the reverse complement.
ATCTATCGGTAAATTATGCTACATTCTAAAGAATGGTTATTCTTTAATTCTCAGACGTTAGAAGTGATCTGGTCGTTTGGAAATAAAGGAATGAAAGAAAAATATTTTCTTACTCTGTTCAAACCTCAACAAAACACAAGAATCAGGCAGAAGAAAAAACACCTGATGCTGTTATAGACTTTGATTCTATTTTTATAAATTTACGTCAAAATCGAATACAAAATTACAGTTCAATTTTCTTCGCACATTATTTTATTCATTTCTATCTCTCTCAGCAATGAAGTATTGCATTTTTGAAGAAAAAGTTTTAAGATGATATAGATTTTGATTTATTTGGCAACAGAAGTAAAGAAAAAGAATTTTTGTTTATTTTCATAACAACACTCAATCATAGCAAAACATTTGATGACAAAATAGTTGTAGAAGTGTTACGAAAGTTTTTGATAAAGTTGCCAATTAACGAAATAACTGATAAACGTCAATGACATTACATTGACGCCACCGACCGATTCAATACTAGACAATTCTGCCGGAAGAATACCGGTTGAAACACAACGGCAATTTTTATAGATCGAATTCTTTAAATTAATGAAAAAAAAGTTATATCTGAAGATAAAGAAAAATAATTGAAACGGATAAGAATAGACAAATCACATGCTTACGGATGGATATTGATTAACGAGAAAATGTGCTATTGTAATATGTAGGTACAGTGGCTTTAAATTTTTAACTATGTAGACTAGGATCTATTTCTCTGACCCATAAATAGTGCTACTTAGGGGTCGTTCACAAATTACGTCATGCAAAAAAATGACTCTCCCTCCCCCCCTTGTCACAAATTTTCTAAAGAAAGAATTTTTAGGGGGTAGGGTAGTGTCTTTGTACCCCAATTTTTAGGGGGCATGCCCAGACACTACCCCTGGTTCCAACTCATTATTCACTTCTTCTTAAATCTTAAATCATGTGTTTAAAAAGGAATAAAGCTCTCATCAGGAAATGCCATTTTGATTGAGTAGATCGATTTATATTTTTTTTGCAAGATTAAAACAGAAATATAAAATAACTTCTGACTACCGAACCTGTATAAAAATCATTTTGAAATAAACAAAAATTTAAAAAAAGCAGAAAGTGATTCATAAACCAGTTCAAACGATTCCTTTGTCAGATTCCAAAAATATTGATGATAAATAAAGAGAAATAAAGGAATTACACATTTTTAAGATACTTGTACAAATCTAATAAAGTGAGGAACACTAATTTCCTAGTCATTCCTTTGTGCTAATTGATTTATGCAAACTCACGTATGCAATTACTTTCATCAGCATTAATATTCATTGAATTTTTTTTTTCGTCTCTTCGAAAACATTCTTGACATTTTTTTATTATTTTCTTTCTGCCTACTATTTAAAGCGAGCTCATTCAAGAGAAAAAAATGATTATTAATATTCAAGTGTCGACTTAGAGATGTTTAGAATACTTGTGGTGTATATTTTGTGTCTACAGCAATTATTACATCAGATTCTTGCAATAAACTTTACATGCCTTAATGGTGATATTGTAGGCGCTAATGAAATTTGTAATGGAATTGCCAATTGTGCCGATTCATCTGATGAGCGGATAGAACTGTGTGCAACGATGATTTGTCAACCACATCAATTCAAATGTTATTATGGCGGATGTGTGGATCGAGAAAATTTTTGCAATAAATTCAGCGATTGCCTCGACAATTCAGACGAATTTAATTGCGGTAGATCAAATGAGAGTTGCGAGTATGTAGAATTAAAAATAATATTACATCATTAAGTTAAACGTTGATGAGAGTTTTAAAAATATTTTTTATTTTTTATTGTCACAGTCACTCGGAATTTTATTGCTCTAGTAATGGCAAATGCATCGATTCCGCTTTAATTTGCAACAATCAAAGAGACTGTCCATATGGCGAGGATGAGAGCATTTGTATACCACAAATTTGTCCAAAAAATACTTTTCGATGCAGCCATGGAAGGTGTATTGATGAAAAATTAGTTTGTGATAATTTCAATGACTGTTTAAATGGTGACGATGAATCGGACTTGTTGTGTAAGGCCATTAATTGTTTTGGACCTGATTGTGATATTATCAATTGCTCGCCAATTATATCGAATCGTTTAAATGTAACATGCATATATGATAATAGAATAATCTCTTGTAATGACAATATAAAGCCAGGAACAATTGTAAAATATTCTTGCAATGACCAATACGAGCCATCGAGTAGCATACATAAATTCAATAGTCATGCAATTTGCCAACAGAATGGTAAATGGTCATCGGAAATTTTGAAATGTACACCAAAATGTGGATATTTGAAAAATTCCGTTCCTCTCATTGTGAATGGCTATGAAATAGATTTTATTCTTCCATGGCATGCAACAGTTTTCATAAAGCGTAAAAGCGGATTTGAATTTGCTTGCGGTGCAACGTTGATTTCCGAATTTGTTATCGTATCAGCATCGCATTGTTTTAGTGGATTAAATGAATCAGATGTAAAAGTTGGTGTTGGTAAACGATATAGTAATATTGAAATTCATTCAGATGAACCGAATGCTAGAATTTATAACGTTTCACGCATTCTCCGTCACCCATTATATTTGGATAAAATTGGTAACTATGGACAAGACATAGCACTTGTTGAATTGACAGAAATCGTAAAATTGAGCGAAAATATTCATCCGATTTGTGTGGACTGGCAAAGTGACGACATTCTGACGGAAAATCAATTAGGAATTGTTGTTGGCATGGGAATTACTGAAAATGAGACATTCAGTGACATAATTCGTATGGCAAAGCTTCACGTTATATCAACAGAGGATTGCATAAATAAACAGCCAAAGGATTTTCAAAAATACATTACATTTACGACGTTCTGTGCTGGACTTGATAATGGTAAAACATTTTTTTTTTAAATCTCATTTCTTATCATTATTCATTTTCTATCTTTCTTTTCATAGGCACTTCAGTCTGCAATGGTTAGTCTCAATAGCTTTTTCATTTATCAATAATCATTCAATTTTCTTTACTTTCGTCTTCAAAAAAATAATAAAAAAGGTGATTCAGGAGGTGCTTTTCAAGTTCTATCGAGAGACTTAAAGACATGGAAAATTCAAGGGATTGTTAGCTTAAGTCCTCGAAAAATGTCAACTTTCTACTGTGATCCTTTCAAATATACAATATTTACGAAAATTGAGGTTTATTTGAAATGGATTAAGCTCATTCTCGGTGAAATTGAAGAGAAGACACTTGAGAAAGAAATTCTATCAAACTACGAACCGATTCTTTAAATTTAGCAGGCGATGGCCTTTAGTTACACAAAAAAAGAAAGAAAATTTTCATCTTTTTTTTATTTCTTTCAACTAAGTATTTATTTAAAGTTAAGAAATTTGCTTTTCTTTTCTCTTATGAATTCTTCTAGCAGAAATGACTTTGGCAAGTATATAGGTAGATGAATTTCATTTTGAAACACATCCAATGATTATTTGAAGCAATATTTTCATCACGTTCTTAACTTTCATAATAATTGCAGTCATCATCTTACATAAGATGTAGAAAGAACATAGATAATAAATCTCTAGACTGAAGCATAGCAACAAAACATGCATTTGCACACGTCTTTATACCTTTCTGATTCTTTTTTTCAGAATTATCTGGCCAATCCCACGATGTTTGATATGTTGATGGCATATAACACACGGCCGACATTTCAATGATTATGTATTATCACAATATGATGAGGATTCCTCTTACTTTGTATATTTTTTTTTCTCTTGTCTCTCACTCAGCTATTGTGAATCGCTTTTCATATGTATATATATTTTTTGAGGAAATTTTCTTCTCACAACAGTTGCTCGAATTCTATGCGAGCTTCAAACGAATTCATTAATCTTCTTTTAATATTCAATGATTGCATGTAGGAAGAAAGTGTGAAGCCTTTCTCCGGTAGCAACAGTCAATCTTTACATAATCATCATTCGTTACTTTATTGTAAACTATTTTTGGGTCACTAGTACAAATTTTTCTCTTCTCTGTATTATATCTCTTCCGATACAACAGATGGTTTAAAGATGATCAATCATACAACAAGAAATGAAAATAGTAATCAAAATATGCTCGCGTTCATATCACTAACACTTGAGGAAGAACTCAAAATGAAATTTGATATTAGAAGATTTTCTTCCAATTTTACACAAAATTCTATTCGCGGACGGACTCAATTTGCTCCTTTTTTGCGAACCGATCTCATCAAAAACAACTTGAGCACTACACAAAATCGCAGAGAATTTATTTATATCGCGAATGAGCGAAAAAAATTTCTTAAATTAGATCTTCGTCTTTTTTCCGTTCAATAACTTTGCACTCCTCTTTGTTTTATACGATTTCTGACGCTTTTAAATGAACTTTGCAAGTACAATCTCTTTTGTGTCATTCCCAAACAATACGCAATAAAATAGTATATATAGATTAATTCCGCATCTACACAACATTCATTCATTCTGCTGCTACAAAGGCTCACTTCAACACATTTCATCGAATTAAGGATAATAATAACAATATACATATTATTACAGCTAATAACAGCGCAACAAGCAAAGTGATTTGTTCATGAGTACACCGACACAAGATAACATTTACCTTCATCTGTCATCCATATTCATGACCTTATCATTCAATAGCATTTCGGCATACATGAAGAATTTTTCTCTCTCTCTCTCTCTCTCTGCGTATCTCAGGGTTAAAGAAGCTAATTTTCTCAAAGCCGAAAGAAATCAGTAACCTATAAGTTGTTGAAACATATGGAGATAATAATCATAAACAAGATCCGAACAATCTCAAAGAAATTACTTGGGCGTCGATGATTTCAAACAATATCATGTCTTTCTCACTTCTACTAATTATAAAATATAACTCATTGATAATCGCAATCGTAAGACATCCTAGTACATTAAACTTTTCATCCATCCCATTCCAACAATGATCATTCACATCATTTTTTTAAAGAGAAAACAAATTTTCGAAAATCAAACATTTGATGACATCAACAAATTTGAATCTTTTTTTTAATACTTTCCATTTTGAAAGTTGAATTGCTGACATTTCTTACAGCCAGCAATGTTGGCAATAAGATGAAAATGAAAAAGTAACAAAAATAATTGTGTCAAACTCGTTCGCACTCACAAGAAGGGGGCAAGAGAAGAATAAGAAGAGTAGAAATGTCGAAATGGATTACGAAATGTACAATTTAAGCTTAGAGAAGGAGAGGAGAGAAGAAAAGATTTATATAGGTTCAATTTAAAACATACTATTTTTAACCATAGACATAAAGAAAACGATTTGTCTTTTATTATTATTACAGACTATATAATTTTTCCTAAAAATTTTCTTCTCTTCAAAAATCATCATTAGTTGTCAAATTAGCTATTTTTTTGTCTGATCACAAACTCAAAAGTTTTGACGCGGAAGGTCATGCACACATTCCTCTACAACGTTATTCCCATTTAGTCAGCATTTACACTTGTCCCAGGATCTAAACTTCTGTAACACCACAATATCGTGAAATATCGAAACAAATTGTTGTATATTCCAAGACTTTAAATTTCCCCATTTACACTAGGTCTTTCCAACAAGTAAGATCTGGAGGCTGTATTGGAAATACCCATATTTCATTACAAAATAAATTAAAGTGATTATGAATATGAAAATTCCATATATTCATGTTTCTTTCTTTCCTCTTTTATCATAATCAGCAACAGCAACCTCAAAAACACTTTCTCTTTCTTTTAAGTTCACATAAAAGAGCCAGCAAAAAAAAATTTTTTAATACAATAGAATTTTCCTCATCATTTCGACAAAGATTTGTAGTGTAGATACAAACTATGCTTGTACTACATACAATCTCATTTTCTCTTTAGTACTTTCATCTGTCTACTATACGTATAGCGATTTTGTCTGACGTTAATGCAATAAGAGAGGAAGAGATACGATGAAATCATTCCGGAAGTCTAATCAAAGCAGTTCCCTCTTTGTTGTTGAAGTGAAATATCTATTAACGTTCTTAATGGATCTGCTGTGCAGAGAATTTCTCGAATCAACATTTATTTTTATAATTGTAATGAAAATGAAAACTGCAAAAATAATTTTCTTTATAGGTATTTGGAAATGCGCATTTTATGACAATAACAAATTCAAAGACAAATTCCACAAACATGGAGGTATATTAAGTTATGCTTATTAATTATTTTATTTTTTCGTGAATTCAACAAAAAATCATTAAGTAAACTACGTCATTGGAGTTTTTAGCAGCAAAAATAAAATATCACGATGTGTATAAAAAACAATGATTCATGTGTTCCGAGTAGAAATGACTGAAAAAGTCATACGAATACGAATTTTTCTCCTCTAGTCCAAAATACATTCGTAGGAATTACATGTGATAGAAAATTTAACCTTTTCAAATGCACACAAAAGAATAAACGAATGTGACGTTGTAAAGCAAATTGTGTATTGGATGTATATCAAATGTTATGAAATATTATTTCTCTCATCAAATCCGGCTTAATGCTTTTTTATATTCCCTTGACATGTTTTTTTAAAAAATAATTTAAAGATTAACTTACGTTTCTGTTTCGTCTTATCCATTAGCATATCCTTATCGAGACGATAGTTTTGTTGCTGCTGCAACTGATAATCTTGATAGTTCTCCACTTTTGGAATTTTGAAATACTTATTGCAGTGAAAATTTGTGTTGTTACTAATGATTTTTAGCGTACAAGTCTTTTTGTTTTTATGAAACACCAATATTCACACTAATATACGAAATGTCTTCTTTCAAGTAATTTAATTATGTTACAATTGAATTGAGTAGTTTTTTTTAAATCGATTTAATTTACCGCCTGATAATTGTTTATCACATCTCACGTGGGTTCCAATGTAACATTACTTCATACAGAGATATATTTAAGGTGTATTCTGTGACACATAGGAAAAGTTGTGGGTTGATTTTATTGTATTTTTTTAAGCACACAAATACACACTATACTTTTATATATACTAGTAGTATTATTATTATTATTATTTTCAAGACATTAGCAAATAACTAATTTCGGAACGGAATTGCACTGCAATGTAAAATATCTGAACACAAGTTCTTTTTCTTTCTTATTGGTATCTTCCTACACTATTCGCTCTCTTTTCTTTCTTTGCTCGTGTATTTTTCTTTATTTTCACTCATGTATTGCACTTTCAGCTTAAAACTTTTTTGTCAGTTATAAGCATAAATGCTGAGATAACACTTATTAATTGATCTATTTGTTCTCTTCCGTTTACACTGTTTTGTTAAGCAATTGTCCAAATGTCAATGCAAAAAAATCACTCAAGTTTTCTTTTTTTCACTTATATCTGTTTTTTAGAAGCCTTTACTCACGCATCAACTTGGCGCGTATCTTGTTATCAAATCAAAAACGAGCGTATGTTGGTTAGATAAAAGAAAATAAAATATGTCTTGTCTTTCTTTATGTTCTCACTCTTTTCATAAGCCTTTATGGGAAATGAAAAGAAGTTTCAACCTTTTAAGAAATTGTTGTCAACGATGCTTGTGCTTCCTAAAATTAAAAAATAAGAGTAAGATAATATTAAATATTGATTGAATGTGCTAATAATTTTTGCATTTCCTCGTTTTATTAGTGAAATGAGAAAATATGAAATCTGTAAGCAACCATCAGAATTGTTAAAATACTTTTCCATTCACAGCCTTATTTCATGTCATAGCCAACACTTTTTGTGACAAGTCACTGACATGCTACTAACCTATTTAAATTCTAGTTGTCCTCTTTTTTTTGGCTTATTGCTTATAAATGTATTATGTGTCGATGTTCTAATGAATTTTAAAAAATAATTATATAGTACATTAGAACAAAGTAAATGCTTTGTTTCATAAAATTCTAGTGTAATCTTTATGTGAGGTAAGTGAATCAGTCGTTAGATATTATAATCGGTTCTACACTTGAGGGATTTCCAATGACGCAAATGATTCAAATGTAATACACATTTATCCATAACAATAAAAATAATAATAAAAAGCACTAAAAATTTCTTTATTGCCATTCATCACCATCTCCTTGAGCTACTTTCTACAATATATATATATATATAAGTAAAAGATATTTGTTATTCTCATATTTGTGGCCTTTCACTATACATTTCTTGCTAAACACTAAAACATGTTTGCAAAAAGTAAAAAAAATTAAAACTTTATTACGAGTTTGGCACTTTTAAAGCAAATTTTTGTTAGACATTCATTAAGGTTTCTTGGTCGTTCTAAAAAAGTAATAATATCCTTGTGTCGAGTCCAACTAAGTCTAGACGTAACTTTATGAAGATTGACTACACGGAAAAAGATGCGATTCTCATAAGAAAAAAAAAATATGCATCTGAAAAATTTCCATTTGCTGCATTGCTAATAATAATGCAATAGAAAACATCTTGAAGTAAACGCCACAATTAAAATTAATTGAGGTAGATCATTACAATTGAAAGGAATGTAAACAGAAGGGAGAGAAAAAATAAATAAATAATAAAATATGTTAAGAATGAAAAGAACGAAATAAAGTAGTTTGTAGGGCATTGATAATGATAAGAAAATTGCGTCGTAATGCACTTGATTCTCATGAGTTATTGTATTGCCTGCAAATTCATATATACACAGTATTTATTTTGTTTCCGAAGAATATTTATACTGTCATCGATGCAACATTAAAACAACAGTATCGCATCACATGAACAACATGTCACATAAAACGTCTAGCTAATGTGCATTTGTGTGAGTGTCTCAGTCTCGCCATCATCGTCGTAGATTTCCAACAAACATAAAACATGTACATAACAGCATAAAACGCAGTTTATTGTACTTTTTTCATCATCTTTTTTTCTCTCCTCTCGTGTGCAACTAGCTCAATACTTAATTTTTTAATTTTTTTATGCTTATTGGATATTTAATTGGAAGAAAACTTTCCTCCAAATAAAAACTGAATTTAATTAACTGCATAAATGAAATAAAAAATGAAAAAAGCTAAGAAAAAACACTACCGTTAGTTATAAACGAGAGAAAATATAATGGCCAAAGTATATAAAGTAAAGCATCAGACATGATGCAATTCGTATGCTACAAAAATCTGATGAATAATTTTTTTTTTCTCATTTCAAAAAACTCTTAATTAATAAATATAGAGGTTTTAAATCTCAAAACTTTAATACAGGAGAATAATATAAATATTAATGACGTAGTTAGCATAGATAGCGAGATGAAAATCGTGATAAAAAGTGCATTTTTGCAGTTTGAGAAAAAATGGAGGCGAAATAATCTTTGTTATGATTTTTTCATATGCATTTCATGCCTGATTTCATAAATTTTCAATTTTCCATCTCACTAATAACGAAGTAAATGCAAAATATGTTGGTTCAACACAAAATGAACACTATTTATTTCGTACAGCACATTTATCATACCTGTTTCCCAGAAAACGAAAAATTTGGTGATGAAGCTTCATATTTGATGTTTTTTACATAAAATATATTAATCCCAAAAAATTTAATCCTCTGCTTTCGGTAATCACTTTATTAAGTCACTAAACACTAAGCAATTTCTCTTTGAGTGCGTTTTGTATGTATAGCACTTTCTTTTTTGGATTTTTTCTTTTTTTTCCTTCCTTCAGAACAAAAGATATTTTATTTTGCAAATTTCACTCCCAAAATCACGTTTTAGTATCGCACTTGACAATTATCACATAATATAACTATTAAATTTCGCGTTTTTAATATTTTGCCTACTTAATTTGCTCGTTTTCTTTTACAAAACTTAATTTTAAAATTAACTTGAGTGCTTTTCCCGATGATTTTTTCTGAATAAATTCACAAAGTTCAGAAATACAAATTTCAAACGGCCGTTACGAATAATAACTAACGGAGACAGCTGGCGGGCTCAAAATGCACATCCTATGGTTGAATCATTACAGAAAGCCCTGGAGTTAATAAAATTAACATTTCCATTAGCCAGTAAGGCTATAACGATAATGTGACGTCGATTTAAAATAATAACGTATTTCGAATATTTAAATTAAAAAATTTTTGGTCTGAAAATTCAAATTTTCAGGAACCGTTAAACACACGATAAAAACAATTTTTATTAATTTAACTATATTCCATTGACTTTTTTAAAAATATTTCAATATCAAAAGATGTATGTATCATCATATAAAGAATGTTTGAAAATCATCATTAGATTTTATAAGCCATCATATAAACATTTATAGCATCTTTAGGGGTTTAAAAGAAAAAGTTAAAAAAAACATACTGTCACTGGAGCTGAATTCATTTTCGACGAGCCTCATATATCTTGACTCAAAAATGTGCTGTAAACTAAAAGGTTTGAGAAACACTGGTTTGTGATCACAGCATTATAGTTTATTCAGTATCTATCTTCAGTACAAAAAGTAGGAAAAAATCAATGTATTTTAATTAATAATTAAGCCTAGATCTCCGCTAAGTCATTCGATTAAGAACATGATATAAATCAAATAGGAGGTCCATAGGTTGGAGCGTAGTTGCCATATGTTGACTGATGTTGCTTTCTCTTATTTTCCTGATTAGCTAATCGATGTTTCAAACGTTCGCGGATCGACTTTACATCACGATTGTCACGTATGTTAAATGCCTACAACCAAACCAAATTATTAATTATGAAGAAAGATGTTTGAAAGTGACTAAAAATTACCTTCATGAATTCAAGCAGAATCACCTTCTTTTCTTCGCTTAAATCTTCCAGCTCATTTGAGGTGATTTCAAATTGTAAAGAACCTGTATTGGTTGTCGTTTCTACACACTGATCCTTCATTTCTCTACGTGAACCTCGATCGATTGACCTATTTTCCTTTGATGACGATGCTTGCATATCAATTTTACGTGATTTTGGTTCTAAAAAAGCAGGAGGAGGTGGAATTTTACGTTTTATCGACTCCTCTAGCATTGACTTCTTTATCGACTCAAGATTAGCTCCAATCACCTTTGAAAGACGTTGTGTTTTATATGGAATATCTCGGTGAGGATTACAGTTCATCATAACGTCCTTTACATTATCTGACGATGCTTGAAAATTATAGATCGAGTTATTATTATTTCGAACTAAAGGTGACTCATGACGGTCACTAGCTATGGACGGTTCGTTTGGATTTTCCGGAATGTGTGCATAAAATGAATCTTTGAAATGTCCTCCGAGTCGAGCATTGATGTCCTCTGCTCTGTTGTATACTCCTGCTATTTGCTGGCTTTCATGCTTAATAGGCCTATGTATATTTCCAGATGAAGTTTCGATAATATTTTGAGCAGATAACGTCTTATTCAAAAACTGATCACGAAGTGCTTCTTTATTGGTTGGGCTTTGTTGAACATCTCGAATACGACGTTCAGAATTATCGACTATGCTACAATCATCAAATGGTTCTACCTTTATAGACTTTCTAATTAGTTCCAACCGCTTACTAATCGACATTTTGCTGAAATTATTAAAAACTAAATAATTCACCTTTTTTTACATATTAAATGAACTTACTGTTAAGTAAAGATGCTCAAATACAGCTTGAATAACGCTTCGTACGTATTATAATACAACTATTCTTTTATTTTACCTATTAAATTAATTAAAATAGATATTTGATATTTTTGTTTATCAAAATTCAGGGTTGAAAACTGCGTGAAATTTTAAAAACACATTTTTCTCTATAAATCTAATCATCATAATCTAATTAATCTGAGCCTTAATGTATAGTATACCTGAACGTTTGGAGCCTATAAATAACGGTAAATTACCTTACTAATCATACATTTGTTTAAAATTTGATCAAAAAATTAACGGATAAAAAAAATTTGAATTTCTGCCCTGCCACTACGATTTGAATTCTTAACAAAATATTTCATCAAAACACAATTTAATTAATTTTACTAGGAAAGTTGCATTTTCTGTAGTTATAGAGACTTTTAAGCTGTTTAAATACGTTCATTTAATAATATTAAGTTGAAGAATTTCGATAGAAATGGAAGATAAAATAAAAAATCCGGAAATACAGAATTCACAACATTTTGTGAATACAAACTTAGAGAGCATTAAAATCATTGCAGAATCTATTGGAATTGGTAAATAAATACATATTTTAACTCATAAATAGTTTCATAATTAAGCGATATTTCAGGAAATTTGTCAGATGCAGCTGCAAAGGAATTAAGTGATGACATCAGTTTTAAGCTAAAACAAATAGTTCAGGATGGTCAAAAGTTTATGCATCATGCAAAAAGATCTCGTTTATCGGCTTCAGATATTGATTCGTCATTAAAAATAAGAAATTTAGAGCCACAGTATGGATTCATAAGTAAAGAATTCATTCCTTTTCGATTTGCAAGCGGTGGAGGACGTGAGCTGTATTTTACTGAAGAGAAGGAAATAGATTTGAATGATTTGTTGACAACGACGGCTCCGAAAGCACCACTGGAAGTTACTCTTCGAGCGCATTGGCTCTGTGTTGATGGAATTCAACCAACTATTCCTGAAAATCCGCCTCCATTGGCAAAAGATGCTCAAATACAGGATTCTGTGAATCCAGTTAAGAAATTAGAAAAGACAGATCTAAAGGACACAAGTGGAAAACCTGCCATTAAAGCACATAAACTGAAAACATTCGAAACTGTTCATATCAAACAGCTCGCACAACATGAATTGTCTGTAGAACAACAATATTATTACAAAGAAATCACAGAAGCATGCGTCGGTGCCGATGAAGGACGACGAGCTGAAGCACTTCAGTCTCTTTCTTGTGATCCAGGAATTCATGAAATGCTGCCGAGAATGTGTACATTTATAGCAGAAGGTGTTAAAGTTAACGTTGTTCAAAACAACTTGGCAATTCTCATATACCTAATGAGGATGGTGCGAGCACTTCTAGATAATCCAGCTCTCTACCTTGAAAAATATGTAAGATAATTGTAAATATAAAAACATTTACATTTTAATTGATTAATTTTTCTGGTTTAGCTTCACGAGTTAATTCCATCTGTTTCAACCTGCATTGTATCAAAACAATTATGTCAACGACCCGAAGTTGATAATCATTGGGCATTGAGAGATTTTGCTGCAAAATTGATGGCTCAGATTTGTAAAAATTTCAACACATCAACCAATAATCTTCAAACTCGTGTTACTCGATTATTCAGCACTGCATTGCAAAATGATAAAGTTCCACTTTCGTCCTTGTATGGTGCAATTGAAGGCTTATCGGAATTGGGACATGAAGTCATCAAAGTTTTCATAGTTCCTCGATTGAAATTCATCTCTGAAAGAGTTTGCAACATGCAAGCTGCTGAAATCAGTAACACAGAGAGAAATGCTGCTGGTCATATTCGAGCGCTTCTAGCGAAAGTATGTGCTCCCGTTTTGAAAACAATGAGACCTGCTCCAGACGTTTTAGAGGATTATAAGAGAGATTTTGGCTTTTTGGGTCCTGCTTTACATCAAAGTGTTATGAAGGCAAGACAGACACCGAATACAACACAACCAACATCCACAGCATCGATTGCCGTTCCATCAGTGACTCCAAGAATGTAAAAAAATTAAATCTAATTCTCAGTGAGACAAATATTAATAATTTTTTATATTCACATCGTTATTCACGTGTGAATATTTTGTTATTCATTCTTTTACAGTACAACAACACCTATTCAACGTCAAATTTCGCAAACGCAACAGGGACAACAAAAGTTTTATGTCACAAAAGCAAGTTCACCATCCACAACATCAGCGAATATCGTAAAAATACAGCAGAGCAATAATCCAAAAATTTTCATTCAGTCAACACCTAAAGCTGTCACATTCGTGAATGCATCAAATCAACATCAACAAGAACATGAACTGGACGACTTATCCCATTTAGCTTAAGAAATTGAGGAGAGTGTAGTAGATTAAATCGATAAGTAATAAAAATATTTTATTCAAGTTTCAACATATAACAATTAAGTATGTATTCAAATCACAATAACATAAGTCAATATTTGTATAAACCTAACTTTTTACAAAATTAATTTTTGATTTAAAATTTCTTTAGAATATTGATCATTTTTAATCGTGGCAGATACTATTTTTTACGTAAGATTTTAATTGCACTTCTTAGAAATGCTTTTTAAGTAATTTAAACAAATTTGGATACTTAATACAATCCTTCCAACTAGCATTAGTTTATCTTACAAATTCTTCTTCATCAGGGATTTTAAATTTCTAGATTCTTTTGAACCAGCTGCACTAATCATACCCTTAAAAATCCCGTCAGAAATTTTAAGCAGATTTTCAGGTGTATCATATTCTGCGACTTTCCCAAAATTCATCACTATGATCTTATCGGAATCCATAACAGTGTGAAGACGATGAGCAATTGTTAAGACAGTACAATCCAAAAACTTTTCCCTGATTGTCAGTTGAATTAATCCATCAGTTTCAGGATCGACATTTGCGGTGGCTTCATCAAGAACGAGAATTTTGTTTTGTCGTAAAATTGCTCTTGCCAAACAAATTAACTGCCGCTGTCCAACACTAAAATTACTTCCGGAAGCAGCCACTAATGATTGGAGACCTTGTATCCTCAATCCTTCTATGTCCTTCAATTTCACATCCTCTAAAGCTTTCCATAAAGCATCATCTTGATAATCATCAAATGGATCCAAATTTTTCCTCATTGTGCCTGTAAAATTTAGACATTATTGATTGCATATAATTAAGGTTTTAGATTTAAGAAAATTAAATTTTATGAGCATACAGCTACATACCTGAGAACAGCACTGGATCCTGTGGGATGATACTTATTTTTGAACGTAACTGCTCTAAACTTAAGGCACTTGTGTCAATTCCATCTATAATAATTTCACCATCTATTTCCGCTATTCTGAACAAAGATCCAATTAATGAGGACTTTCCTGCCTATACAAAAAACAAATCACTGACTTAACGATGTAAATGACTTAAATATTATTTTACGTACCCCTGTTCGTCCTACAATACCAATTTTATCTCTAGGATTAATCGTGAATGTAATCCCTTTTAAAGCTGGTTCCATTTCCTTGGCATAGCTGTAAACTACATTTTTGAATTCTATTTTCCCCTCTCGTGGCCAATTCTTATCAGCAACTTTCTTCACTTCTTTTTGCTCTGGTTCTATTATCGTAAAAATTAATTTAATATTTAAGTCTCATAATTCACAATCTTCTTAATTACCTAGCTCCCGATATTCCAATACTCGTTCTACAGCCATCATCTGATTCATTACTTCAGCACTTTGACGAATACCCCACTGCAACATCATCGTCAAAGCCATCGATTGTGTTATTGCTAGACCAACTGAGGCACCATTTAAATCTTGTGTATCGAATATCAAAAAGCTGAGAGTCACGCAACATACAAAAATCATGCATAATACGTCAAGCGTAAATCCAAAGGCTTGAGATACATTAATGTACATAAACCAAGCTCCTGTATGCAAATTCTGATATTTAAAAGTAGAAAAATATTTGCAATGTCATGTTTAGAATTAAAAATTAAATACATACTTGATGCTGATCAAATTCTTTCCTAAGAATATCTTGTGCACCAAAAGCACGAATTGTACTTAATCCATTGATTGTTGCGGCTAAATGAACATATGCTGGAGATTTTGTGATACCTTCGAGTCGTTTGAGATTTTTTGATGTTTTGAGGAAGTATTTTCGCAAAAAAGTGAAAATTATGAAGAGAAACGCCACTGGTATAAGAAATAATGGATTTATAACAGATGTGACTACAATAGAACCGACTCCCATGAGAACCACTTGTACAGCATCCAAAAGACATTTTGCCAGCCACTCATCGATTGCACCTATGATAATAAGAAATTAATGCACGCTGTCTAAATGTTAAAATTGCTATAAAGCATTTTCTTACCCAAATCTTTACTGAACCTATTCAATATCCTCCCCGATGGATTGAGATCAAAAAATCTCATTTTGGTAGAAACTACTCCATTAAATGACATTTTATGGAGATTTTTCGAGGCAGCAATCGTGATTGTGTAAAAAAATATTGATCGTATAATGGCAATGAAGAACAATGCAACAACTAAGATTCCACCAAAATAAACTAGTACATCACTGTCGAATATTCTCTCATGTGATTCATCTTCATGTAGATCAACAGCTAAAGTAGAAACTTCATCGTCAATACTACGGTTTGATAAATAAAATCTTCTCATTTCTTCCTGATGTGTCCAAAATCCAACAAAATAATCCGATGCTGATGCGATCGCTTGAGTTAGTAGGAACAGGAAGAAGACAAAGCTAATCTTGAAAATATTTCCACCAGCTTTCAAATAGTTCATTGCAACATTTCCTTTAATCTTTCCTTTTGATGACTCTTCGACATTTTTCTGTACCTCCTCTTCCTTTTTTTCGTCTCCATCTTCTTGATCATCTTCACTTTCATCAATTGATTTAACGGATGTTGCAGAATTCGATGAAGATCTGCTTAGTGACCGTTTTCTAAATGTTTCTACTTCCTCTGCAATTTCATTTATGTTTTTTTCGTCCTCCAATATTTCATGAGCATATCCTTGCTTCTCAATTCTTCCATCTTTCATCAGCACTAACCAATCAGCACTTTTAAGGAAATGAACTTGATGAGTCACAAGAATTCGTGTTGAATTTTGTTTACCCAAAAATCCACTTCTAGATAGACATTCGTCAAATAAATGCTTACCGACGTGTGCATCAACAGCCGATAATGGATCATCAAATAAATATAATTCAGCATCCCTGTACAGGCTTCTTGCTAAACTTAAGCGCGCTTTTTGACCACCTGATAATGATGATCCTCGTTCTCCAATTAGAGTCATATCACCATGTTGAAACATTTCAAAATCTTTGTTTAAGGCACATGCAGTCACTACTTTATCATATCGACTTTTATCCATCTCACATCCAAATAAAATATTCTGACGAATGGAACCTGAGAATACCCATGCTTCTTGTGGTGCAAATGATATTTTACCCTTAATAGTCATTTTCCCACTTTCAATTGGCAGTTCACGTAAAATTGCTTGCAAAATACTTGATTTTCCAGCACCCACGTGACCGAGGATGCCAATTAGCTTCCCACGTTGAACTTTTAAATTAATTTTATTCAATGTTAATTTATATTCATTTTCATCTTTATCTCCAGACGTGTTTACTCTTTCCTCCATAGTTTTCCATCTACAACAAACATCATCCATCGATAAGATAACATTTGGAGAAATTTCCACAATACCATTCAAATTTTTTCCATTTTCATTAAACATTTTATCGGAAATGAATCTATCATCACTGTACTCAACTTTTTCCTCATGTTCTAAAAAGTTTTGTAATCGTCTCATGGCAACAATAGCCTCGGCAATTTCAGCAATTCCGCGAACAAACATTTGAGATAAAACGCTAGATATAATTTGATATAATGATGAGATGACAAAAACTTTTGAAGGAGTCAATTCATCGCCTAAAACTACGATTGCCATCATTGTACAATAAAGGGCTGAACGTGTAGTAAATAACATGAAAGTCATGTATAAAGCTCTGACATATGACGACTTTTTTATGACTTTAAGTTCCTTCTCACGTGCCCATGCTATAAGCTTCTTGAAAGATTTTTCCCATGCGTATAATTTGATGACTTGAATACCATTAATTATTTCATCCATTAGACGAACTCTTTCGTCAGTACGAATAGCAGTTTGAAGTCTAAATTTCGATGATAATTTGCCTGTATATGATTGAAGTGGTGTGACAACAGCAATTACCAACATTCCTATAAGCCCAGCGCTTCCAACTTGTAAGTACAAAAGTACACCGACGACAATTGTCAGCAATGGAGCTAGCCACAAACAATGTAGGAATACGGAGACAATATCAAAACGTGAGACATCATTACTTAATAAGTTGACAACTTTTCCAACAGATGTATTCCCTAACGCTGTGCTCGAGAGTCTTAATGACTTTCTGTAAATTAATGAACATGTCGCCAGTCTCACTTTCATTCCATTTGAAAAACTTGTAATAAGAAATTGATTAATTGTAACAGCACCAAGAGCATTAAGGGCGATCAGCATTCCAGCATTAAAAAATGCAGATTCTTTGGACAAATTTGAACTTGGACTAAAGTAATCTAGTAGTCTTCCTAAAAATAACGGTAGTGACAGTCGTACAGCAATGTCATTTATGAATTCATACACTCCCAGAACTAAATATTCACGCCAAAACGTCTTTGCGATTGCTTTTATAAGTGATGGTCGTTTATGACTCTGCCTGATTTGACTGTTCCAGTTCCTGAAAAGAAATTTGTTATTCTTCTTTAAAATTGCAGTAGTTGTAGGATTAAGCTATTAAATATTCATTTTGACTGGCTGACTTGGTCACCTAAATGTTAGTGTATGGTGGATAATTTTGCAATGTTTTTATTAATTTTAAATCAACTTGTAGAAAATGCGTCTAACTCTTCCAGATCTGCAGTACTAGTGATCTTTATACTTCCTATTTGCATGAAGAATAAAAAAAAGCCGGTTCACGTGTTGCTGGTTTCATTATCAATTATACGACCTTGTTATTTTTATGCTGCATCATCGTCATCATTTAATTTTATATATTAGTTTCTGACTTCTCTCTCACGTATCTTAATAAGATTTCGCTCATTGACAATACTTTAATTGCATTCCTTTATTGTCTTATCAATTTTCGTTAATGGCAAAAGACTTATCGCGTATATAAAGGCAAACATTTGTACTATAACATTCTCGTGGCGTGACAAATCAAAACAAAGTAACCTTAATAAATAGATTTTACTCACTTCTCGAGACGATCTCCAAGTCTTTCAGATTCGTCACATTTTAATGGCTTATATAAGTCTTCTACCTCTAGATCTTTTTTATAGCCTTTTTTAAATAGATCTATTGTCCAGAAGAAGCTTATAATAGACAGAAAATTTGCTGTCTCTCTAGGATTCTCAGCATTTTTCTGATCATTCTGTTGATCCATCGTTCTGGTTCACTTTCCTACTACTGTCCTACTGTGTATAATTTGTTATGTCAACACTCAATTTATTCGCTGCCACATAAATTAATACACAGGCTCTTATTTTGCAATCAATTGATTTTAATTAATATTGAAATCAATATATATTCAGCATTTCACTTAAGTAACTATGTTTCATGTGTCTATTATTATGAGAATATTCACACACTCAATAAATAATAATAATAATAAAAAGTAACAAAGCAAAATTAAAGAACTTAACAAAAAGTATGCATACAATTTTTTAAGCTTGATTCTATTACATATTGAGATTATAATGACATTTAATATTTCCAATGTCTATTAAATTAAATTGTATTTTTGTTTTGAGAAAACCAACTGAGTTATATCCTTTAAGTACGATCGCTGGAGAAGAACTAAATGTTAAAGAGAGAATTTGTTGATTTTTTGCTCTTAATGAAAATTCTTTTCGATGATGAATATGTTTGTGTAATTTTTTCACACATCCTACTTTTAAATTCTCGTGATGGAATGCTTTAACGTTCTTAGGCACATTTTTATTATTTTTTTATGTGTCTCAATTTTGGACCAAATTTAATTTTAGGAACTAGACTTTAAGTTTCCTCTGATAAATTTACTGAATTGAGTCTGGATTTAAATTTTAAAATTTAGACACCAATCATCTTGAAAGTTAATTTAGAAAGCAAGATCGTTGAGAAACTTACAACTACCAGCACCTTGAAATTCCTCAGAAGCTGTATGAGCTCATTAAAATATAATATCAAATCAAGAAAGAGAATTTTTCAAGATTTTCCTCTTTTGTTAAAAAATGACCTTGAATTAAATTATTACGTCCATCAGAAATGTGATATTCCGACACCTAACTTATCACAAATTATAAATTTAAGAAAAAATCTTTTCGTTTAAAGTGTCACAAAATCTCAGACCCCTCTAAATGATGGACGTCATAAATGAATGACCTCTAAAAGTTCTTATGTAAAGTGTCACATTGCTTGAGACTTGTAACTGGGGCCGGTTGCTCGGTATACCCTAAAGTACGCAATAGGGTATTCACTAGCATTACTCTAGGGTCTAAGCTATACCCCTGGGGTATCCCTAAGAAAAAAATTATTTAATTATTTCTTCAATATGTCTTCTTCGACAAACCTAGTGCATACCCTAGTGTATATCCTTGGAGGTAACCCCTGGGGGTAACGTATATCCTAGGGTTTACCTTAGCGTATAAGGAGCAACCGGTCCCTGAAGTTAGCTTGCATGCTGTCACCAATTGATTTGAAACTTTCACTACAATAATGCTCAAAATGTTATCAACTCTTCCTTTTCGAGCTACAGCAGGTGTCATTTTAAGTATGTTACCGGTTCACTTCAGCTGTTAAGATTTTTAGTTTATGAACGATTTCCAAACCTTCAACTTTTTTAATGACATCATTTGTGTATCTGTTTTATTTAAGACACCAAAATAAATTGCATTAATTATATGAAATTTCATCCAAAAAACTAAATCAGAAATTTATATTTATTTTTAAATTTTAGAAAATTTGAAGAAAAAAAAATCCTTATCATTGAGCAACAAGCGTTTAGTCATTATTTTTGTTTTGAATGCAAATAAAGTTTTAAAGATAAAAAAAACTAGTCAAGTTTTTGCATGTTTTGAAAATTTGTTACCTGAAAAGTGTTGAAGAGTGTTGAAACTATTTTATTGCTCATTAATGTGCATTAATTTTTCATGTGTTCAACTCCTTGATTTCTCTGCGTATAGTTGTCAATTATAATTTTACAACAACAATTAATAAGGTATGAAATATAAATTTTATCCAATAATAAAATGTTCATCATAAAACGTAACGTCAAATGGATTTGAATGTTTGTGAGCATCATTTTCGAGATGTGCCTGTGGTTATGAGGGGACTGTGAGTTGCTTAGCATCTCATAAATTCGCGTCATTTTCATATAGATGTACGGACTCAAGAAATCCGATTGAAAAAGAATGTGATTAATATGTGAAAAAGCTAAATTTAAATTAAAATTAAAGAAGAAACAGTTAAAAGAATCCCCAAAGAATGAAAGTTAATAGAATTTAGTGTTGTAAACGTATTTATTGTCACTGAAAACATCAAAAGTTTGAAATCGGAACGAATAGTGAAAACTCTCTCAAGATTTTTTTTTTAAATGGAGATGTTGAAAAAAGCTCTATTACATTTGTAGATAATAATTTATTAAAAACTGTATATAGATTCTTAGAATAAGTAAGAAATTGTGCTGAAAGTCAGTTTCAAGTGAGCAAATATTGTTTGGAATTTAAAAATAAGTAAAAAATGCGTTTTTTCGCGAGACGCGATTGAAGCAAAATCAAATTATAATTACAAATTTTCTACTTTCTACATAACAAAATCAGTGAAATTAATGGTAAATTAACAGTGCTAGTGCTTAAAAACAGTTCTATGAAATCAAAAAAGCAAGAAAATGAGTTTTTAGTGGCATAAATTCCCTCAAAAGTTAATTGGATATATTCGAAGCATATACATATATGTATAAAAGGCCAGCCATTCTTTTTCATTTGCTTCTTCTACTTTCCGATCAAACGACGGCAACTTTTTTTTTCATGTATTCGGTTTTAAAAAAAATGACTTGAATTTTTTTCTAAAATTTTATACATTTTTTGAAAGTTTTTAAATTAATTTCTCATGATTAAAAGTTAGAATTTTTCGCATTTATCACATCCGTCCCTGTGAAACTCAGTGTGTATTTTACAAGAAATCGGTGTACACAATTACAAGTCGTTCTACACACACTGATGAGTTGGGTTCCATTTTGTTGAAAAATATCTCAGAGAAAAAATATGTTTCCTTCAAATTATTCTCATAACTTTAGAATCTAATGAATTTACACGAAATTTATGTTTGCAAGTTCATAATGCATAAAATGGCAAATTTAAAAAATCCCCCACTTACACATATACCTGACATTTTGATCATTAAAAGTCATACACAATCATAGAGAGGCGACTTAAAGACGGGTGTTGGTTCATTTAAACATAAAATTGCAAACTTTTAACATAAATTCTCATCATAAAGTCCTCATTGAGTTAAACTTAATAGAATAATCAATTAAACTAGTGATATAGTTCCATCATAACTGCTCCAACAAACCAGCTGCATAATTCTGGAGTTTAGCAGTTGGCTTGCGAATCTGTAATTTTTGTATGTTCTTCTTCTTTCCTATCCGTTCGTATGTTTCTTTCTCTTCTCTGTATATTATCCATCGTAAGCAGAAAAAAGCAAGCAAACGAACAAAATACAAGAGAGATTCGTATGAACAATCTTTCTAGCTGGTTTTTTGTGAAGAGTACAGAAGAAGCAGAATGAAGAAAAATAAAAGAAATATGAAAAAGAAACGCTTAAGAGAGAAATTTTGGGGTTAAGCCAGTTGTGAGCCACAATAAAGTAACTTAAATTATTAAACTTTTATATTGTGGCCAAAAAAAAAAATCAACTCAAAGAAAAGTTCTTGCAAAAATGTTCTTTTTTTTAATTAAACGTTAACTGTTTTGATCTCATAAAACATGAAAATGTTAATGACTCACCGAATAGTTTTATAATAAAATAAACAAGAAAAAAAATTAAATAAATAAATGAAATAAAAAAAATCTTTTTACAGTGATTCAACAATATTGGCGGGTGTTTTGAAGAGTCAAAAGCTTGAATCGTTTAAGGAAGGAAAAGAGTGAAGAAAAATAGAAGCAAAAAAAATAATAATAAAAAAATAAAAGAAGAGAAATGTGTGTGAGAAGAATAATGAAACAGGGCATATAGACTAATGATAATCAAAGTGAAAAATAAATAAAACCTTTTTACTCATAATCTGCCTACTCTAACAAGGAATAGCAATTCTTGAAGGAAATAGAGTTGGTATTTTTTGGAAAATAATGGCATCTCAACCATCAGAGCATTTACAAAATGACAGTGGTAATCCAAATTTAAAAGGAAATGAATATCAGCAGCAACAGCAACAACAACAACAAGAAATATTAACAAAATTACAGAATGGTGGACAGGCAAATTCGCCATCAATTCCCCCGGTATCGACAGCCGATATGAAAGGCATGAAGTCACCACCAAGCAATGGCAATAGTGGAAGTCATGGTGCTCCAAATGAGATGATCTCGGGATATCATCCATCACATCAAGAAGGAATAGGACTTCCGCCATCACAACATCATCCTCATATGCATCATCCAGGCAGTGAAAAGGATGAATTGCCACCACCTCACCATCAACAGCAACATCCAATGTATGGCCATCAACCAATGCATCCTATGCACGCTCCACAACAACATATTCCTGGTCATCATTTACCAATGCACCCTCATCAACAAAGATACCATCCTCATGCTGGGCCACCACATGGACCAATGCAGCACACTCCAATGCATCCACACGATCCAAATCAACAGCAAATGGATCCATATGCACATTATAGAGGAATGATGGGGCCCCGACCGCCTCAGAGATATGGAATGCCACCGCAAGGACCGTTACCAAATAACACTCAAAATGTTCCAGCCGGAGCTCATCCGCCAACTCCTGGTGGAAATCAACAGCAAGGTCCAACACCAACACTTAATTCATTACTACAATCACAGCCCTCACCACAATCACCTCAAAGTGCTCCACCACATCGATATCCAAATCCAAATCCATACGATCCTTATGGGGTCCCGCCTGTAAGTGGCCCGCCCGTAAGTGGATCTTCGTCGCCAATGCCAACACAATCTCAACAACAACAGCAGCAGCAGCAACAACAACAAGGCTGGGTTCCTCCACCAAGACCTTATAGTCCCCAACAATATCGTGGCCCGCCACCAACGGTGAGTTTCAAACTTTTAAATCCCTTTTATGCTATGCGCTCCCCATACGAATCAAATTCTCATTTCATATTGATGCCTGTCGCAAAATCTCAAGAGATAATTTGTATTTTCTGTTTAAAACTTAAAGGTACACAAAAAAATAATATATATATACGAGCAGCTTTGTTTATAAATGATTTTCTATTTGTCGTTAATGTATCATTCATTATGCCTGATGATGAGTGTAAAATTAAAAGACATTTAGGCGCCGTCATTTATTTAATAGCATGTATATACGGCATTAAAGTATATAAATGAAATTATTTCATTTCGTTTATTTTTTATATTTCTTCTATTTTGTTTATTTTGTTTTTTTTTTCGTTCTCAACCGGCAAATTTTTATTGACATTATAAAAATGACGCAAGCAACAAATTCTTTACGGCATATTTTTATTTTTATTCACAATTAATACATAAAATGTGTAAATAGAGTTTCTTATTTTTTTCAATGCCGCTGAATGTTTTCAAACATACTTTCCATTATATATTTAGCAATACAAACAGTTTGAGACATTAATATAGATAAAATGACATTTATTATTACTTCATATTTATTCTGTTGTGTACGCGAGTTCATGAAGACATACTATAATAATTGTTTTAAAAAAATGCTGCACAAGTGAATGTCGTTGACGTTAATTCGGTATGACTATAATATATTTATCAGACTTGAGATGGAATTAGGATTCCTGTAAAAACGCTTGTCAATGATAAACCAGGATAGTACATAGGACTGTGTAACTTATATAATGGCATTTGGCTATATAGTCGAATAACCTCCGATAGCTAAGTGATAGGAGCATGTAGCTGGAAATCTTAGGACACGGGTTCAAGTCCCCCACTCTGGGATTTTGGAGATATTCTATATACTAGATCAGTGGTTCTCAAACTGTGTGCTGTGGGACACTACTGTGCCGCGAAATTTCTATGACTATCCAACCAAAATAAGATTTAAATATAAAATTTTGGGACTATAGTGTGCCTGTAAATCTCTAAAATGGCGTTTAATGAGTTACGAGTAGAAAGAGTTTGAGAAACACTGTACTGGAGGTTTGTTGCTTAGCTTCTAGTTGTCACAATTCACTCATAGAAAAGACTTTAAAAAACTTTTTTAAATTTATAAGAAGAGATTTAAAAACATTTTTTAAACTGGGCTCTTAAAAACTTTTTTTAAATTTTCAAATTATTTTGAGCCGTTAAAAAATATTTTGAAAAAACTTGGTCAGAGTGAGGATCGAACCAGTGACCTCTTGGTTGGTATCCCAGTACTCTAACCACTAAACCACCGAAGCATGTAAATTTATATGACAATTTATCAATATTTATATATTGAAAATTTTTGAAAATCAGCTTTTTAAATTCTAAAAACCAAATTTTAAACTTTAAATACATTTTTTAAACTTTAAAAACATTTTTTAAATTTTAGACTTCTAAAAACTTTTTAAAAACGGTTTTTTAACTTTTTTTTATAAGTGATGCATTACGTGAATTTGAAGGGAACTGAAATATATATGAAGGAGATTCAGTATATAAGAACAAAAGACACATAATAATAAGAACAGTAGATAAATCCAAAAATAAATTCAGAACTGGCTACAACAACAACAAATGAAAAAAAAACTCATCACAAAAATGTGTATAAATATAAATTAAGAATTAAGCAATTATTGTTGAAACAGGTCAGTAATGCGATGATTTCTTATTCTCGTCTTTTTGGCGGTTTCTGCTTTCGTCTTCTTGTATATTTTATCGGGACTTTTTGTTATTATATTATATTGATGTACAAAAAGTAATGTTTAAAGCGGTCTCCCCAAAAATAAGAAAGGAAAATCGATTGAAAACAAAAAATAATAATAATGCCATCAGCAATATTTGAAAACGTTTACGCAAAATCCAAAATGATGCACTGTGATTCACCTAATTATAAGCTTGTATAGCTACTTGTGATGCATGCATACAAATCAATAATGCATTATTTTTGATAAAAATCTCGCTCTCTTACTTCTTTTTTTTTGTGCTGTGTTATTTTTATTACGATGAATAAATAACGGGTAAAAGGGATAAAAGGTCAGGGATTGTTTAGTATGCTATCACATTTCGGAAAGAAGAAAAAAAAAATCAACATCATATATCGGCAGTAGCATTGAAATAAAAAAAAAGAACATGACATGAATCATTGCGGTATGCGAAAATTTAAGCACTGAGATTAAAGTGTTTTGTTGATATCAGAAGCATTGAAAATATTTCTGCTGTGAATATAGAAAGGTTGAATAACAAAAATAAAAGTTTTTTTGTGCCCCAAACTGTCGGCAATGTTTTATGTTTTTTTTCTGAGTGTTGTTGTTGGGTTCATTATACTTTAAACAATTCATTCTCTAAGCTTCACCGACCGCTGTTTCACTACTGTGTACAACATTCACTTTCTAAAACAGGATTTTCTCCTCCTCACAATGTTTGCATATTTGTGTGATATACGCATCAGTGTTTAGTGTACGGACTGATTTGTCACATGGCGTGTGAGATTGCTACTGCATGTAAACCTTAGTCAAAATATCTCTTCCGCCAAATTTTTTTTTCTTCTTCTCTATATACAAAATGTGTCACAAAAATTTAAATGATTTACACAGACACTCATTCAAGGAACTTTTTTTTTCTGTCGTAAAAGTCATAAAAATCTTTTCCATAGTGAAAACGAAAATAAAAGTTTTTCTACAAATTTTTCTTCCCTCTCTCTCTCTGTCTCTCCTTATTCACAAGAAGTCAGAAACTTCTTTCATTATGTATACATACGAATATACATACTTTTCCGCCACTACTTGCTATGTACACACAATATGTATATATGGCAAAAAAAAGATTTTTCAAGTACAAGGCGAATGAAATAGAAAACTTTATTGCGGTATATAGACGATACACATGGAACGAGTATGATTTATCAAAAAAGGAGGAGAGAGAGAGAGAAAAGGAAAATAAATAATAAAGAAATGGCATGTAACAAATTTTCTCCATTCACATGTTTCTACATGCTTGTAAACTTTTATTTAAATCCATTGCCCTCGTGAAGAGAGGAGTCAGTCTCATGTTACAATTTTCCTACATTGGAAATCACGATATTCTCAAGTTCTTTTCTTTCTTTTTTTTGAATAACTCACGTGCTCGGATCCCTTTAAAGACTTTATTTACTCTTTTTCCTCTTCTTCTCTTTTTCTTTTATTTTTATTTTTTTTCCCCAACGACAAACTTAATATATTCTTTCATTCTTTTAAAGTCACGTGGAATGATGTAGTGGAATGGAACAGCTCTGCGAGAAGACAATTAAAAGAGAAATAATTTCAGTCCCTTACTAGTCCAACAATTTCCCCAAAAAGCATAAATTATAATGCATAAAGTCATAAGATGTGATTTGGTCATGGCTATTGTATGTACAATAAGTACATAAGGACAAACTCTCTGCATATGTATATCTGATATATCAATTTAAAAAATGTATAACTACCTGACCTTGCTTAACAAAACTGTATAAACAACAATGAAAAAATGTATATGGATTCCCCCGGCAAATATCTCTCATGCCTTGTGTGTTATATAAAGGCATGAGAAAATTATAATACATAAAAAAAGCCGTCATAAGCAAAGTGACAGCAGCCAAAATTTATTGATTTTTAAGCGGTCGTCGACAGTTAGTATAGTTTTGATTATTTACCCAATGTTCTCTCTATGTGCTTCATATTTTTTTTTATTATTATTATTCATCTCTTATACTCGTCTTTTTTCGCGGCAAAAAGTTTTTTATGATTCAATTTATAAAAAGATACATGCTTAATGATCGTTTAATGAACTGTGTCTTTTTCTTCTTGAATATGCGAAGAATTTCATTTGATTTTTAAAAGACAAATTAATAGTGGAATGTTATGAATTTTGCTGCTGCTACTGCTGCTTGTTACAGGCATTTATAAAAGAATAGTTGCCAGTAATTTGTGAAATATCTTAAAAATACCTTACTGTGAATTTTATGATTTTATTTCTAGACATTTTTATCATAAACATGCATTGCCATAACAGCCATAAAGATAATATTCTTTTTGGCCTGTAATTCTATCCTGAGTTGTAAAACTTTAGTAAATCAAGTATCAGATTTTCGGAATACTACGAGTCATGTCGTTCTTTGTAAAGTCGTCTCATTAAAAGTCTATTGCTGAACTGCAAAAAACTTGACAAAATTATTTATCAATTTCATGACAGCTATGAACTTATCAAATTATATTTAAACAATCGAATAAGCTTAATATGAATGTTCATTCAAAAACACATTATAAACGGAATGAATATAAACATTAGCTTTGCATTGAACATAATATTAATTTAATGAAATCGATTAAAAAGTCTTTTATCTTCTCATGAATTTTTAAAACAACATAAACGATAGCAATAACATGTGCGCAAATAAGATAAAGGAAAGTGAGAAAAAAATTAAATGATTGATGCATAAAAGTATCAACTCTAAACTCTCGAAGCATAAAGCATAATTACATGAAGAGAGGAGAAGGCAAAGAAAATAGAATTTGAAAAAAAGATGAAAATTCAAATGATAAGAAATGTTTGCCCTGTGATAGATAGAGGAACTCTACAACCACGCCCTCTATCATCCTTTTTGGAATTTTCCATTAATATAAAAGAGAGCAGATAGCATGTAGATAGAACTTATTCCGCTTCTGTTATATCTTTCTATACTGTACGATACTGTGCTGTATAAGAGATGATGTGGGTAGTAATGTTATTAAGGGGGAGGCTTGAATCATTCTCCTTATTTTTTCCCTCTGCATACACACTCTCTCCATCTCGCTATTCTCGCTCTCTCTATCTCTTTTTCAACGTCAGAAAATAAAGAAAAGAAGAAAAAAAAACTTCGGGAGAAATGAGACAAAGAGGGTGATTCAGGACAAAAATCGATTCATTTTGCCTCCTTTGGCAGGGTAAAAAAGAAGAAAGAAAGAAAAGCAGAAAAATATCAGTATGGAAAAATAAATTTTCTTCTCGACATAAACGAGAAAATGCTCTGTAGATAGATTGTAGATGTACATATGAAAATGTCGAGGAGAAGACTCGTAGAGATAGCAACCATCAACCATGTGTGTCTACATGTTGTAAATGAAATGATTTAAAGGAAAGGATGCAGAAGGATGAAAAATATATGAAATGTAAGAAAATTTTCATGCGATGAGAGAACAATTTTTGTGTAATGCACAAGCAAGTGAGAGAGTTTTTTTTGTTGTGTTCATGTTGAAGGATGGAAAAGAAGAAAATTTTGTTCCAACTTTTACCCTCGTACACACAACTACACTCGCAAAAAGCTTAAATTATAGAGTGGGTGGCATGATGATGGGGTTGGTTGGTTGGATGGTTGGTTGTTGTATAATGAATGTGGCAGGAGGAATGAGAACAAACGACAGAAAATGTTTCAAGCAGGGTGGAAAATGGAAAGGTGGCTGTTTGCGTCAAGGGGAGACACGGAGAGTATGAGGCTTATGGAAAACGTTATAACAGAAAATGTGAATGGCAGCAGAATTAGATTGCTATAGATTGTTCCATGAAAACAAAAAGCAGAGTGCTCTATTTCGTTGTTTTCAAACTGTAGATGTAGAATGAAATTTTTCTTTCCTTCTTTGCTTTGATAAAAAAAAATAGGAAAGAGAGAGAGAGAAAAAAACTTTTAATGTTTTTGCCGGTCTACGTACATTTGTTGGACAGAAAAATTGAAGGGAAAAAATTCTTTGCTTTATCATAAATGATTCAGTATGGCATATGAATATGAAATGAGAAAAAATTCTTCCTTCTGCCTTCTTTCGTATCACATAAATAGATTCATGAATTGATTGACTATATTACAGTCCATAGTAAAACTATAAATTGTCTGGACATTAGACGTTGCTATAAATTTCTAAATAAAACTTGTTCATTATCACATACACAGGCAAATACGTCAAGAGGACAATCTCCTTATCCATCTGGCGTTCAAAGTCCCGGTCCTTATCCTCCAAATGCTGGTCAGCAACAAACAAATCAACCACCCGGCCCACCACAACAGTATCAATATCCACAAAGATATCCTACACCACCTGCAAATCAACAGCAACCACCTATGGGTCCTCAAAACCATCGACCACCATACTCACAAGTAAAAAAATATACTTAATCTTATGTATTTTAATAATCTCTCAAACGTATTTTTTTCCTGCTCTTTTTGATTTTATTTACAGTGGCCATCGCCAGCAGCTAGTCCAGGTCCACACTTAGGCACGTCGCAATCGTCCCCTCATGCGCCGCCACCTCAAAGTCCTGGACCTCAACAAACATCACAACAAACACCACAACTTGCTGGCGCTCCGTGCAGTCCGTCCTCACAACAACCTCAATCACCCCATCAGGTAACTTTTTTTTAACAACTCCATTATTATTCCTTGTTTTTGTTTGTCTCAAAGAATAATCTTTGCACTTGACTTTATTACTTCAATATATGGCAAAAAAAAAGATATATTCACATATAGATAGAAGAATTGGGAAAAAGAAAAGAATGAAGAATAATGCGACGGACAAAATACACGATATATGTATATAATTTGGAATGAAAAAAAAATTGAAAGTTCAAATACCTTTTATGTTTTTAAATGAGGTTTATTTACGGAATTCATTCTTCTTCGTTTTCAATGATATACAGAAAACAGCTGATTGCTTACAAGTAAATAAAAAAAAAGGTTGAAAAAAAGTGTACGGAAAAATCCTTTTTGACTCATACCATTTTTATTATTATACTTTAAAAATATGCTTTAAAAAGAGAAAGAGAGGGAAATTGTCGAAAAAAAATATTGTAAACTCCGCTGCGTCTCCAATGAATGAAATGAATGAATGGAAAGAAGTAAACATTCAAAACGCGTATCGAGATTGTTTTAAAAATGTTCATATACACATTTGCAATGCGTTTAATAATCAAACATATCACAACAGACATACTGAAATGCTTTCTCTGCGAAACATTTACCTATATCTATAAAAATTCTAATTGTATAATTTTAGTATTCAAATCGACCGAGTCAACCCTCAACGCCGATTGCAAACGACAATGAAATGATTGGGGTAAGTTCTTTTTCCTTTCATTCTCTTTCTCTAAAATAAAAATGATACAAACCTGTTGAATTGTTGTGGTAACTTATGGTTTTATGGCGAAAAATTTCTGGGATATATCAAAATACACCAAATATTTCATGCTTAAATATTTCATCAACAGGTGTCTCTTTCATTTCATTTCATTATTATTATTTTTTTTTTTCTAAAACAAAATTATTGAGCCGGTCTTATGTACATGCATAATAGACATTATGTACAATTAAGAGAAAGAAAGAAAGAGAGAGAGAGAAAAAAAACAGTTTATGACAATTAAAGTCTTATGTACAATATTCAATACATGCATTGGACTTAGCAGAAATACGATGTGCTCTTTAAATGTATAGCAGGTAGAAAAAAACACATTACAACTTTTTTGAACGATATAGAACAATGATCTCTTTAAAGCGAGAAAAAAAAAAACATTCCAATATATGTATCAGACGTTTCACTTTATATACTTCTACCGCTTATGTACAAAAAAAATAAATTTATTTCACTTCCGGATGGCGCTAAAATAACATAAATGTTTATTGTAGTTATTCATAGCGTCTCGGTTATGTATTCAAGTTTTGTTCACTTCTTTCATATCTTCTGGGGATTTTACATGAATGGGAAAGAATTTGTATTTTTTTTATGTTCGCACATTTTTGCGGGTTGCTCTTTGGAGATGTTGATAATGTTAATGCACAACCGAATCAATTAATGAAAAGTTTTTAATTAATTTTTTTTATTTATTTTAAATTTTAATTTTTTCCCCCACCCACTTCACCCTTTAGTGGACTATTTTAATATCACATTAAAAAAGGCTTAAAATTTAATACTTTTTTTTGTTGTTGTGGTGAAATTTTATATTTTTTTGGTGTATTATAAGCCGAAAAAAATCAATCAGAACACCTAATGAAACACACAAAAAATATGTGTACATATTTGCACTGAAAAACAACAATTTTTTAATTAGTTTCTGTTGTGAAAAAAAAAATATAAATTTTCATGTGCTTCACTAGTATGCGTTTTTTATGCAATTCCATGTAGTTTTTTTATGTACACAATACTTTTTATATATTTTATTTTATATTTTTTGTAAAAAAAATGAAATAATTTATGCTCATGTCATTTACGAGCGCTACTTAGTATGAGTTATTACACTGCTAAAATTTTTCCATGATTATCTCCCTCTCACTCTCTTTCCAACCAAATACAACTAAGCACTTTGCTCAGAAAAATTGAGAAATAAACGCATAATGACTTGATGAGTTTCTAATTACCAAAAAAAAATTCAACGA
This sequence comes from Chironomus tentans, assembly GCA_963573255.1. NCBI lineage: Eukaryota > Metazoa > Arthropoda > Insecta > Diptera > Chironomidae > Chironomus > Chironomus tentans. The sequence continues at coordinate 22,208,658 of OY754303.1, read as the reverse complement.
CATAAGAAGAATTTGAAACAAAATAATTTACGCTGATTAAAGGACAATTCATGTGACATAAATTTTAGTCTACAATCATTTGACAGTGTACATTTCGAGCGCAATTGTATTGGTTTATAAATGCCGGCCTTTGTGTATTATTTTCTCAGTGGAGGAACAAAAATAAAAATTTCATTTCATACTGGCTCGTGTATATGAAAAAAAAGAGAAAATTGAATTATCCACCTATACATTCATTCGTCGTTATTTTTCACAATTGTAGTGGTTTAAAAAAATTATATGTCAATTTCTGAACAAAAAATATTCATTTTGCTTCGTAGTTTCGATTCAGAGAAGTTACATATTATAAAAAAAATATAATTAAGAGTTTTTAAAAAATTTAAGTTTCGAGATTCTTAAAATTGTGATAAAAGTGTTGATGCAGAACTCATAAATGTGATGTTGGCAACATGAATCAAACGGTATAGTGACATAATCAATAGATTTATAACGTTTGAGGGAAAATGTGATTAAATATGCAAAGGTATTGAACAATGTTTGAACGAAAAAATGTGTTTCAAATCCGTAATCAGCTTTCTGTGGACCTTTAGTGACATAAAAGTATAATTTTGCATGATTTCATTATTTCTTTATTTTCACTGTAATTTTTTTTGATGACGAAATTTAGCTTCTTAGGTATTTCGTAAGCACAATTTTAATTTTTCGACATTTTTTGCTAAAACAATAAGCCATTTAAGACACAAAATGTTCAGAAACATGGAAAAATATCAAGTTAGAAACTTATCAGTGAATTGTGTTGCAAGAAGAAAATGAGAATTTCAAAGTATTGCGCTTTTTTGTGTGCTACTCATGCTTATCGATTCAGTCACTTACTTACAATGTGGTCGGGGTGCAAGTAAAAAGTGTATAAGAAGGAAAAGTTACAAAACCACGTGTGCCGTATCTTTTTCTTTTACCATAAAACTTTATGATATTCTCTCGCTTCTTCCTTTTTTTTGTTTATGCTCCCCATCCCGAGATTGTTTTGATAAAAAAAATTCATTCAAGAATTTCGAGACACATACAGAAAAAAAAGGTCATGGAATTTATTTCATCTCCTTTTCCTCGACTTCATTACAAACGGAAGAAAAAAATAAAACAAAAAACACAACTTGATTTAATTGGATACGATGAAATCAAAATTCGAACCAAAATATTCATCACATAAATAAGTTGTAGACACAGTAAAAGTATTTTTAATGGGAAGAGAAAGAGAAGAAACATTTTCCTTATATACAGACATAAACGCTAACTTAATAATTGATCAGCTGATTTCTAATGTATTTTTATGCTCGATTGAGTTCCGATAAAGTGCCTGCTTATTTAAAAACTGAAGTATAAAATGCGAGGGAATTTTTTATTTGGTATAATCATGTTTTATTGATTCGGCATTTCTTCTTCTTATTTAATTTATTTTTAATTTATTACTTTTTCGCTTCTTCTTTTATTTGTTGTTCAAAAAAAATAAATAAATAGGGTCGTCCGTCATTGGAAAGATTTAATGACTTAATTCTTTAGTTTCAGAACCTGTTAGAATTTATTACAATCATTTTTTATCTCTGCTATTTTGTTATCATTATAGGTAAATCAAAAGAAAAAGAACAACAGTGCAAAGAAGAAAACCAAGAAGCAACAAAAGGTGAGCAAGAATTTATGCTTTATCATTAATTTGCCAAAAAAGAAATGCCTTATGAGTGAACGGTTCAGGAATTTCATCTTATGTACATGACTAAACTATTTTAAAACCCTTTTTGAATTTGCTACAACGTTGATTCCTACAAAATGCTGTATTTCTATTTAAGTTGACTCAAGTATATAAATGCCTAGTTTTTCTTGCGAATTCGTCTCACAAATTCTCAGCTAGGCCTTTGAAGGAAACTCTCTTAAAATGTAAACATTTTCCTTCCAAGGGAATTTGTTTGTCATGTTCATCTTAAAAACAAAAAAGGTACAAAAATAACAACCAACATGTTCCATATGATGCATGATGTGACATAGTCGAAAGAAAATGTACATATACATTTCTTTTTTTGATGTCGATGCCGTATCTTGTAAAAATTTATGTAACCGAAGTGCACAAAAGGAAAATGTAAAAAAAATGTTTCTGCTCTTTTTTTGTGAGCAATGTCAAGGTTATATTTATTACTAATTTCTCACAGGCTCAAAAACGAAAAGAAAAAGAATAGCCGCAACTTGTTTATGTGATTATATTGCCTGATTTTTAATGCATTTATGTGTAACTTTTTTCTATGTCATTGACCTCATCATCATCGCACATTTGCTAGTGTTTATTTCTTTTTTTGAGACGAAAAATAAAATTTGCAGATATAAAGCACATAGAATGAGACGAAGAAACGAATATGGCAGGCAATAAAAATGGCAATAATAATAATAATAATAGATGACTATGACTTTTTGTACCATTCTGGTACTGACTCACTGATGTACTATTCTGTTATTGTTATGAATAATTCTAAGCACACGTCAACAACAATCAAGCGAGAAAATTCAGAGAGGTGTGCTCATGTTCTCTCATATCGACTTGATTTATGATATTACCTAATTTTTTTTTCGACATATAAAAAAAGTAAATAACGTTGGGGAGACTAATAAAAGAGCGGGTTCTTGACCTTCGATAACAATTTGTAAAAAAAATGATAATCACACGAGTGAGTTTGCATTTGATTAAAGATTCTCCAATTTATTTGTACCTACATCTTTTCATATCGCAATGTGCTTGACAGTCGTAAAGCTTTCATCAAGATTGAAATTTCCTGCGGATAATCTCTTGTAAATTATTGTTGTTGTTCAATAATTAGTACCTCCTATCCAAACTGTTAGCTTCGCATAGTCACTGTGTTCTCATCACAACTTGATCTTATATAAAAAATCAAATTATTAAAATTCAAATTAATTAAGTTTCTCGAGCTACTCGATACGTTTTCTATTCCATTAAAAAGCTCGAAAGGAAAATTTATATTGATAGTCTCTCCTTATTTTTTTTTTGTTAAGCGACAGCAGCATGTTAAAATGATAAATCATCGATAAAATGAGGCATTAAGTTGCCTGCTATTCCTTTAAGAAGAGTCTCATTTATGCATAATATTATCACACGATATACAGCAAAAAGCATTCCATGTGCCGAAATAAACGATGTAATAAGAAATAAAAATAAAGTGGATTTCCAGTTGTACGCGTTTTGGCATAATGCATTAGTCGCAAGGGCTTGACACAAAATGTTTTTTCTGTAAATATTGTTTGTCGTTTGCTTGCTTCATCATCATTAATGTTGTTGAAGACTGGGCATTAATATTAGGGAGTTAGTAATCGGTTGTAGACGGGCAAAATGTGAAAAATGTCTGAAAATGAAGAAAAAAAGACTTTGTCTTTATTATTTTTGCCTCGACTGACTGGTATAAGAGCCGTATAGTTAAAAAAAAATCTAAAGCCAAACATTAATTTTAGATATATTTCGTAAAGCAGTAAAGTATAAAGTAATATATTTGTGCCAGAGTCACATTAGAAACAAACAAAAAAATTGAGTAGAACAGAGAGCGATGATGAAGAAAAAAAAGGCGCAAGATGTACAAAATTTCAGAATAAAAAACAATTTCTGATTCGAAATAATATATACGAGAATCAGTAAAAAAATAAGAAACTTTAAAAGCCTCTCTTGATGTGAACCGGGTAGGGTAAAACAATCTAAGAAAAACAGCGCCAGAGTTCGCAAAAGCAAAAAGCGTATTTATAAAAATCCATTCAGCAATATTTTTCATGATGAAAAATAAAATATAAATTTCAGTTTTTCATGTAGAAACATTTTCAAAGCGCTTCAGTGAAAATAATCGAGTAAAAATGCTTCGAAAAATGCCGTACGTAAACGAAAAGCAAGCAGCTTGTGCCCCATAAAACACACCAGAGTGAGAGCCGAAGCACAGAAAATTTTATATTTTTTGTGTTCATTCCATATAGCTAGATGTTTCTACATTTATATTTTTCGTTCATTCGTTCGCTTCGTATAACAACATCAGTTGAGTATTAGAGTTTGCTGTGTGGCTCACATCAGCAATGAACAGAGTCGACTCTTTCATTCGAGCAAAAATTAAATGGGCCGTATTAAGGGGGGATTTATATAATACCGTATGAATTGAGTATGAACGGATGGACTACAATTTATCTGCTAAATGAATATATTGCAATTTCGTATATATGAGAAATGTTATATCTGAAAATATCAGGCATTGGGAAAAGAGAGCGAACAGTGCACAAGCACACAAGAGCATCAGCAACCTAAATGAATGAAACGTTTGTCGGACGGGAAAAACCTCAAACCATTATTTCAATTTTGTGTGTGCTTTCACAACAACACATTCATGGCACAGCACATTCAGAGCTTACTCATTTCATTCCACCCAACGCAAAATTTATCTCTAGTTTGCCCGTTCTCATTTCACATTTTTCTCCCAAACCCGACCCCGACGTTCGAATAAACGAACGAACGAATTTCATGGCATATACAGAGTTTTCGATCGCTTTTTTGTGCTGATGATGGTACCGTATACCGTATAACATCATGCTATATCTATACCTCTGCATGTATACTTGCTATGTGTATAAAATTATATATATATAGATGAATGTACGAAGTACAGAATGGCATGAACGACGTCGAGGGGCTTTATATTGTATAATTTTTTTATATTCCATCCAACATACAAAGTTTTGTATAGTATCGAAGCAAAACCGAAGGGAAATAGCACATTTTGAACAGAAAGGCAAAACGAGCAGAGAAGGCAGAGAAGTAGAAGAAAATGCCATGGAATGGTTGTTAAGAAATGAAAGGAAAAAAAATAATAGCAATAATAATATTAGAAAATTTATATTGAAGGCATACAGCATTTATTTTTTTTTCTTTCTTTCTTTCTTTCTTTAATTTTTTCTCTTTCCGTTCGAAATTTTTTTATTTTTCTTCGTATCGCTTGTTGTTCGTTCCAAACGTCGCTCTGTACGATACGACGAAAGCACTCAACAAGGTTAGGCAAGAAAACGTTGTTCTCCTCTTATAAAATAAAGTATAAAATTATATGCCTTGATTGTAGTGGTAAGATAAACTCAACGTGCTCTGTTCGTTTTAAAAGCAATGAGTTTGAGTTTTATATTATTTCATATTATATTTTTTTTTCTTCCTCTGTTCCTTCTGTTACTTTGACTCTCCCTCGACTTTTTGTGCTTATTTTTTACATTCGTTTCGTATACGTACATTTTTCTTTCTCTTCCTTCTGAAATCCGTATAGCGAACCCTCATCACGTCTCTGGTACCCTTTTTGTATTTCAAATGGAACGAAAAAACATTTTTGAATGATAAATATATTCGACTACAGACAAACGTACATATACATTTTTTTTTCCTTCTCTTTAACGTAAATCAGAGTTGAACAACAGAGCTGTACATTATAGGAGAAAAAGAATTTTTTTTGTTCCTTCCAAAATGTTCTCTATATAAGCTTGCTTTTAGTACGGCTTGATAGAGAAGCATTTACATAATCACAATAGCAAATATTTCGATCTGAAAAACAGCATTTTAACTAACACAACGATACCAATATAACTCTCCATCAACAACAAACGCACACAATGAAGGCATAACAAAAAGTACAAAATTAAACGAGCATTCTCATTTGAGTTGTATTATGGATGGGCTTAGCTTATTTTTTTGATGAAGTCAGCAATTTTTCTTTCTTTGTATATCTATACTCTCATTTTCTGCTATACATGCACGACTATATAGTATGGTATTACATTAATTAATAACGACTCTCATTTCCTGTCGCACTGCGCAACTCTCCATGCCAAACTCATACTGAAATAAAATGAAAGGAAAAAAAGAGAAGAAATTTTTTTATATATATAATCACTTTGTATATCTCTATAAAAATGGGAACTAAATTGAAGTGAAATTCTCAGAACAAAGTAATTTCATTATATTGTTCGCTCATTCGTATATATATTCTTTCCATCATCATCTTCATACTGTATGAAAAAAATAAAATAATATTAGAGATGGAAAGGAAAGAAAATATAAAAAATTGCCATCGTTTATGACAACCGGACTGACTCTCTTTCAGAACAGTCTCTCTATATTTTCATTTTATTTTATTTTATTTCTACTTCAATAATATTATGTTCTTTTTCCTTTTTGCTCTGTATCCAGCTGGATACGATATATGCGATGAACAATTTTTTTTCCTTCATACTATATGATATTGCTGCAGGAAAGAGAGTATTATTAGTATGAAAGCAATGGATTGTTCAGAATAAATAAAAATTATACATGTGAATGTGCAAGAAGAAGGAAAGATATGTGCTTATCCTTGCATGTATGAGTGTGTACCATAATGTTGAGTACAATACAATTTTGGCAAAAATAGGGGATTTTCACTCATGCCTGTTTGCTTGCCTGCCTGCCTGCCTTCTTGAATATCTTAAAAGCAAAAAGCAGTCAAAAGAGATTCAACAATAAAAAATATTAATGTTCCCTGTCGTTTTTCCTTCTCGCTTATAACATAAGAGTTTATATATGGTATGCTTAAGGATTTCGAATTCTTTCTGCCGCTTGCTAGTTAGTTTGGGTTGAAGATATTTTTTTTATTCCTTGCTACACGTTCATTAATTCTCACTCACAAACGACGTCGCTCTCTCTTTTTTTTGTTATTCCCTAACTCATGTTACGATAATTTTAAGCGCGCAGAATATCATAAAATATTATTGATAAAGTTTTTTTCATCATCATCTTCTTCTTCTTGATTCCCCTCCATCTCTTTTTGCTGTTTTTTGTGAGTCTTGTTGTTTTTTATTGTTTACACATTAAGATGAGAAATAAATTTATTTTAATTAATTCTCATGAAAATACCTTAATTTATTTACAAACTTCGATTCCTTTCACTATGGGAAAAAATTGAAAAAAAGCGGCCATCCACTTTGATTTTGGGAAAGTTTTGAATATCCATTCCAAAGTGATTTTTTCTTATAGAGGACATAAAAGTAGACTTGTATGCCAAATTTCAGGTCATTTGGTGCTACTTCCGTGATTCTAGGGGTGTTTGAAGTTGAAAAGGGGTTAAAAATGTGATTTTTTCACACTTTATTTAAAGTAAGAATTCTTTACAATGATTAAATGTATTGAAAAACGGGTTTCGGTTCCTAATAGTGCTATATAAGAGCTTTATTTTCACACCCTATAAAGTTTATAACTTTGTAGTTTTGGTACCGGTATGCTAGGAAATGTATGAAAATCATAGGAAAAATATCTTCAAACGTGCCGCAACTATCTTAGATGGACAAAACTAGGTATATGGAACCACTCTATCGTAAAGTCCTTGATTTCTAGTTTTCAAAAATATGCATACACTAGGTAAAATACCCTTCCGAAAAAAAGTTATGATGATTTTAATGAGTCGATTAATATATGACTAAAAACTAACTTTTCTTATAAAAAAATGAGAATCATAAAAATAAGTATGATTTTTGATGATTTTTAGTTACTTAGGCTATTTAAAGACAAACTGCGAAGAAATTTTTCCAAAAAGTTCAAAATTTACCGAGATATGGGGTACATGTGCTCCCTGACGACTTGACCCCTTTTCACCTCACTCAAACAGCTGTAACTTTTACAAGATGTGATATTTTTTAATTTTGTTTTCTGTTTATTGTAGCTTAGATCAGTACCTATCTAATAATATATAATACCTGATAGTTTAGTGTGGTCTTGGTGATGAATACGGCCCTTGTCTGTGACCGACCCCAAACTAGAAAACGTCATTTCTTGATATACTACTTAGAAACATATTTAGACAGTGTATTTAGGTTTTTTTATGTTCAAATATAACAATTATGGATATTAAAACTCAAATTTGTGTCTTAGAAACTATTTGCTATCTGTGAACAGTCTCTTGGTAGTCTCCTAGGAAGTATCCTAGCAGTCTCTATTTGATCAAGAAATCTTGCAACTGAACTTATTTTACAGCCTTTTATCTATTTATATATCATATCTATGCATATTTAAATCAAAACTTTTTTGTTTAAGGTACAATACACTAGAAAAATTGGATTTTTGGCTATTTCGTTAGAGATAGGCAAGGGTCGGTCACATTCAATGTACTACCATGGAAGCAAGGACTAAGATATATCCAAGTGTTATACATTTTTAGAAAGATATTATCATCAGCTAGCAAAAACAGAAAATAGGGATAAAAAATATTGTTCCTGTAAAAAGTTATAAGCTTTTAAGTAGTCTCAAAAAGCATCTAATCGACAACCAGCATAGGTAAAAACGCAAAAAAGGCAATTTTGATGAAATTTTTAAAGCATTTGGTCCAAAAAGCAATTCTAAGTCATCAAAAAACTCAAATAAGGCAAAACTAGTCTAAAATTTCATCAAAATTGGCTTTTTTGCGTTTTTAACTATGCTGGTTGCCGAGTAGGTGCTTTTTGAGACTACTTAAAAGCTTATAACTTTTTACAGGAACAATATTTTTTATCCCTATTTTCTGTTTTTGCTAGCTGATGATAATATCTTTCTAAAAATGTATAACACTTGGATATATCTTAGTCCTTGCTTCCATGGTAGTACATTGAATGTGACCGACCCTTGCCTATCTCAAAAATCCAATTTTTCTAGTGTATTGTACCTTAAACAAAAAAGTTTTGATTTAAATATGCATAGATATGATATATAAATAGATAAAAGGCTGTAAAATAAGTTCAGTTGCAAGATTTCTTGATCAAATAGAGACTGCTAGGATACTTCCTAGGAGACTACCAAGAGACTGTTCACAGATAGCAAATAGTTTCTAAGACACAAATTTGAGTTTTAATATCCATAATTGTTATATTTGAACATAAAAAAACCTAAATACACTGTCTAAATATGTTTCTAAGTAGTATATCAAGAAATGACGTTTTCTAGTTTGGGGTCGGTCACAGACAAGGGCCGTATTCATCACCAAGACCACACTAAACTATCAGGTATTATATATTATTAGATAGGTACTGATCTAAGCTACAATAAACAGAAAACAAAATTAAAAAATATCACATCTTGTAAAAGTTACAGCTGTTTGAGTGAGATGAAAAGGGGTCAAGTCGTCAGGGAGCACATGTACCCCATATCTCGGTAAATTTTGAACTTTTTGGAAAAATTTCTTCGCAGTTTGTCTTTAAATAGCCTAAGTAACTAAAAATCATCAAAAATCATACTTATTTTTATGATTCTCATTTTTTTATAAGAAAAGTTAGTTTTTAGTCATATATTAATCGACTCATTAAAATCATCATAACTTTTTTTCGGAAGGGTATTTTACCTAGTGTATGCATATTTTTGAAAACTAGAAATCAAGGACTTTACGATAGAGTGGTTCCATATACCTAGTTTTGTCCATCTAAGATAGTTGCGGCACGTTTGAAGATATTTTTCCTATGATTTTCATACATTTCCTAGCATACCGGTACCAAAACTACAAAGTTATAAACTTTATAGGGTGTGAAAATAAAGCTCTTATATAGCACTATTAGGAACCGAAACCCGTTTTTCAATACATTTAATCATTGTAAAGAATTCTTACTTTAAATAAAGTGTGAAAAAATCACATTTTTAACCCCTTTTCAACTTCAAACACCCCTAGAATCACGGAAGTAGCACCAAATGACCTGAAATTTGGCATACAAGTCTACTTTTATGTCCTCTATAAGAAAAAATCACTTTGGAATGGATATTCAAAACTTTGCCAAAATCAAAGTGGATGGCCGCTTTTTTCCAATTTTTTCCCATAGTGCCTTTACGTCACTTCTCATTATGAATGTTCTTAATATGCTGTCAGTGTAATAATTTTGAAATATTATGTTACAATTAAAAGTGATGAGGAGAAAGCATGTGTGCAATAAAATAAAATATATATCTTAATGCCTTTTTTCCTTCTTGCTCACGTGTTGTTGTTATTTACTTCTTTTATGCACTTCACCCATCTGAAATGCAACCACTTGTTGAAAACTGGTATTCGCTTCAATAAATGTGCATTTTTTTAAACAAAAGAAATCATTTGATTTGTAGAATATATCTTACGGTAGCGAATTGAATGAATGAATGAATAAATGAATGAATGAATGAGTAATGGCATTCTATTAATTGAGCAATTATCATCACACAATTTTCGATACTGATTATTTAATTTCAATTCTCTCATCTCCTTTTCTTTGAAATTTAAATTTAAATAAAAACAGCAAGAAGCAGCTGCTGCGGCTCAGAATAGTTCCAATGAAAATGCTTCCAATCTAGCGGTGTCGAGTCAACCATTACAGCCTCTACCAACAAATAATGCGTCGCAGCCTGGAGGACAAACGATGCCTACACAACAGCAGCAACCAATGAGGCCAATTTCATCTCCAAATAGCTCATCATCTGGTTCTCGATCGATGTCTCCAGCAGTGGGTAAGTAGATGAAAAAAAAATTCATATTCCTTTTATTCTTGTGCTTGTATAAATTGTAATTCGAGTACTTTAATAGACATTTCACATCGTATTTCATTTTCTTGGATAGTCTTCAATTTGTCTAATATAATATTAAAAACGTGAAAGGGGTTTCTTCCGTCCTCATGCCATAGACACAAAAATACATTTTTCTTGCATCTTTTTTTTCTTCCTCCTTTTTTCGTCTTTTTTTATATATAAATGGAATTGTGTGGTATGAGGTGTAAAATGTGCGTAATCATAAAACTGTCTAGCAAATGTCTAGTTAAAGATTCTCCCAATATCAACCGCAATCTTTTGTTGTATGTATTTCATTTTTATTTCGAGTCATAATCAAATTAACGTCACATGTACCGGCATATTCATTTTGATATATATGTGAAGTTTAAAAACAATAATTTTGCTTATGTACAATTAAGTATGCATACATTATTATTGCTTATATGAGGTAGACGTACAATTGTACACACGAAACAGTGAGAGAGAAAGAATGAAAAGGGAAATAAGTGATTAAAATGCTGATTGAGACTTGCGAAAAGAAAGATCGTTTTTCAGAAGCAACAACAAAAAAATCATGTAATATATAATATAATAATATACATGGATGAACAGCGATGAAAGAAAATTGCCTCGACATTGACCCAAATTTTTTTAAAATAAAAAAAATCTTCATCGCTTTATATTCATCATTATGCCTATACATATATTATATTCACTTGTTATGTATAAGAATGTAAATTCTCAATATATGCCCACAAAAATATTATATACATGTACACCCGTACATACATGACTCTAAAAAAACATTGAAAATAAACGAGAAGATATGGGAAAAAGGCAACATACTGTGAAATCATCTAAGCAAGAGTTGAATAAACCTTTCAACTGTATGTACATGCATGAAAAAAATATCTTTTTTCTATGTATATAATGTACACTTGTGATTTTTGCTATGAAAAATGTCATGTAGGAAACACTTCGTTTATGTATTCATCAATTCATCTTCATATTTTGTAAACATTTTCATGCGGCTTCGCTAGCCTACAAATATTCAATTTCACGCAATTTAGTTTACTTTTTTCAGTTTTCCTCTTGTCATTTCTCTCACTCTTCGACGCGCTATGTCTATTGATAAACAAACGAACAAAAAAACCTAAATGATTTATTTATATGATTCTTGTTTCTGTCGACCGACCGACGATATGAAACATACGTAAAAAAATAATGAATGGTATGTTTACAACTTTCAATAAAATTGCTATGACGTAATAATGTGGAATCTCCCCTCTAATCAAAAATGCTCGTTAAAGTGCTTGGCTATATACTACACAATGTGAAGTATATAAAGAGAAAAAAAAATAAATATACAACACAATAAATTTTATTTTCTTTTTGATATAGAAATGCTCATTATTTTATATTTTTCTTTCTTTTTTTCATTGTTCTCTTGTCTTCTTCTTCTTCGACAATTACTTTTGTTGTTGGCAATTCAATCGTTATGTCATTTAGGACAACAAAATCCACAAATGCCTCCAAGACCGTCGAGCAGTCATTCGCAAGGAATACCAATGCCCAATCAACAGCCAGGGAATCAACAAAATATGAACATTCCCAATTCAGTAAATCCACAAATGGAAGGGATGCCTGGTTCTGTGCCGCCAATGCAACAAAGTGGTGGATATCCAGGACAAAGTCCAGGACAACCTCAACATATGCAACAACATGGACAATATAAACTCGGTCCATATCCCCCACAGTCATCACAGTATTCACAAGGAAATTACTCTCCAAGAGCACAATATCCACCATATGGAAATCAACATCATCCACAGCCACCAAATAGTCCGAGTCAGTATAGGCCTATACAAAATCATGTGAATCCTGCAAGTCATCCACAGTATCCACCGCATGGACCATATCATCAAGTGTGGCCTCCGCCACCACAAAATAGTAATAATCCAGGTGCAATGACTAATCATATTCAAGGAAAGAATATTGGTCCCCCGCCACCTCAATCCCCTCAGCAACAACAGCAAGGTCAACAAGGTGTACAAGTTCAGCAACAACCAATTCAACAAGGCCCACAACAACCAATCCAACAACAACAGCAGCAGCAACAGCAACAACAGCCTGGCGGATCACCTCGTCAATTAAATTATCTTAAACAACACTTGCAACATAAAGGAGGTTATCAAGGCACAACACCACCCCCACAAGGATATAATGGTCCAGGTATACATCCCATGGGGCCGCCATCAGGACATCATATGGGACCGCCAGGAATTTCGACAATGGGCCCTCCAGCCACAACTGGAACGCCACCAAGTCATATGTCAGAAGGTATGGTAATGCCACCAAATATTCATCACCCTGAAAGTATTCCAGTACCACAAGACAATGGAATACCCCCACAAGCATCACATCAAGCAACGTCACTAATAACGACAGGACCAGATGGTACCACATTAGATGAAGCAAGTCAACAAAGTACTCTATCTAACACTTCAATTGGTGAGCTACATAAATCACAAATCAATCTAACATTTTCTCACTTTCATACGTAAATTTAATATTTGAAAAATAAACTATTTGTTTTTTTTTCCTGCAGCCTCCGATAGAGAAGAATCAACTCCGAAATCTCGTAAGGCAAGTGAAATGATGTATGGTCATGCAATGACACCGAATCAAGCGAATGTATCGCCAGGCACAAATATGCCACACAATGAAGACTTTGAATTGGGATCTCCACCATGGCCAAGAACGCCAGCTAGTCCGGTGTTTAATAGTCATCCACCGCCACCAGTATCGGGGGGACAAGATTCATTTAGGACGAGTAAAGTAACTGTAAGTTTCAATTGCAAATGATTGCTGTATGAATATAATCTTAATCCGATCTTTCATAAATTTCTATTTCCAAAAAATTACAACAAAAATCCACAGAAATCTGATAGCTTAGCAAAACTGTATGAAATGGACGAGAATCCAGAAAGGCGAGGCTTTTTGGACAGACTATTAGGATATATGGATGAGATTAGAAAACCAGTGACTGCATGTCCAACAATTTCAAAACAACCACTAGATTTATATCGGCTGTATTTATATGTTAAGGAACGAGGTGGTTTTATGGAGGTTTGTAAGGTAATTTTTGTCGTACGAACATGTTTGACTAAAAGACATTTTCCCTCAACGCATACCGTCCCCTTCCCATTACGAATATTTTAGGTTACCAAAAGTAAGACTTGGAAAGACGTTGCTGGTCTACTAGGAATCGGTGCGAGTAGCAGTGCAGCATATACGCTAAGGAAGCATTACATTAAAAGTATTCTGCCCTTTGAATGCCAATTTGACAGAGGTGGCATTGATCCAGGCCCAATAATTCAATCAGTAGAAGTAGGATCAAAGAAAAAGACACAAAAACCAACATCAGTTCCATCACCGGGTTCGAGCAACTCACAAGACTCATTTCCAGCGCCTCCAATTTCAAGTGGCAGCAGTATGGATGGATATGGTGGCTACCCTCAAGGTCCACCAAGTCAATATCCTCAAACCCCTGCAGTACAACAAGATTTCGTTCAAGGAATGCTGCCAAGACCTCCATCTCGAACAAACTCTCAACCTCCACCTGGTAAATATAACATTTATTCATTACTTGCTGCTAATTTTTACTTTGCTAACATGAAATGTCATAAGCTTACATAAAAAATATATTTTTTCACTTAGTTCTGTAAATATATATAAATATTCTATTCATACCTTCTACATATAATTTTAATGAAATGCATCTTTCATACCATAATTGAGTAATAGCTAACATACTTTTTAAATCAAATACAATATACTATTGACTAAAACGGGTAGAATTTTTTTTGGCTTTTGTTGCATAACATTTACTTTTTTATTTCACCACAAAAATAAAAACTTTCCATACCCACAAATTTTTTTTTAATTTCCATAATGCTCTGCATCCCTTACCTAACATTGCATCATCAAAAAAAAATTAAACAATATGAGAAAGTTCTTGTATCATAAACCAAAATTTTGTATATCAATCATTAGGTAATGCACCATCCACTAACGATAATATCAGTGTGAGTAATCCTTTCGAAGATCCCGTAGCATCACGTCCTCCATATCAACAGCAACAACACACAGGTGCACAGTATCCTCGACCTCAAGGTATATTTTTACTAGCCCTAGAACTTTTACTTAGTTTCACCTTTTTTTTAATCTCACACCTAAAAAAAATTCTATTTCTGTACATGTAATCAATTATTTCACACATGAAAGGCTTCTTTGGACATAATTATTATGATTTTTTTGTAAATGTAAATGTCACATAATGCAAATACATGAAACATGAACACATACACATTTATTTATTAATATTTGTCATTGTCTCATCAATTTTATTTTTATATCACCATGTTTGTGTATCACTATTTTTTAGAATATAATTTTTATGAATATTTCAAGAATAAGCAAAATGATATATGGAAAGTAAAAAAATTAACACTTATTAATAATCATTTATTTCTTTGTATTTTTAGGTCCATACCAAGGTCAATATCAGCCACCATTTGGAGCCCCCGAACAAGCATATGGACCACATACTGGACAATTTCCACCAACACAAAATCAATTTTCTAATAATCGTCAGATGTATCCACCTTATGGTCCTGAAGACTCGTAAGTCTAGCAAACTCATTTTATTCTTAAATCCGTTTTACGCCATTTCATTTCGAAAAACATGATTCGAAATTTTAATTGACCGTTAAAACTTAAGAAATTTAATTCACAAATTTTGTCAATTTACACGTTGTAAGGTAATGTTTCTCAAGTTGAAACTATAATTCTAGGCTAGTTGAACATTCTAATTAGTTTTAACCAGATAGATTTATAAAATTCAAAGAGTTTTTGACACAAATATTTTTCATAATCTAAAAACGCTTTGTCGTTTTGTATGAGAAAATCTAAAAACGTTTTTTTAAAAATAAATAGTTTGGAAAAAATTGCTCAGAGTGAGGATCGAACCAGTGACTTCTTGGTTAGTATTCCAGTGCTCTAACAACTACGCCACCGAAGCATGTGTAAACATATGGCAATTTTTCAATATATATGTTTTAAAAATTTAAAAACAAAATTTTAGATTTTAAAAATAATTTAACACTAGCTTTAAAAGTATCAGTGATTTATAATATTGATTCTTCTACATGAATAGTAGTTGAATGTTCTAAAAAGCTTAATTAAGCAAAGTTCGATTTAATTTTTAACGGATAAATAATTTTTGAATTATCTGAATTTTTTTCCAACAGTCGTTTTGTGAAATGGCGTAACACTATCTTAAATTAATTATATATTAATTTATATTAATTTTAATTTTCAATTTAAAGTAATTTCAGAGGCACAGCTCCACCACAAAATGATTCTTTTCGAGGCTATTCCAATTATCCTCCACCGCCAGGACAAGTACCACAAACGCAACAGGGTCCAAGACCACCATATGGTCCTCAACAAGCTCAGCAGCCAACACAGCCGACTCAACAGCCACAACCTCCTGTTTCAACTCCAACAATATCTGCGCCATCATCCGTTCCCCCATCTGTTAGTTCTGGCTCACAGCCCCCACCACCCAGTATAAGTAGTAATGCACCATCAAATCAAACTCAATCACCAAATGTTCCGCCAGCAAATCCAAATTATCCGGCTGGACCACCAAATAATCAAGAATTTTACAATCGACCGGATCAGGTAAGAGTCCATTTCGTATTGCTCAAATTTAACATTATTATTATTTTACGTAACATGTGTATTTAAATTTTACAAATCAGCAATCGATTGTTGATCTAAATTCTGAACTAGCACGTCAATTAACCGGATCGAAGAGGCACCAAAATCATTTGAGTGTATGTTACTTGTAAAGAATTGGAAATTTTGTGTGAATTCTTGGTTTGAGGGTATAATTTAGGAAGATAATTTCATTGGTTTTGGTGTTTTGGTCGTGCTTCTTCAAGTCTTCTTTCTCCTTCTTGCTGTATTATTGCAAATTATTCGTAAAAAAATCTAATAATATTTTTTTCTCTGAATCAATAAATAGAATGCTGTACCAAGACGGCATCCTGATTTTACAAAAGATCCAAGTCAACAACCGTATTCACCTTATGGGGGTCAACGACCACCACAAATGTATGGTAAGTAAATTGAAAATAATGACATCAAAAATCTTGAGCATATGAATTGAAAAATATAACACAAATTTAATATGTGATTTTAGGAGGATGGCCACCGAATAATAGTGGTTCTCAGTATAGACAATATCCACCACAGGGGCCTCAGCAATGGTCAAATCAAGGTCCTAGGCCTCAGCCACCCAATCAGTGGGATCAACCTCGTTATCCAGTAAACCAACAATATGGACCGGTAAATTACTAAAAATTATCTTATGAAAATCCAATTTAATTAAAATAATATTGTTTATAGAATCAACCATGGCAAGGAGCTCCGATGAGGCCGCCACAACGTGGGGGAAAACCATTCCCGATGGCACCACCCCAATCCGGTCCTCAACCAATAAATAAAATGCCAAATCAATATGGTCCTCCCCATATGCAGCCACCGCATCATTCACATCAAGGACATCCAATGCAGGGAGGACCTCAAGGGCCACAACAAATACAGCAAGGTCCACAAATTAAGCGCGATATTGTCTTTCCACCAGACACAGTTGAAGCTACACAGCCACTTCTGTACCGTAGAAAACGAATGACAAAGCATGACGTTAGTCCAGTTGATCCGTGGAGGATATTTATGTCACTAAGATCTGGTCTCTTAGCTGAAAGCACATGGGCTTTAGATGTACTAAATGTTTTACTATTTGACGACTCAACAGTCGTCTATTTCGGATTGACACATTTACCAGGACTACTTAGTCTTTTATTGGAGCATTTTCAAAAGAGTTTATCGGATATGTTTGAAACAAAAGTACCAATAGCATCGAAAGCAAATGTTCCAGCTATAAAGGATTTAAGTGAAAGTAATAATAATGATGATGATGATGATGATAATGACGAGTGTAACAAAAATGGTGGTGATAATAAATTAAGTAGCAATTTAGTTAGTAATAGTGATACTGGTGATACTAGGTGTATTAAGAAACTAATTCAAATGCCAGCGAATCGTGAAGAACAAGACTCTTCAGTTGATTTGGGTTCAGTTACCGACATACCAAATCCAAATGAACACATTGTGGTATTAAAATCCTATAATTATACGTTACAATCAAGAAAAGGTGTTTCGGTTAAACTCCAAGATTCTTGCAATGATATTTTCATTATGGACAGTCAACGAACGTGGGATAAACTATCAAATCGTGATTCCCTTCTCAAAGCTACTGTCGGTGATGATCCATTTACAACGGAAAAAGATCCAATTGAAGTGGACTATATTATGGATTGCTTTAAAGCCGAATTTGCACACATTCCGTTTGCACGCCTCATTAAAAGTTCAAAAAGTGATGAAACAATAGAGAAATTGAGAAAAGTCACTGAAACAAAGCCGAAACGCATGAGACTGTCATCGCAAGAGGAGCGAGAGGTTGAAGAATTGACGAGAAAATTGTATAAAGCACCAACGAAGCAACCCACTGCCAATAATGCTGTATTTAAGAAGGAGACAAATGCAGATGCCGATTGCCGTCAAGTTGATATGGAATTGGAGAAAGTTCCAAACGGACCAGTCAACACTGAGAATAGTGTAGAGAATAATAGCAAAGAGAATGTTAAAACTGAACAAACAGAACAAGAAAAAGATACCAAGACTGACTTTGATATAACGAGTACTGTTCGTGATCATGCTAAATGTCTGAAACGGAGACGAATGAGTGATTATGAGGATGAATGTTATACGCGTGATGAGGCAAGCTTATATTTAATAACTGATAGTCAAGATTCTCTTGCACGTCGTTGCATTTCACTTTCAACGATTTTACGAAATCTCACATTCGTTCCTGGCAACGAGATGGAATTCTCAAGATCAACAACATTCTTGTCAATTTTGGGTAAACTCTTACTAATCAATCACGAACACCCAATAAGAACAAAGAAACAGAGAAATTATGACAGAGAAGAGGATGCAGACTTTTCTGACTCGTGTAGTAGTCTTCAAGGTGAACATGAATGGTGGTGGGATTTCCTTGTGCAAATTCGTGAAAACATGCTCGTCGCACTCACAAATATCTCTGGGCATTTGGATTTGTCAGCTTACGATGAGCCGATATCAAGACCAATTCTCGATGGATTATTACACTGGGCTGTCTGTCCTTCAGCACATGGACAAGATCCATTCCCAACTCTTGCCAGCAATTCAACGCTCAGCCCTCAAAGATTAGCTTTAGAGTCACTATGTAAACTTTGTGTAACAGACTCAAATGTTGATTTGGTCATTGCCACACCTCCATTCGTAAGACTTGAAAAACTCTGTGCTGTACTTACAAAGCATCTATGTAAAAATGAAGACCAAGTGCTTCGTGAGTTCTCTGTTAATCTATTGCACTACTTGGCTGGTGCTGATAGTATTATGTCACGAATAATTGCGAAACAAAGTCCATGTGTTTCATATTTAGTTGCATTTATCGAACAAGCTGAACAAACTGCTCTTGGAGTTGCAAATCAGCATGGAATTAATTTCCTTCGAGAAAATCCTGATTCAATGGGAACGAGTTTAGACATGTTAAGGAGGGCAGCCGGTACTTTACTTCACCTTGCCAAACATCCTGATAATCGACCCTTATTTATGCAACAAGAACAAAGATTATTAGGTCTTGTGATGAGTCACATTCTGGATCAACAAGTAGCTCTCATAATTTCACGTGTACTTTTTCAAACGTCACGTGGGAGTGGTCCATTAACGACAACGCAACATGGTGATCATTCGAGTGATGAAACACCCCTAAAAGTACTTCCTGAAATGCTGAAAATCCCTCAGAATACATCACAGAACATAAACTTTGAGCAGAGTCTAAAGATTCCCGTTGCAACTCAAAATTCAACTCATTCAAATGTACAATCACAAAATTTCCAACCTTTCATGAAATCTCCACAACCATTTCTACCGACTCCACCTAAACCCATGATAACTAGTAATGATGATGGAATGAAGTCAAAACTTAATACAATTAATAAGCAAATAACGACAAATGCATCGAATATTGCAACATCAGCTCAGTCATCAACACCAACTATTCCACAAACGGTTACTGCTTCATCTTAGTGCTTACCAATACCTGCAAGCCTTAAGCATCCGCAACAAAATTTGGCAAAGACTGGACGACGACGAAGGAAAAAGTAATGAAAGTAAAGATTTGGGTTTAAAAAGTTAAAGGATTTGAATAGGCTTTATCTTCACTAATTGATAATTGATGTCCAATTTATGATACATACTAAGTGAAAATATATATCCTTAAAAGTACACAGACACAGACACACACACCTTTTCATATTTAAGAGAGAAAAAATGAAAGAAAGGTAATTAAAGAAAAATAATTAACGCTTTTGTAGAAAAGATCTGAGCATAAAAAAATAATGTTGAAGAAGATAAAAAAAATTAATATAAGATTTACGATAGTTAAGTAGACTTTAAATTTTGTATATTTATATTTAAAAGAAATGTGAATTACTGAACGTGAGTGAATGGATAAAAGGCAAGAACAATTATATAATGAAGATCTATGACTTAATGAGCGCTCTAAGGGCGTAAGAAATTTAAGGACTCATTAATAGTCTCCAAACTGATGCAGTTATACTTAAAAAATTAATCTGCTCGAGGTGAAACGATAATTAAAAATTTTTATATGAAATGGGACATCTTCATGCGACCTAAATTTAAATGTATAGAAAAAAAAGAATCTCTAATCATACAATGAATATTTTCGAGAAATTGAAAGCTATAAGGACATGAATTGAAGATAATTGTAATGGTGGGCAATTATTGATTCAAAAAAAATTCATTCATAGATGAAACAATTCGGTGATGTGTGTGATGTTTTTAATAGGAAAAAAAGAAGTAAGAATAAATTAGAAATTAAAATAATAAAGAAAAAACTGTGTATAAATATATAAGAACATAGCATAGATCAAGATGGAAAAAGGGATTCTCTAAATAAAAAATTTTCAATTTTCTCCGATTATTGGTCCGACGATAACACATTGAGGATGAAAAGTTTTTATTTCATATATTTATGATTGATGATGACGTTTACTTAAACAAAAAAAAATTGCTCGCAAGTGACTGATTCGGTAATAATGAAACATAATATAAATAAAAAAAAATTATATATATACATACATTGATAGTAAATTGAATTGACTAACAACTTGTAACTTTACGTATTTTGATAACGAAGAAAGAAATGAACAAAAAAAAAATTTTCATCACTCGTAGACATCATCTAACTTGGGGGACACATGAACATCTATTTGATAATGATTGATCTACGATGATTGAGAAAATTGATATAAAAAAATAAAGACTTTGTGGAAAATTTTTGTGGAAATTTTCTTATTGCTAATGGCGCGATGAATATTAATATTTAAGAGAAAATGAAGAAAAAAAACTGCTAGAAAATACTGAAATGAAAAATATGTATACCTTAGAATGTTTGTTGTTATTATCAGAATTAGCGTAGATTAACTATTAAACGCATCCGTAAAATATGCATATTTTTAATAAAAAGTGAAAAAATAGTGGAAAAAGATTATTTTCAAAAGAGAGAAAAAGGTGAAAAAAAAAATTTTCCGACATGTCCTGATTTGTAAATAGTTATTATAAATATATATCTCCATTACTGGACAAAATGCTGCTAATTTAACTACATTTTTAATTAATAAATTTATCTACAAATGTAATAATATATAAATGAAATGGAAATGACTCTAACTTAACATTCGATATATAAATGAAGAAAATTTTTGTTAATTAATTTATGTAAAAGTTTTTTTTTTTGTTTTTTAAGAATGATTTTTTTTATCGAAAAAGAAACTGATATCGCTTTCCTTAGAATTCAATTTTGAATTTCAACTGAAACTTCTTTTCTAGCGCAGGAAATAAACTATGACGTCATTTTAGTATAAAATAATTAAATGAAGAAAAATTTAGTTAAAAATTAGGTTCTTATGCGGAAGAAAAAGTATAAATGAATGAGTGCTACCACACATGCATGCATCCATTTATAAAAAAGGATCCTACCATCATTAATTGTTTTACAATCAAACTTTTAAATACAGAAAGAGGATGGACAATGTTACAGTAATAGAAATCGAACACATGATGAATTAATTTAAAAAAATGGATTGAATTGAGAAGATTAAAAATGTAAAATAACTTTTAAAGTGTCGATAAAAATCTAAATAAATTGAAAATGTAATTAATTGAAACAAATTCATTGAAAAATATACTAAAAATATGAAAAAAATAATTATGTGACATGTTTTATTCATTACTCTTTTTTCCACAGAAACTGTCTACTTTTCTTTTCAGCATATGGTTGACTCTACTGCTCTCTCTCTCTCCCTCTTTCTCTGTTGCATTTTTTTTTCCTACGAAAACGTTTTGTTGGTCATTCACTTTGGATATGTTATCCAATTTTTTTAATAACCTACGCACATTTTGGACATTGTCAACAGAGTCAAAAATGGACATTTGTTATGTAAATCAGTGATTCTCAAACTATTTTAGGTTGTAGCATACTAACCAACTTCTGACACATTTGGCGACTCATCAAAAATTAAAAGCAAAAAAGTTTGGCATCAATTTTAGTTTATAAAGTAGCTTGTAGTAATTGAAACAAGTGCAAGGGTGCAATCATGTGAGTGAATTAGAAGTTAAATTATTACAGCAGTTTTTTTTTGTAAATTTATTAGTCCTAAAGCCAAGGAATCAGATCAAATAATTTTAGTCATCATTTTCAAAAATTCTCTCTCTTCATTTAGAGCAGTGTTTTCCAAAATTTTTTCGTTGGTGATACACTTTTGAGTCACTTTTGTTTTAAGAATTTTTTTAGCTAGTTGCAGAATTGTATAAGCATGCTAATAATTACTTTTTTATAACCTAATGAGGGTCAATTTATTTTTTACATTACCTAAAAAAATCCCTGAGAAAGGAAGCAAAATATTTAATAAATTCCTACGAATCACAAAGCTAGCCAGGAAGGGGGGGGGGGGTCTCAAAAAAATCTGAGCTAAATTTTTTCATATAAAAATTTGAAAATCTCCCCCACAAAAAATTTATAGCTACGCCCGTAGATTTTTTGGGATAATCCTGAGTTTCACCAATATTTATATGTCTTCATACAACTGAGCATCGACCATACCGCAGTTTGTTGCTCAGTTACACATTCAAAAGTATATTTGCAAAATTTGGATTAATGAAAGAATTTTCTGTTGTTCTAATGCTTTAGTTACCTTCAAAACATTTCAATTCATGTGTTTACAGTTTAAAGTGTCCATGATTCGAAAGAATTAACACGAAAGATTATTTTTACGAAATTTTATTTTCCTTACAATTGTTTACATTAAAAAAAATTTTTAGTTAGTGAATTTTTTTTTTGAAAAATAACGGTCATTTTCCTTGTATGAAGACATAAAATAAATATTGAGTTTCACTAACTTTAAAATTTGAAAAACTGTAAAAAAACATAATTTTTTTAAAAACTGAAGTCTTCGCTATTCAAATAGCCTGGCACCAGAAACTTTTAAGAAAATAAAAAATTTTGTATGAATTGTAAAAGAGTGTGCCATGAATTGTGGCAACACATCCAAATTTTTTACAATTTTTCTAGAATATTTTGATTAGAGTAGGCATTATTTCGAAAAAAAATTTTTTTGAGTCACCTTAAAAATTCGTGAGAAAAACATCTGTTTTGTAAAAATTTCGCGACACGCTTGAGAAACTCTGACAGCACAAAATTTAGTGTGTGACGTGACACACAGTTTGAGAACCACTGGACTATAAATATTATGGTGCAATAGATTACTTTCTATCAATGAATCTTGAGAAGTTAAGATATGCAAAATTAGTCTTATCTTGAACATAAATTTGGAAGCTGGTGAGCGAAAATGAAATCCAATAAAATTCTATGAATGCTTTAAAAATTAAAAACCCCGTTAAAAACCAATCAAAATGTGCAAAATTTTACGATAGCCGTAAATTAAATTTACACATAACTCTTTCAACAATAGGCCTTTTCACAGCATGCTCATTTTATGCTGCGTTCGCTACTCATTTCTATGTTTTACTTCACTCATTGCTCATTAATCTCTTTCCGCTAGTTCTTTTTTTGCGGCATGTATATATACAAACTTTTTTTGTTGAATTAGTTTGTGAGCGTCACTCCAACCCATTGGATCATATTTTGAAAATTTTCTTACATTTTTTTTCATTTGCCATTTGTTTGTGGAAAGTACGTGTGTTTGGTGAACAAAAAATATAAAGTTGGTAGAAAAAAAATCTATTTACACCTTTCGGTAAATTTAAATAGCATGATGTTGTGGCTGCCACATAATACATAATAATGTCTCGCTGACCCACAAATTTTAACAACATATTGTTTGTTGTTTAGTGATTGAACAAATATTTATGTTGTTAACAGTTCCAAATTATGTTAGACTGAGTGAAACTTATACTGTGACGTAAATTTGTTCTAGATTGAAATTTTTCTATCATAGTCAGTGATTATAAACCGTAAATTGTTTTATTTTAATTTCATATAGTTCGCAACGGTTCGGTTCATTCGACCAACAGGTGTATAAGAAAGAAAGAAATCCATTCTAAAGAAAATAAAAAAGTAGAATTTATAGTCTGTAGCGATACCGCAAAAATTTCTTTATTACATTACTGCTAGAGCTTTTTAAATGGACGATGTTAAAAGAAAAATTCAATTACAATCAAAAAACATTAATTGGCATGCCATAAAATTATATTTTCTGTACGTCTCATACATACAGCTCAATAAAGCGTTAAAACTCTTCATTCTCCTATAAATAGATTAAGAACGAAACATGAAATGAAAAATTATGTGTGAGATGTTATTCTTCGTGAACGTGCAATAGCATAAGATGCATTATCGTTTTCATCGTTTTGGGCTTTGACAAATTTGTTTCATTCCTTAGTAACAATTTACTTAGTTTTGTGGTTGTGTGACAATTAAATATCAAAATAATTTTTTCTTGATGAAAAATAATAATTCTTGGCAGTACATTCCACCTTTGGGGTGGGATTGGTGGATAAATCCCCCTCATTTTGCTAGGGGGTCGTTCACTTATTACGTTACGCAAAAAATCGAAATTTTAGACCCCCTTCCCCCTTGTTACAAATTTTCCAAGAAAAAAATATTTCTTGGTTTGATCTGTTACAAAATCTTAGACCCCCCCTCCCCCCTAAAAAGCGAACGTAATAAGTGAACGACCCCTAGGGTTTTTGAGAAAAAATACCAAAAATCCCCTCGAAAAATACCTGGTTGGCAATGAAAGTCAAAAAGGGGAAGAAGTGGGAGTCAAAAACTCATTTTTAAAGCTTTCTCATTCGGGATTAATTCCAATTTTTGAAAAATAAGGAAAATTTGAAGCCTTCAGAGAACAGAGGCCAAATTTCAAAAATAGAAGACACTCCTGTAACTAAAAATTAGTCACCCTAGTCAAAAACTCTTTTAGGTTTTTTTGAAATGATAATTAGAGTTTTCCCAGAAACCAGGATTCATTGGAATTATTGACAAAAAAACATATTAAATGTTTAATAAGTTAGAACACCCCCTCATTTATCCAAAAGTTTCATAAACACAACAGGGATGCCAGAGAGCCAGAAATATTTTTATAGTTTTTTGCAGAGGAAGGACAACGTAAAATTTAACGGTCAAATTTTCGAAACATGTTAACTGAGATGCAATTTTTCAAGTACTCCAAGTAAAAATAAAAAAATTTCAATTTTCTAGAAAATTTTTTGCTACTTGAAAAATTTCATCTCATTAAACATGTAAGGGCGATTCCACGGATGAATTGAATTTCGAAAAATTCGACTAATTCGTGTCATTTTTTTTGGAAAAATTTCTTTTCTAGAATTTAGCACTTTAACTAATCAAACAATGTCAGAAATACCTGAGTCATGTTTCGTTAGTTGATTATTAACATAATCATTATCAATTTTTATTAATCTTTTGGTCAATATTGGAAATTAAAGTAAAAACTGAAATCAAAATTCTGTATGTTTTTGCGGACTTGCGTTGCTTTGAAAATTTTTTGTACAAAATTGCAATTTTTAGCTTAATTATAGCGTTCTAAGCATGTTTAAGTATACAAAATTGAAGGAAATGAAGAATTACACGATATAAGTACGGTAAAGTAAAGTAACATTGTCTAGTAAGCTTTAAATTTTACTCCGAAAGTCAAAATTCAACTTTGCGTGTCCAAGCAACGGGCCTTAAAAATCGGAATATCTCATTAATTAAAGTATAATAACATATGAGAATTAGACAGAATGAAAGAACTCAGCGATTTACATAAACTTTTGCAAACATCAGAGCTATAAAATACTTCAATTAAGAGAAATATTGATTTAAAGACGAAATTTTTAGAAAATTTCATCCGTGGAATCGCCCGTAAACGAAATTTGACTGATACATTGGGAAAAAAATTTTGGGGGGGGAGAGGGGTGTAATCAAAACCCCAGTTAATTGAAGAAATTTTTCCTTCCATTGGGACTGACTGGTGGTATGAATACGCACTTATTATATAAATCAACCAAAATAAGTACATTCCACCTTTGTTGCAAGGGACGTCAAGTGTTTGCCCCTTTAAATCCAAAACAATTTTAAAATAGAAAGAAATGCTTTTTAATATTTAAATACCAAAAAAGCAGCGTACAAATACCTTAAATTATTCTAAACAATTTTTCTATTGCTTGAAATGAGAAATAATTGAAAATAATCAAATTCATTTGCTGCAATTAATTTCCCAAATCTTTCGTCGAAACCCAGTTTTAGAATTTTCATTTTACGGGAAGCAGACAACGACCTTTGCATGGATTAAAAACGATATCAGTAGATGTTCAGCATGCAATAATCATAATAATAGAAAATAGTGAGGAAGAAAAGGGAAAAGAGGGTTATCAATTTATATTTTTCGAGAGAAACTTGCACTTTTCAAGAATAATTTATATCATCATAGCACAGCTCAGCTCGTTGTGTGATCTATACATTTCAGCAACGAACATGTGCTTCACTTCAATTTGGTTCTTACTAAAAGGGGGAGAATTATTTTGTTTTTGTTTTTATTCAATTTTTCCTACTGCATTTATTTGCGCAGAATCGTGCCGGAGTGAGTCAAGTGAGGAACGCATAAATTCATATATGTGTTGAATATACAGTCTCGCTGAGAGAATTGAGAATATTCTGATTCATTTTTAGTTCAAACACGAGTCCTTTTGGTCGCAAATCATTTTCACGTTCTCAAATTTTTAATTTTTTTCTTTGGGGAAGAGGCTTTTAAATAAAAAAGTTAGGCTGCAATAAAATTAACTGGAGTTTCTTTTTTGCTTTTATAACTGTCGCGACAGAGCATTAAGCACTCTAATTGGATAATTTTGCCGATCTTAACAAGAACTATTGCGATAAGCTGTAGTAATTGACGAAAGCAGATTGAAGCTTGAAAAACATGGCAGACGTTCCAAAACCCGTCAAGAAGATACCAATTCATGTACAAGTAAGTCTCAACTTTTTTTTATCATTTATGAAAATTATTTTAATAGGAAGTAAGACATTTTTCCGGGGTAATCGATAAATTTTTTCGACAACAACAATTTTTGTAGCCATTCGGGGAAAAAAGGGTGTTATCACAATTGATGCATTGCGTTGTGCGAGCAATAAAAAAAAGTATCATATAGCACGACATACTATCACTAATTCCATAAATGCGTAACTTACTCTTTTTTAAAAACAAAAAATAAAAATCTTTCATGACAAGTTGCAATTCATTTAACCGCAATTGTCGACATTCATGATAAAAGAGGAAGTTTTGTTCTATTTTAACAAGCCTATCGATTTTTCAAGCACTTCCAAAAAAAAGAAATAGTAAAAAGTGTATTCTTCTTACGACTTTTTCCTTCTTTTTAACAACGATCGCTTCCCGTGTATGAATATTTATGGCAATTGAATTCATTAGCATGCACAAACTTTATAATTCTTCCATTATGTTCTTTTCATCCATTCATATACAGAGCTCACAAAATAGACTCTACATAAAACGAGCAAGAGTCGTTAATCACGATTGTATTCAAACAAATGTTGACATCTACGTTGAAGATGGAACCATAAAGTTCATTGGTAGTCCCGGTGAATTTGCAGTGCCAGGTGGTGTTCGCGTTATTGATGTTGCTGGAAAATATGTAATGCCTGGTGGCATTGATGCTAATACTCAGTTCGAAGGTGAATCAAACGGATATACGTCAGTCGATTCATTCTACAAGGGAACTAAAGCTTGTGTTGCTGGTGGAACAACTTGCTGCATTGACTTGATTGTTGCAAAAGAGGGAGAATCTTTGATAGAAGCATGCAATGCATGGCGTACTAAAGCGGATGGGAAAGTCGTAACTGATTATGCACTTCGATGTGCAATTACAAGGTTAATGAATAATTCCACAAGATCTTAGCACCTCTTACAACCTCAAGAAAAATTTTCAAATTAATTTTTTTTTTCTTTTTTTTCGTATAGCTGGAATAAATCCGTTAGCAATGAAATGAAGATTCTGTGCGAAGAGTTTGGAATAAACACATTCTACGTCGACATGACGAGCACAAATTTAAATGATTCTGATTTATATGAAATTTTCGATCATTGCAAAGAGCTTGGAGCATTATGTCAAGTTCATGCTGAAAACGGTGCAATAATTGAGAAAAATGTTGAAAAACTCGTTGGAAAAGGTCACACAGGGCCAGATGCACATGATTTATCTCGAAATTCTGAGGTCGAATCTGAAGCTGTAAATCGAGCATGTGTCATTGCAAATCAGGTCGATGCACCGATTTATATTACCAAAGTATCTTCCAAGCAAGCAGCAGATCAAATTTCACTTGCCAAACGTCGCGGTGCACAAGTTTATGCTGAAATAGTTGCAGCTTCCATTGGATGTAAAGCTCCAGTTACTCCATCAGTCTTTACAATGACATCACCTCCATTAAGATTGAAGGATGCTGAGAATGCCAAACTTTTGTTGAAACACTTAGCATTGTAAGTCCAATTGAGATATTAACATATTAATACAATATTTAAATTACTTGATTATATTTGATTTTAGGGATGACCTAAGAGTCGTATCATCAGGAAATTGCACGTTTAATACTGCTCAAAAGGAGGAGAACAAGAATGACTTTACAAAAGTTCCACATGGTGTCAACGGATGTGAAGATCGTATGAAGATTGTCTGGGAGAAATGTGTTGCTACCAATTTAATTGATTTGCAGAAATTCGTTGCAATAACTTCCACAAATGCAGCCAAAATTTTTAATTTGTATCCGAAAAAGGGAACAATTGCAGTAGGATCCGATGCTGACATCTTAATTTGGAATCATCAAGTGAATCAAACAATATCAGCTAAAGATCAAATTCAGGCCAATGACTATAATATTTTTGAGGGTACAAAAGTGACTGGAGCACCTGAATTTGTCATAGTTAAGGGAAAGGTGTGCTTTGAAGACGACAATGCTCGTGTTGCTGAAGGATATGGAAATTATTTAGAACTTGCAACACACTGCCCAATGTTATTTGGAACCAAAAACGGTGATGATCTCATCGACAACTTTTATGAACACATTCAGCTTGACCAATCTCAAGTAGACTTTGAAGACATGGACTATGTACCAGATAAAGCTGAATCAGTTATTAGTACATCTACTCAGGTTACTCACACTGCCCGTGCTCCAAGACCTGAAGGTCAGAGGGATTTGCAATCATCGTCATTTTCTATTTCGCAAGGTAACTTACTTATTGTGATTTAAACAGTCATGCCTGTAAATTCTAAAATTATTGTTATTCTCTCATTTGTAGAAATGAACAGTGAACCGAAAAAGAGTTCCATCAGAGTTCGCAATCCTCCAGGTAACAAAAAATTAATTTTTCATGTGAATAATTTGACTCAAAATTTGACCGTGTCTTTTTAGGAGGCAAATCGAGCGTTTTGTGGTAAATCCAGTAAAATCATCAAATATTTAATCATCATTTTAATAGAAGTAATGAAGAAATCCTATCAAACAATATTGAAATGAACATGATAATATTCAGTGTTTCGCTTTAAAAATAGTATGGAATTTTTTATATTGAGCATATGCAGCTTTGGACCGAAATAAGAGACAGTTTTCTAAATTTTTCTTAATGATTGATTGGATTAGATAAAAATTAAAAATTATATTTATGAATGAATAATCGCTAATGGAGTAATAAATGCTTAAACTTAAAAATTAATTAAAATTTTGTTTGCTTTTGAGCTTTTTCGTCAGTTTTTTTAGCGGTCACAAGAAATTTAAAATTTGGTGAGAGAAAGCTGAATATTTGGGAGGAAACTGCGCTGAATAAGGGAAAGCTACTAAGTTAGTTTTCTCGGATGAGAATATTTTTAAACAATTATTAAAAATTAATAGTTTAAGCTAAATTTAAGTGATCTTAATTAAGATTATATTGATAAAATGATTTCTCAAAAAGATAACGAGGAAGGGAAATTGTTTGTAGGCGGTAAGTACCTTGATTTTATTTAAATTTTTCACTTTTTCTGAGCGCTTCACTTTATTGTGTGTGGCGTTTGCTGAATATTCGAAAGAAAAATTTAACCCATAAAACTCAGATATTCCCAAACAAAAGAAAAAGAATATTTGTTTGTTTTGAACAGCACATTGGCGATATCAACAATTTGATAAACAAAACTTTCAATTGATGCATCATTTTTTTAGGTCTGAGCTGGGATACTCAAGCGGATAGCTTACAACGTTATTTCAGCCGCTATGGAGAAGTTATTGACTGTGTAGTGATGAAAAATAATGAAACGGGCAGATCAAGGGGATTCGGGTAAGAAAATATTTACATTTTCGTGATTTTTTTTCTCTTGTAACTAATGATCTGTTTATTGTTTTGATTAGGTTTGTGACTTTTGCTGATCCTGAAAATGTCAAACGTGCTCTTGAAAACTGCCCTCATAATTTGGATGGCAGGACAATTGATCCAAAGTGAGTAATTTAAAGTGTTTCAGTCATGTAGCAGCAACTAACTTTTGTGTGCATGTTTTCATTATCTAGACCGTGTAACCCGCGCTCGATGCATAAACCGAAGAGAGCAAATGCTGGATTTCCAAAAGTGTTTCTCGGTGGCTTGCCTGCAAACGTTACTGAAAGCGATTTGAGGGCATTTTTCGTTCGATATGGACAAGTTATGGAAGTGGTCATAATGTATGATCAAGAGAAGAAGAAGAGCCGCGGTTTTGGATTTTTATCTGTAAGTGATTCACATCAAATGTATTATTTTCCTCTCTCCCTCTTCCTTTCCTCATATACTCACTGCTCATTATTTATTTTTCTACGTCTTACGTCATAACTTGCTTCTAATAATTAATTTTGTTTTTTTTCTTCTCACTCTTAACTTCACTTCTGATTTAATGACAGTTTGACTCTGATGCAGCTGTAGATAGGGCTTGTGCCGATCACTTTATTAATCTTAATGGTAAGCAGGTCGAAATAAAGAAGGCAGAACCGCGAGATGGATCAACAAATCATATGATGCAAATGGATCCAAATCAATCAATTGGCGCATCACATTGGGGAGGTCCTATTATTGGAAACGGCGGGCCAATGCCTATGGGTCCAATTAGTGTCCCAAATATGGGTAATATGGGAAATACTGGATTTAATTATAATTACGGTTCATCGACTCCATCAAATCCATCGTTTGGCTGGCCAACGCCTCAACAGTGGGGAAATAACAACTATGCAGTTCCACCGCATCAAGCACAGCAGGGAGCAGCACAAGGAGCATATGGAGCGTACGAATACAATGGAGCTATTGGATATAACTCGACGAGCAGCTATGGTGCAAATGGTAATAATTGGAGCTCATGGAATCCAAATATCACAAATATTGCACCGAATAGTGGATCAGGTGCATCTGGTGAACATATGTATCGACCACAATCAGGACCGAATATGCATTCAGCACCTCCTCCAAACGGCGGCGGCAACCTATCTAAGCCTGGCTCTGAATATAATGGAGCTGCTGCTTACAATGGCGCCTATACGAATTATTATAGTGAGCAACCATTCAGTAATCAAAATCGACCACGTTCGTACGGAAACAACGAGCAATATCCAGCATTTTAAGAATACGCGCACTTCTTTATTATGTATAATTTTTTTAATGGTAAATTAGTATGCGAAATTTACAAAATGATTCGCAGAAAACCCCCCAATTTCATTTCATTTATTATTATGATTATAATAACTATCTTGTTCGATCTGGATTCTTTCACTTCTCCCAGAAAAAAAGTTGTAATTTATATTATTGGATATAGAAGCAATTTCTATTTTTTTTATTACTTATTATTTTTTCTTTATTTGAAAAATTTTCTCCTTTTCTAAACTTTTTCATTTTAATTTTTCTTAATTTCTCCATCCACATAATCAAATTTAAACGTTAAAAAAATATGAGAGACAAAAACAAACAACTTGGAACTATTTCTGAGTATATTTTTATAATGACGATTATGATTTACAAGAAAAAAAAGTACACAAAATATAATGAATCATTACTATAGTTTCGATAGTATTTTTAGAAAACGTATCATCGAGATTCGATGAGTAAAATAACAATTCTTATTCTTATAATTTCGATAATTCCGAATATTGTTGTTGATCTTTTTTTAATGAAAAAAAAATATGTAAATCGTAAGGTGCGAAATAGAATTAAAATCTTCGATTCTAATGAAACTAAAAAAATACTAAAAGTTCAATTGCAAATATACACAACCATTGTAACTATCAAAAAAGATGATAAAAATTTATATTTTTAAAATAATTATAATAATTATGATAATAATAATAATAATTGAGAACAGAACATAAGAAAAGTGGTTTATGGTCTTAGTAATATTTAAGCTGGGAAATGTGGAAAAACATGTCTCAAATCTACCTTTTTTTCATAAGTTCCCACATATACACACAAAAAACACAAATACACACACACACACACACGATCATATTTCATAATTTTATTCTCCTGAAAACGTAACTTCCGTATTTCACGTAAAAGTTCATGATCAGTGACCTTTTTTAATTTTAAATATTTTTAACAGTTATTTGATAAAGTTCAAAAATAACGACTTTTTAAGATTCATATTTGCTTTTTTGTGATTCAATTATTTTTTGAATCCTGAAATAACGGTTTTTAAAGTTCAATTTTTGAATCTTGAAATAACGGTTTTTAAAGTTCAATTTTTGAATCTTTAAATAACGGTTTTTTGAAATATCAAGTAAATTCCCTGAAAACAACATGTTGCTTTTGTCAAGCAATAATTTGATGTAAAAAGTATATTGTGCAGGTTGACATCCATCCAGCACAAATAATCAAAATGCTTTAACTTTAGAATTTTGGTGAATCTTACTATCTCTAGCCAAAATGGACTTAATTAGTAGCACATCTATGAATTGATAGTGCAAAAAAATCCTCTTTTTCTAAAAAAAATGACGAAAAACAAACACAAAAAAAATATTGAAAAATTTTTCATTCCATATAAATGCACTTTTACATAATAAGGATGACGATGATGATGAGAAGGAAATTAACAGAAACAAACAGAATGATACAAATTCAACAATCCTTTTTTATACACAAAGTAATAAGTATAAAATAATTTTTTTACAATGAAGCATGAAGAAAATTGCAAATTTATTTTTTGACGATGAGAAAATATTATGAAACACTTTCACGCCTTGCGTTAAAGTTGAAATGAAAAATTTTAATAAAAAAAATGATTATGAAAAAAATCAAAAGAAGGTCTTTATTCCATCCATTAAAATTTATGCTCATTCATGGGAAATTTTTTGATCGTTCACGCAACTATTGGACGTTCTTCTTCTTCTTTCTGTTTACTCTTTTTACAGGCAGGCGGCAGGCTTGATAGCAATTTATGATGCGTCATTATTCTTGGTACGCAGAATGTAAGTGTTCAAGTAAGGGAACAAAGATCAACGTTCAGAATAATATTAAATGTTTGTTTGTGAAAATTTTAATCTTAAAGTGAATTTTAAAACGATTTTCAATTTGAAGACTTTTTTAAAACCTTATAAATTAGTTTTAAAACCTTACAAATGTTCTTCGAAACCCCTACAATTCCACAAGTTTTTCAGTGATTTTTAAGAAACCTTTTGGTTATTGAATTCTTTAAATCTTAAGTTACTTATATAGGTATTAACTTAATTTAATTAACGGAAGAATCAGCAACAAATGCCGTTATAAACATTTTTGAAAATTGAGCAAGTAATGGGAAGGTCATAAATGACGTCTAGGAAAAGATTTTA
The DNA here is from genome assembly GCA_963573255.1 of Chironomus tentans. Lineage (NCBI taxonomy): Eukaryota > Metazoa > Arthropoda > Insecta > Diptera > Chironomidae > Chironomus > Chironomus tentans. Next base: position 22,174,507 of record OY754303.1, on the reverse strand, counting down.
AGTCCTAATGTTTGAGATTTTCAGACACATTCTCACCTTTATTATAGGTACTTCTATATTGAATTGTATATCCAACGAGTGTCATTTGAATTTCAGACCTTACCTTTAATTTTAAATGTTGGACGTCATTTTGTGAACGACCCCAAATTAGTAAACATTGAAATTTTCGAAAGAAAATTTTATTATTATATTCTTTATTTAATTAATCCTTTATTGCCAAGTTTAATGGAGGAACAAAACGAAAATGAGTGTCCAATATGTCTACAGAAGCTATTATATCCAGTGAAATTACCGTGCAAGTATGTTAAAATCGTGAAATAAAATAAAAATTCTTTGTTTTTGTAATTAAACTTTCTATTTTCAGCCACATATTCTGTTTCCTATGCATAAAAGGCATACGCAAGAGTCCAGATGCTGTAAAGTCATGTGCAATGTGTCGAAAACCATTCAATATTGAGGAAATTGAGCAAAATGTAGGAATCGAAAAAACATCCATTGACAAGAAGTTTAATTGGTTTTATCAAAGTAAAGGAAGTTCCAGTTTTTGGGCATTTGATGAGAGGACAAATGAAGAATTAGAAGAAGCTTATAGCGAGGAAAAAGATCATGTGATAATATCAATAGCTGGATTTGTATATTGTATTGATTTTATTAGACTTATACAATATCCAGTGAATCATCCAGAACGAATTAGAAAAATCAAAAGGTGCGACGAATTGAACGAAGAGAATTTCAAAATTAAAGGAATTGCTGGAGTTCGATTGACAGAAAGTGGGCATGAAGAAAGGAATGATAATAGTGTGAATGATATGAATGAGGAAGCAAGTGGAACTAACGATGATGAATTAAGTCAAATATTAAGTGAATCTCTGCAAATTAATGATGTTACTAACAGGACTAACTAAATTTAATGTTTAGAGTATTTTACATTTAATGTTTTGTTTTATTAAATAAAAAAATTGATGTTTCATATTATTATTTCTATGTTATGTATAAATAGTTTCCATTTATATAATATTCGTGCTTAGTTAGACTTCTTGTCTCTCATTTCTCGTTTCCACTTTTCGATTCTAGCTTTCAGTTCAGGCACTATAGAATAGAATAAATTTAGAACTCATTTAGTAGATCAAGGATAAATAATATCAATGTCGAAAAATTACCTGGCACAAGCTGTTCTTCTGTCAAGTGCTGTCTATTGAAGGGATCTGTAGATGAATTCAATAAATGTCTCGTGATGACAGATCTATCCATAATAATTCCACTTGGAAGTTGCACTGGATCATTAATTAAGGTATCCATAAGTGGATCTCTAAATTCATCAGGTGCATCTGCAAAATCATCTTCGTTCTTCTGGTTCATTGTATAAATTTCGCCAGCCTTCTGAAGTAAACTTCTAAACTTTTCAACCTCAATTGCTGCTCTTATATTATTCTTCTCAATTTTTTCGGCAGCCTCTTCAAATAAATGTCTCTGAAATGAGCGTTCATCACGTGCGAGAGCTGCTGCAAATTCGTCACAGCTCAGGCGAATGTAAATATCAATAATTTGTCCTAAAAGACGTCGTGGTTCCCAGCCATATCTGTTAAAAAAATATTAATCGATAATTAGTAACTAGTTTAGACGTGAATATCTAGCGAGGATATTTACCTTGCAGGATTTCGAACCCTCAAATCTCTACACTTTGGACCACAAAGTTGATGTAGATTGAAATTCAACATTGAGCTAAGACGATCTACAAGTTCTTTACGTAAGAACGGTTCCTTAATATCATTTGCAAGATAATGAATCATATCGACAGTCTCTCTGGCTAAAGTTAAATACGAACGACACTGTCTTTCATCTTGTACCAATTGACGTTGACGCGTTGCTTGCTCTTCCGTATCCAATTTTGACCATTCCTTTTCATTCATCATGAGCGTCTGCACTTCGTGAATTTTCTTGAGATTTTCAAGACTCTCGTCAAGTAAGAACGTTGAATCATTCATAAGCATATTAATGAACTTTACAAACTGATTTCCATTCTTTGATTCCGCAATCATAGCTTGACGATGAAGTGGACTGTTCCAAATACTCTTAAAAATATGAGAAATGTGATAGCGAATTGTAAATTTATCATAAAATTCAGTGCTTTGTCCAGTCGTTTCAACATCGACATAAAATCTCATCAAGGCTGATATTAAGCTTGACTGAGTGAGTTCGTGGCTCATGACCATGTTGAAAATTTTCGTTGTAGTTTGTTGAATAGATGGTGAGATCACGAAGAGTACTTCTACGAGTTTGGCAGTAAGATAAGGATTCTTTATCAATTGAGGTGCACAGACGAGTGTCAAGAGCCATGTGACTATTGAGTTGTCCATGTAATCAATAATTACTTCAACGCGGTTCCTAAGAATAGAAAATATGCCATATTAAATAAGTGCTAATTCCAAAAGTAATGATAAACTTACTGCAATAAGAATAGTAAATAGTCAGCAATGTCCTCAATGTACCACACTGGCAATGACGCAAATTCGTCTGTTGCAACAAGTTGATTAGACGGTATTGTGTTAAAGAAAGGAACTTCAATTTTCTTGCGTCCTTCAATATGATGCAGGACATATTCACATACAGAGCTGTAGAATTGAAGACAGTTGCGATTCACGTTTGGATCCAATACAAGAATTTCCATTGTATTCTTAGCTTTTGTTAGTTTCTTAATTCTATTGACCCATTTATCTCGAGCATTCTTATTACGCCTTGCAACTGGTGTATTTTTCCAACGAGATTCGGTAGCATTTAGTTCGTCGACCATTCTTTGCAATTCCTTTATTGCACGAAGTCGTTTATGATATCTTGATATTGCTGGAATTATACCCAAGTGATGACCATGAAGTGTAAAGAACCAACAATGACTAACGAATTTTGGATCTTCCCATTGCACTTGTGCACGAATCTTTTCGAGAAATTTGCTATATTCAGCCTGTTCAAATTTCAGTTTAGTATCATCAGTATTTGACCCCACTAATGATTTTGGATGAAATGGATAGAGAGCATCAATCCTTTCCAATTTCACTTTAAGACATAGTTGTTGAAGAACTCCCATAAGATTAAGCATAAATCCATCTGATGCTAAACTACGTTCATCAGCATTGTATTGTTCACGCTTTGCGTTGTGCTTTAACAATTCTCCAATATATTTTAATACCATTTCTCGTGTGTCTTTGTTCAATATAAAAGTATAAAAGAGCTTATGAAGTAAGGTCCTAACGTAATCGAGTTTACTTTGTAAGTCATTTTGAACTACGGAGTCTATAGTGTTGTCTTCATCATAATACCGATCATAGATTAAGATTGAAATGGACAAAAATGGTGATAAGTATGAGATTTGTGAGATTTCACGTCCAGGAATATCGGTACTGAGTGCAGGAAGGAAAGTCCGATGACTCACAACTAAATTACAAATTGGCTTCACGTTTTCATTGTTTGTTAGGCCAATGGACACGAGATCAATCAGACGGTCAATTGTATGAGTTGGAAGCGTATAAATAGACTTGATTTGTTTACATCGCATATCCAAATAAATGTCTTCTAATATTGTATTGAAGATTCTTGTAAATCTCTTCGGATGATCATTATACAGCTCGGTTACAAGGTGCTTTAAAAAGTCCTGATATGGAATTGTTTCATCATACAAAATCTGCAGCAATGGAGAACGAGATCGTGTATCTAAAATTGGTTGAGTCTCAAATGTAAAGTCATGATCGAGTAACAATATTGCATTATTGATGAGCTGTCTACGACATTCTGAGCTAATTTCCTTATGTTGTCTCTCGGTTAAGGAACGATTGTATGATGATATTAAATAGTATAATGCAGCTTCTTTGGCAGTGCACTTTTTTGTTTGCTTCCAACGTGACGGTTCACTAAATGTTTCATCATCAAAGTCCATCTCAATATCATCATTCCTCATTCTACTTGATAAAATTTGATCTGATAAGGAATTTACTTCAATTTCTTGAATTAAATCTGATGAAATGTATTGTCTAAGCACATCATTGATAATTTCAGATATTAATTCAGGATAATTTGTAGGAACTAAGGAACTATCCATAATTGCTCGTGCTACATCCTTTACTGGAAATGAAGCATCAAATTCTTTACTCCAAGATGAATCCAAAATTCTCGAAATGCTTTTCTCAATCGATTTTTCTTGACTTTCATTGTCATCGATATCCATACGATCATCAGAAATTGTCTGTTTAATCTCTTGCTCGTCCGTATCCATTTTGATGATTTCAGTTAAATTTGTATTACTGATATTCATTTTGTTGTTTTCTTCTTTGTCATTTGTTACAGAAGTTGTGTCTAAAGTAAGTAAGGCACAAAAGTCATTTGTGGTGCATACTCTCACTCTCCGTTATTTATAAACTTTTATTTACCTGATATAATTGTGTTTTTGTTATCATCTTTCTTGATCTCTTTTTCAGCAGCAAATGTACTGCAATTATTATTTATGCTTGTCTCATCAATTCTTTTTTGGTTATCTGACTCATCAGTTTTTTCAGCATTTGAGGAAGCAGTATTGACACCTAATTTTCTCAAACGACGCAATCGAATCTACATAGAAGTGAAATGAAGAAAGAAAACGATTTGACGGAAATGTAAAATAAGAAAACGCAAATTTTCTTTTAAGGTCAATGATATATTTTTTTTCTTTGCTCTGTTCTTTATGAAAATTTGAAAACAAAGAGTTTTTGTTTAAAACGCAGAAAAAATATTCCACGTTCCCTCTTTTTCTAGAAAGTTCTCCTTACCTCTTCTTGAGTCAATTGTTTCTGATTATTTTCATCATCCATTTTATTTAATATTTTTCACTATTTTTTTTTGCAAATTTAAAAAAAAACAATATTCTCTCGTAAAACTAACTGTCTTTCGCAAAATTCCAATTGTTTATGAGAATTCAGTAGCTCTTTATTAAGTTCCTATCTATTTCGATTAAAGAATCTTAGTCTTATAAGTTTAATTCACGAAATTAATAGTTTTCAAAGAATGAAATTTGACTTGTTTTTCTTCGAACGAGGGGAAAACAACTAGCTATAAATTGACAGTTATTTTGTTATTTTCAAATTTCCCCTTGAGTTCTTCACTACCTAAAATTTGAATTCTTTCCGTTAATTCATTAATTTGTTTCACTAATTTTCGCTATTATTTCACACTTCAAGAAGTATATTAAGATTAAATTTTATGTGCTTTTTTATAATACACTGCTTCAGAATTTTATCACATGAGTGTTTAAAGATATAGTTTATTTTTTGTTGCATTTCAATCATTAGAAAAGGTTGCTTTCAGAGAACTGCTAAAAGTCACTTAATTATCATTATAGACAAGTATATACGGGTATAGACTATCATTAACATTAGTCTTCGAATGAGTAATGCAACTTAATAAGAATCAATTAATGAAAACGAATTAATAAGTCGTCAATTTAGCGATTACTAGCTATTTGCAAATTAGTTTAATTAAATTGGTATCCTGCAGGATAAAAGCTTCAACCGAAAAAATCACGTTTATTTTAACAATTTCAACTTGATCCTTCTAATAGAGAATATTCTGAAGAAATTGTATAAGCTTCATCAAGAAAGAGCATGTCACTGAGAAATCAAGTCTGCCAATTTCAAGAATATTCTCAGAATGTCATAGAAACATATCGTACACATCTACAAACAGTCAATCAAATATACATTACATTGTAAAGCTATTAAATTTTATGTAGTAAACATGAAAATGCCACATAGAAAGCACAAATTGATTTGATTACAAAATATAACTAAAAGATGGAAGACTGCAAGCTTAATTAAATTTTCTGAACACAGGTATTTCAAAATAATTAAACCAAATTAAACTATATTAAAAGATAAGACAGTTCATGGACTAAACAAGGTACAAAAATACCTTTTCCCCTCTAAAGCACCCTCCATACCAGAGGCGTAGCCAGGATTTTTGAAAGGGAGGCCTCAATTTTTTATTTTTGAAATATCACTTAAACTTTTTATACTTCTTTAAAAGTTAATTTTTTAATTTAAAAATAAACTTAAAATAAATAAATAGGGGAGACCTAAGGACCACTAAGCCCTTACATATCTCCGTACAAAAAAATTAATAAATCCCCACCAAAAAAGAATTTATATTTCGTATTTGAATATTAAAATTTACGGTCGTCTTATGGAAAAAAATGTTTATGAGCGAAATAGATACAATTTGAGAATTTAAAGTGCTGAAATCTGTGACATCAAGCAAACCTTAATCATCAAAGACCTCGTTATTAAAATTTCAACAAAAGAAGCTCTTTCGACAATGTATTGAATAGTCGGGTAATTTTTGAGAAAATCTCCAATAAAATTAAATTAGATTTTTCGATGTAAACCTTTACAATCTTTTCTTATCTTTACGTCAAATCTCATGGAGAAGAAGCTCTTTGCTTTATGTTTTTCTGCTCATGCTTTTCACAATATTAGAAAAACACACAACATTCTCAACAACGAAATGACTCATTGAGGGCTCTTATAAGCTTAAGAAGCACTCAAATGGCTTTTCACGTTTTCCATTCCACCATAACTCTCAGGTTTCATCCCATTGTATTGTTGTGATACTGATGATGATGATGATAATAATAATAGCAATGAATTTAACGTACTTTTGTACAAAAAAATTGTTGTGGAGTGAATATTTATGGGTAAGGTAGAGACTGTAATCTTCACTATTAAATAACGATGTTCTGATGGCAGCCAACTATCCTTTTTTCAAGGATCAGATTTCAATGTTACCAACAATTTAATAATGTAGTAATTTCCTTCAAGCTAATTGTAGGTGGCCATAGCAGGTTGCGAGTTGAATCGGTAGCGTCTTTTGTGGCCGAGTGGATAAGCAAGAGACAGGTGATATATAACCATCTGACACATGACTTCGATTCTCATCAGGGGTCGGTTGCTTGCTATTACCTACCTATCCAGGTTACCGACATTTATTAACTGATATTTGGAAACTAAGGAAATGTCCCAAACTTACCTACTAGAGATCTAACCGCAGGGGCCGGTTTCTAGGGCTACCCTAGGGTTGGGTAGCATAGGGTAGCCCTAGGGTAGGCAAGGGTACCCCTAGTGTAGCCCTAGAAACCGGCCCCAGCTATTACAACTTAATTGTGGATTTTTAAATGAAAATTTATTGTTTATTTATGATGCGATGCACATCCAGTTGAGATTTGTTTTTGTTATTGAAGACGATTGATTTCCAACTCTACACAATTGCACGACTCAGGGTAGAACAGTGAAAAGCACCCAAATCTGACTAGACATTCCCTGGGATTGAACCCGGATCGTTAGAGACGAATGCCGACATTCTAACCACATCACCACAGCTGCTTAAGTGCTATGGTAGTGTCGACATTGAAAAATATTCGCAAAATGTACACAACTGCTTCATTTTACTACTTAAAGCTTGCTACAAAATATCAACTTTGCTCAGTACCTGTAACTTCAATTTAAGTATAAATTGATTTTCCCCAACGAGCGTCCTTCATCCAGTTTAATAGACGTCATAAAGTTTTACTATTTTTATTAATCATCTCACAACATTGCATCCTAAAGTTTATTTTCCTGCAACGTATGATCTTTTCTCATTGAGAATCCCATAACTTTATCATGCGATAATAAAAAACCTCTAAAATCTAGATTTATGTTGCGATTAGGATGGAAAATAATTTTTACAACTTTTTGTAAAAATTCATACATAAATGGAGACACATCCATGGCTTCGCATAGATAAAGTTTTTTTTTTCTTTTTTCTCATTGTTACACAATGCCAACATCAATAAATTTTCATTTATGAATAACGTTTGGCATAAAAAATGTACTCATTTGGGTGTTGCAACTCCTATGTGGTTCTAGATGCTGTTTATTATTGTTTCTCTTGAACTTTATGCGTATTACACAACCAATACAAAGACATAGATGAGATTAAAACAAGTTTCCTCCTCATGCTTGATACAGCTTAATATTTTAATTTAAGAACAGCTGATTGGCATATGCACGTGCTTTTTAGTGAGCAAACTCTCAATCTGCAAAACTTCTCTCTCATTTTCTGCTGCTTTTAACATTTTTTTTTCTTCTTTCAACATTTCTTTTCAGTGTCTTCGCGTTAACTTACAACGATAGAAGTGGTCAGTCGAGAACTCAGTCAATATTATTCAATTCTTTTTTTCATTTATGTAAGAAGAAGAAAATTTTGTTTCAAACTTTAAGCCATAATGGTTGCCTTTTTATAAGACGAAAAAATACTCAATATTGTTAAATGTTCCTAGAATTAAGGTCGAAAAATGTTAAAAGTATTAAAAGTATTAAGTTTTCTCGCTATAAGTTCTATAAATTGTGCAAATTCCATCAATAAGCCACCATATTTCTTACCCGGAGGTGATTTTTCATCATTCAGCATTCCAGAAAACTTTCAAGTTGGAACCTCGGTGTATAAATTGAAAGGTAAACGGATGATATTAAGCTCATGAGGTCATCACATAAGCAAATTAAAGCAAAAAAGTCACACATAAATTAAGTATGACTACATCTCTTCTTATTCTTCGTTACTGCTGTGAATGCTTACTAATGCTGGTCCACAATAAGCGACATGAAAGAGAATAAGAAGAAATGTCTGACTTGTTGTTCCATAAGTTGTATTGTTGTTGTAAAAGAACCGTTGTTCGTTTACTTTCATGATCAACATGAAGTATGAAGAGCATTGCGGAACGTAAAATTCTCCTTTTGTGTGTCTGTTTATTTGTATTTTATTGTTTAATGGCAAACAATCGAACTCATATTTCATTCATTCATTTGAATGCATTGATGTAGATTGAGAGAAAGAGAGTCACATGAACTAATTAAATTTCAATATTCATATTCGTAGGTTTTGATCCGGAGGGAAAAACGCTTTCTTACAGCATCTCCGGTCCGTATTTTTCTGTCGAGAGAAATACTGGTATTGTGAAACTTATTAAAGAACTCGACCGGGAAACGCAGAAAGAGGTGGAGACAATTATCACGATTACAGGTTCATTTTAATTTTCTTCTTACACTTGAACGCATTCCAGCCTGATAAATGCACTCATGCATTCACTTTGTATGTCTAGACGAGTCAGTTGCAGGCAGGAAGAATTATTAAGTGACAGATCTTTCTCATTCCTTGATATATGACCCAAAATCAACTTCAGACCTCTCAGACCCAGGCTAATGCGTTTCTGTCACTTGAATCTAAAACGTCGTCATTCCTTTCATTACTGTAATGCTAATAATAATAATAACTTCTTTATTCATTTCTTCAGACGAGTCTGAGAGAAGCGATGAAGAGCCAAATACAGTTTCATTACGACGAGTTATTCCAATAAGAGATTATAATGACTTTACACCGACATTTTTGGGGCGGCCGTACAGTGCGGAGGTGCTGGAAACATCAAAAATTGGGCATGTTTTAAAAACAACACCAATTATTGTAATTGATAAAGATGAAGGAACAAACTCTGAGATTACATTATCATGTTATCGAGAAGAGATTCCGGAGCATGATAGTCCTTGTGACTATTTTGATATTATTACAGTGAAAAATGATGAGGGAAATTACACAGCAGAAATTCACCTTTTAAAGCCATTGGATTATGAGACGAGAAAGTCATTTTCATTGACGATTTTAGCTAGAGACGGTTCACGCACTAATCCCTTAATGTCGAATGCCACAATCAATATAAATATTATTGATGCACAAGATCAGCCACCAATATTTTATGGAGGTCCTTATTCAGCAACTGTTCGAGAAAATCTTGAGGCAAACGTTCCAATCTTGCTTGTGAATGCATCAGATGGTGATATAGGCAATCCAAATGATATTATATTGACTCTCGAAAAAGAAAAGTTTGGGTACTTTAAACTTGTAAAAAGTGGAAAGGGACAGGCACAAGTGGTGACAACAGACATAAAAATCGATCGAGAAAATTCAGAAGTACTTGAGAATGGTGGATATTATACATTTTATGTGAGAGCGACGGAAAGCTTAAAAAATCATACATTAGGGGATTCCTCAATATCCTCAATTACGGTCATGATAGAGGATGTTGATGATAATAATCCTGAATTCAATCAACCATTTTTCAATTTAACGATCCCAGAGAATCTCGAACAAGACATGGCCCTTCCCAAATTATCAATAATCATAAACGACAGAGATATCAAGAACAATAGTGAATACAACCTGACAATCTCAAATGTTGAGAATGCTGATGGAATTTTCGATATAATTCCCAAATCAGGACAGGGAAGGACTCAAATTATTGTCAAGGTGAAAAATCCCACAAGATTAGATTATGACGTGGAAAGTGAGGCTGAAAGGACATTTGTATTTGAGATTATCGCAACTGTAAACTTCATTCCAATATCGAAAACATTGATTGAGGTTCATCTCGATGGAGTAAATGATAACTTTCCGATGTTCAAACAATCTAATTATCGACTACAAGTATCTGAAAATGCTGACATAGGAACTAAGATTGGTGAAATTTATGCTGTCGATAAAGATGTTGGCAAATATGGAAAACTGAAGTACTTTTTACGAGGATTTGGATCAGAAAATTTCGGTACGGATGGTGACGAGGGTGGAATCTTTGTCAAAAGTAATTTAGATTATGAACAACAGAAAGGCTACAGTCTCTCCTTAATTGCGCGAGATGGTGGTGGTCGTGAAAGTAATGCAAATGTATTTATCGATATATTGGATTTGAATGATAACTGTAAGTCCTTTATCACATTTTCATTACATTTTAGCCATTGGCTGCAAGCAGCACCATGAACCGTTATTTATTTTAAATTCAAAATATTTTCAAAGATTTTTTGACTGATAAATTTTTTGAATTTGAAAATACCGCTAGAAAAATTCCACTTATGTTTTGGTACTTCAAAAACATGATTTATTGATTTCTTTTGATTAAAGCTAGCTTTGATTTTCAATTAAAAATAATAATAGTTTTCGAATAATAAGAAATTTTTGCAGTCAATGGCATTTAGGTATTTATTTAACTTCAATTTCATCTCCAATCCGTAGATCCGCAATTTGAATTGACTGAATATTATCGGAGCATTAGAGAAGGTTCGAAATCGTTTGAGCCACAATTTTACGTTAAAGCTCATGATGCGGACGGTCCCACACAAGGAAATGGGAAAATTTCGTACATTATTGAATCAGAAAATTCCATTTCCGGGCATGTTTTCAACATTAATAATGAAACTGGTGAAATCTTTATCCATTCAGGATCGGTTCATTCAAGTGATACATTTGATGGAAATTATGAGTTGATGATTTGTGCGATGGATTTTGGCATGCCGCCTTTGAAAAATTATACAAAAGTCATAATTAGAGTTGGATCTGAAAATCAACGTCCAATTTTCCAAGGACATTTTGCAAGCTCCGTCGAGTCAATTCCAGGACCGCCTTTTCATCGAATAGCAATTTATGAAAATACTACAGTTGGTTCAAATCTCACAATGGTACAGGCAACCGATCCAGATGGTAATGATAAATTACTGAGGTATAGATTAACAGAACCCAGCGATTCATTCGTGATTGATGAGATGTGAGATAAATATCTATCTGCTAGACTATAAGCTTCAAACTTAAAATTTAATTGTTCATCATTTTATTTTATTTCTTTCTTTTTTTGTTGGATATCTTGTAGAACGGGTGTCATAAAAATTTCTTCTTATGCAAGACTTGACCGTGATAAAGCAGATTCTTATTCAATCATTGTAAATGCCATCGATTCAGGCATGCCAAGCGAAACATCTACAGTAACAATAAAAGTAAAAGTTCTCGATACGAATAATAAAGCACCGAAGTATGTATTCAAATTTTTCTGTCCGGATTCTCTTCTACATTTACTATTATGCTGAATAATTTTTCTTATTCCTTTACATTTCATTTCATTAGATTTCGAAAAGCTTCTTACACTGCTTACGTGCCAGAGCGAAATAAAGGACTGGAAGTGCTTAAAGTTGAAGCTTTAGATTCTGATTTAGATGCAAAACTCAAATATTCAATTATCGAGCCAATATTTGCTACAACCAAAGCCGGATTCAAATTAAATCCCACAAATTTTGATTACAGATCAACGTTCGAAATAAATGACGATACGGGCAGTATTGTTCTATTGAAAAACTTGGAAAGTAGTGGACTGTATTCAGTCACGTTGACGATAAAAGTTCAGGATATGAATGCAATTAATCCAAGTGAACAAATCGACACATGTGAAGTCATATTATACATACAGTCGTACAAGGAATCTGGCCCTATATTCTTAAATGACGAATGGAATCCCATTGATAAGAAAATTAATTTAAAACTTAATGAAGAGATGCCAGTCGGATCAACAGTTTTTGAATTTAAAGCAACAGACCCTTATTCTAATGCAGAAATTTCTGAATTTGATATGGATCCGGAACAAGAGTTCTTTAAGCTAAATGGAAATAAGCTCATCATATCAAAACTCATTGATTATGAAAGCATTAACAAGACACTTTATAAATTCGACATAAAAGCCATTTCGTATGACTCGTTTTCAATTGCTCACATCTCCATTGATATATTAAATGTCAACGATAACAGGTATTTATATCATATAGACAATAAATTATTTGAATAAGCTCATTTCCATAGGCACCGTTCACTTATGACATCCAGCAATTGGGAGAACTGAAGCTGTGTGTCTGAAAATCCCATTTGTTGATTGACATCATTTGTGAACATCCCCATAGCATAAGCTGATTAAATAATATATTTTCAATTTATTTTCGTTTCTATAGCCCAATTTTTGACAATACAAATTACAAAGCAGCAGTACTGGAAAATATAAAAGACAATGAAATCATATTAAAAGTTAAAGCCATAGATAGAGATGCTATAAGGAATGATAATGATAAAGTTGCGGGATATTCTAACGTTGACTATTCATTGGGTGGAGCAAACTCAGCATTGTTTGTCATAAATGAGAATGGTGAAATCAGACTTGCCAAAAATCAGTCGTTGGATCGTGAAAAGTTGTCAGTTGTACATTTTCATATTAATGCAGCTGATTCATATGGGAAACCGCTGACCGTGAAAAAATCAATTGCAAATGTGACTATCGATGTTCTGGATATTAATGATTGTGCGCCGAAATTTTTAAACGCGATGAAAAATGGAATAATTTATGCGGTTCTATCCGAGAGCTCTTTACCAAACACATTCATTATTCAGCTTGAAACATATGATGCGGATGAAGGCCCATCTAGTGAAGTACGCTACGAATTGATAAGCGAGGGTGAATTATCGAATCTTTTAAGTCTGAACGTAAAAACAGGTGAATTGAGAACGTTGAAGTTCTTAACAGGACGTGGCAGATCTGATCCATATGAAATTATTGTAAGAGCAATTGATAATGGAAATCAAATTCCAAAACAGCAGTCATTATTTACGGATCAAATACTTCACATTTATATTGGTGACACATTCCAAAATGACGGAATCCCGTATTTCATTTCACCAGCACGAGATGAAGAGGCATCTATTTTGGAAAACTCACCAATTGGAACTAAAGTTTATCAAGTGATTGCTAAAGATCCTGATGATCCAACAAGTCCAAGCGGCATGCTTACATACCGTATTCAGGATGACATTGATGATGCTAGATATTTTAAGATAGAAAGTCATACAGGACTTGTTACAAACGTTCAGTTATTAGATCGTGAAGTAAAGAGCAAGTATAACGTCATCATCGAAGTATCGGATCAAGGTGATCCCATACAAATATCAACAAGAGTATTAAAAATTAATATACTCGATGTGGACGATGAAGAGCCAGCATTCATTCGTGAAACAAACACAAAACCAATTGAGTTTTCAGTTCTAGAAGAGCAATCAAGTGGAATTATTCTTGGTAACATAACAGCAATTGACAGAGATGTAGGTGAAAATGGTGCAATTGATTATGGCATCATTGATGGTAATGAACTTGAGTATTTCAAGCTCATTGTTGCCAATAATTCCGCATTAATAACAACGACAAAACCAATTGATCGAGAATTGTATGACAAGTTCTTATTGACAATAAAGTGCTTCAAATTGACAACTCATTGGCAGCAACGAACGACGAAAAGCTCTCACACGAGAGAGTATGATGCCAATGATTTATCGCAAATACAAGTACTGATAAATATTCTAGACATCGATGATCACAAGTTAGAGTTTGAGAGAAAATTGTACACGATTGGAATAAGAAATTCAATTCCTATAAATTCTATAATTTATAAGGTACAAGCACATGATAGAGACTCAGATAATCTTCCTATTAAATACTATACCACGAATATATCGTATGTATCTCAATATCATAGAAAAGATAACAAGTTCAAGGATGATTTAACATCTATTTTCGAGCTGAACAATAAAACGGGTGAAATTTTATTAGCCAAATCCGTATCAGACTTTGTGGATGGTCATTTTATACTCAACATACATGCAAGCAATAATCAGTTTACTGACAGCGAAGCACTCGTTAAAATCTTTATTGTACGAGATAAATCCATAATGAAGTTTATTTTCACGAAATCCCCAATCGAAGCCGAAGAAAAGTTATCAGAATTTGCCGAGAAACTCCAAAGTAAATTGAACGGAACGGAAATTGAGCTCTTGATATTTGATGCACAGGCACTGAGTAAACCTGAGCAATCTCTTGATTTCACCTCAACAAGTTCATGTTTCAAATTGTTACGAAATGGCAATTCGTTATCGGCACAAGAGACGAAAAAAATACTAAATTCAGAGGAGATGAAAAATCGATTGCGTGAAACTTATATTGAGTACTCGGTCGATTCAATTGATTTATGCTCCTTTGGGAAAGAGTCAACTGCTCAAATTTCAATGATGGCATCCTCAGGAAATTGGTTAGTGTTCTTAGCATTCCTTGTTTTGATAGCATCATTCATATCCACCCTAGCAGCATTTTGCTTATTCCGAAGGTAACTTATATTATTATTATTATTATTATTATTATTATTATGGTTATTGCCGGTTATTGCTATTATGTGATAATAATAATAACAATATTTTTATATCATTCCAACAGAGCTGAAGTTCCTATGAAAGCACCCATTCTTCATCATAGAATATCCAATCCCGATGACATATATAATGGCTTGAATGATGGCGGTGCCGAGCCGATTTATACAATAATGTAAAAAAAAAAGTTTAAACGATATCTAAGATAAAGGTATATATTGTGATAGTTTAATTCTAACGAAAAGAAAAACATTGTAGCTGAAAAGGTAAAGAAGGGGTTGAAGAGAATTGTGGATAATAAAAGGAAAGACCATAAATAAAATGTGAAAGTAAATTTTATTATTCACGAAGGAAGAAAAGACATTTTCCTTGATGGTTCTATGGTTATGTTGAAATTTTTTTACGTGCTCAAGTTGGCCTTTTTATGTGTTCATTTCCGTTCATTTCTCTTTAGAAAATGTCTCAATGTATGCCTTAGTAAGAATTCATGTTCATATTCATCATCATTTTGTATCGTATGAAATATTTAAATATATAGACCCTGACATGGACAAAACATTTACAATATAGCTGCAATATAGTCTTCTATTTAGCACTTGTTAGCATTTAATTATAGAATAATTCTGCTGAAGTTTCCAGTTAAATGGCATCAAAGTTTTTGGTTACAGTTCCAGCTTCTCAGTTAACAAATATAAATGTAAATGCGTAAGGCAGGTGCATGAGTCAATGAGTCAAGAGAAGTTCAAATATTCTTCGCCTAATTAGAAAATTGTTAGACAGTCTGACAGGACTTGATCGTTTACTGAATGTTTAGTCCAGTGGTTCTCAAACTGTGTGCCGTGAAATTTTATTTTTTTTAGAAATTTTCCTCAATTTTTCACCAAATTTTTATCAGTTTTCGAGTTTAAGAATTTTTTAAGGTTTTCGATCCCCAAAATTTAACTAGACGCTCCTAAACTACTTTATCAACTAAAATTGAGTTCAAACATAACTTTTTGGGATTCTAGTGTGTCGCAAAATATTCAAAATGCTAGTTAGTGAGCCGTGAATAAGCAATGGAAAAGTAGCTGTGGCGTAGTGGTTAGAGTGTTGGCCTACGTCTCTAACGACTCAGGTTCGATCCCAGGGGGAATGTCTATCGGATTTAGGTGCTTTTTCACTGTTCTAGCCATACAAACTCGGTTTGTGTGATGTCTGCACACAAATTGTGGCTAGGTACATTACATTGATGTACCTTGGGTTATGCAATTGTGTAGAGTTGGAAATCAATCGTCTTGAATGACAAAAAGCAAAAGCATAAACAAACATAAATCTATCATTTGGATGTTTTTCGCATCACAAATAAAAACAATAAATTTTAATTTATAAATCCACAATTAAGTTGTAATAGCTGTTGCTAGATCTCTTAAAAATGTGTTGAAATACTGGAAAGGGGTCGTTCGCAAATTACGTCACGCAAAAAAACGACTTTTTAGACCACACCCCCCCCCCCCTTTTCACAAATTTTCCAAAGAAAAAAAATCTTTTGTATGGACTGTCACAAATTCTTTGACCCCCCCTCCCCCCTAAAAGCGTGACGTAATTTGCGAACGACCCCAAAGCAAAAATAAAAATAACGTTTTTTTTCAGGGGGGGACAACGCAAAACATGTTAACTGAGATGCAATTTTTCAAGTACTCCAAGTGAAAATTAAAAATTTCAATTTTCTCGGAATTTATCCAGCCAAATTCAATTTTTTAATTGAGGACATGAAGTAATTCACATTTTTGATTACTTCCGTTGATTCTTTTAAACTGAAACTGCATAAAACAGAAATTATTCAAAATTTTCTTTTTTTTGACAATTTTTTTGCAAAACAAACTGGAGTACTTAAAAAATTGCTTCTCAGTAAACATGTTAACGAAATTTGACCATTAAATTTTGCGTTGTCCCCCCCCCTGGTTTTTTTTTAAAAAAAGTGCAGAGTCAAAAAAAATTGAGAAACACAGGTTTAGTCAGTAAAATGTAGAATAGCAGTATTACTTTTTTATTTAAATATCAAAAAATTGAGTTCAAATCCTTGTTGGAGAATGTCACAAAACTTTATATTCAAACTATATGGAATAAACAATAAATATAAAGTGACAATTTTTACTTTTACCGTCTCTCAGAATAAATATTATCAGATCAAAAACAATAATGCAAAAATCTACAGTCCGACATTCAAATATTGAAACTATATTTTCATTTTCATTAAAAAATTTTTGATTAATAAAATTCCTGTGAGTTTTATGAAATAATAAATATTTTATGCCTGCAAAAGAATTTATTCATATGATCCATGATTTCCCATATTAATTAGTGAAATATTTTGAAAATATTCCATACACAAATTAAATTTGTCAGAAAAAGTTATAAATTTCGTTCCTATTAAATCAAGTGCAGAATTTTATTGAAATTTCCATAAACGATTTACGTTTTAAGAATTTAAATGACTAAGACGAGTCTTATTTGACAGAAAGCACTTTATCATTTAGTTAAACTTCTTGAATGTTCGTTCCTTTAAACAGAAACATTATATCAAAATTCATTATATATTCCAAACACTTTACTTCCAATCGGAAACTTCTACTTTTCACAAGATGCACAAGTAAGTAAGCAAACATTTATGTACAGAGAATGTAACTTAATAATCTGTGCAATTTGTTTAAAGCATCTTTGATGGAGCAAGACAGGTTCATATTTAATGCATAAAAAAGAGTTAATGGTTCAAAAAATGAGTAAAGTTTAACATTTAAATTTTCGGAGAATTCAATTAAAACTTCCACGTATTTTGTTTTAAAGTCTCAATAAGCTGCTTGACTGAAGATTTTTCGTGCTTATTAAAAATTTATAAAAGAGTTTTAAAATTGTTCTGGTTTTATCGAAAGGTTACATCTAATCCTAATTACAAAGATAAAGATTAAATCGTATTTTTAAAAATTCAAATCGCAAAAAAATCAATACAGAGAAACTAATGTAGATGTAGTCACTTGTGACTAAAGTGCATTTCCCAGTATAGAGTTGAAAATATAATAAGTTATGATAAAAATTTACAAACCCAAAATATTCAGACACAGGCAAGGAGCCTAAGCATTTAGCATTTCTGCTCATTTGGTTGTATGATACAAAAGTTAGGCAAGATAAGATATAAAAACAGATCAATAATCCAGAATAGATTGGGAGAGACAGGAAGGAACATGTGAGAGATACCAAGACATGACAATCAGTAGTAGTAGCTACAAAATAATGAATTATTAAATTAAATATTAAATTTAGTTAAGTAGAAATTGCAAAATTGCGTCAAAGTGATAATAAATTTTTCAAATCTTTCGCAGCAACGATAATTTCACATCACATGATGAGTTATTGGCTATAATTTTTGAAAATTCCCACAAATAAAAATGTCAGTAAAACAGGATTTCTTCCTTAGTTAATGACGACTGTTAAGTTGGACGGCGAAAAAGTTTCATTGCAATTTATTTTATTTTTTTATTATTTTTTTTTTCAAAATTGCTTGATACGTAGAGAAATCACCCGAGAGAGAAGCAGTATACGAACATACAGTTTTTGTGCTGCAATCAGCTTTCATACCATACACTTCCTTCCACGAAATTGCAATCAATATCTCGGATGCATTTAACACGATGCATTGCAAAGTAAATCAGTTTTCTCGTGACAATCAGCAAGTGAAGTCGTTTGAATTGAGTTACAATAAAAGAAATAGAAGAAGAAGAAAAAGAAATGAAATTTCTGTTCGCTGTAATTTGTTTGGCGTCAATTCAAACGGAATTAGTTGAAAGTAAAAGCATTCAAAATGCAGCAGAAGAGCCAAGAATATTTTTTCGTCAAGTTCTCGATGCAACAGGATTCTTTCCAATTGAGATCAATATTCCTGACACTATTTCATCAATGATGAGTGGCATAGGTGCAATGTACGATACTGTATCAGGTTATTTCGGAAGTGGAGATAGTGAAGGTCAAAGTCAACCGGAAGCACAGACCCAACAAGTCATTCATGATGAGAACAATATTAATTCGAAAATGACTCAGAGGAAAAAGAAAGTGAAAAAAAGTAAGAAGAAGAAAACTGAAAAGAGCAATAATGACTACGATTATGTCTTAAGCTACTTCTTGTTGTAATTTATCAATATTTATTTTTATTTTTATTTTTAATAAATGCGTTCAAAATGACAATACACTTTTTCGTCGAATCTTTAAATTGTGTCCTTATACCTTATAGACCCACGACTGCGATTAACTGAACGAGAAACTTTTTGCTTTGGGCTTATTTGTACGTCATGCACCTCATCTTCTGGTGCTAAGCCATCTCGAATTCTTGTTGAAATTCTTTCTGGTTCTGGAGCTTGAATGCCAGCTCTTTGTATTGGATGGACTTGCACGTCATGAACTTCGTCATCGTCATTGACTCTTTTTGCAGAAACTTGTTGCTCTTCTTCATGTTTGATTTGTGCTCTCTGCTTTGGATGTACTTGTGTATCATGCACCTCATCTTCTGGAATAAGACCCTCATTAATTTTTACTGAAGTTCTTTCATCTTCCGACAATAAGCCTGCACTAATCTTAGCAGATAATCGCAGATCCTCTTTTAATTTAAATTGTGCTTTTTGTTTTGGATGAATCTGTGCATCGTGGACTTCATCTTCTGAAAGAATTCCAGCAGCAATTTTCGCAGAAATACGTTGTTCTTCTCCAGCTTCCGTATCTTCATTGTCTGCATTAGTGCGTGCATATGTTTCAATGTTATCACTTGACTGTCCCTCAATATTTCTAGCGCTTCCATGGTCATTGATATGAGGAACCGCATAATCAAAATTATAGAAAAATCCTCGTGGTTCGCTGGTTACTTCCTCAAAATTATCTTGTTGACGTGCAAATCGTGACCTAGCTTCTCTTTTTTGTGTAGCTTCAACAATTACAGATTCATCACGAACATCTCCAAAATCTTCAGCATTATCAGATGAGATATGTTTCTCGTATGATAGGATTGGATAGCGTGCAACTTTTTCATTTTGATTCGAGACTTGTTCCTCTAAATCATCATTGTCTGTGTTGTAGTAACCATTTGAGTCTGCATCAATCCCATTTTGGCGTGCCGCCTCTTTCCACAATCGTTCATGTTCTTCTCGGGCTGCACGAACCTCTGGGGTTTCTGTTACAGGCTGTATATCAAATTTCGGTCTATTATCTGTCTGATGAAAGCCCAAACTATCAGACCAATATTGCACTTCAATATCATTTCCCCATGGATCCATATAACGATATTGTCCTGTTATAATGAAAAAGCATGTAAACATAAAATCCAATAAACGAACCATAGCTTCATGTTGGATATTCAAATTAATAGATTTTCAAAAAATAATAATCACCTCTCACTTCACCATTGGCATTTCCAGCTTCTAAGCGTGCTTGTTGATTGTCAGAATGACCAAAAACAAAACGTCCCAAACCATCTTGTCCATGAAATTGATTTGCATCATAAACTTCCTCAGTATAATCATCGCTATCGATTATTTTTCCATTGTATGCTTTTCCAGCAGCTGAAGCTTCACCAATTTTATTCGAGTATCTTAAATCTAAGCTCTGAGTCATTTCCATTATGTGCGTGTTAAAAAAATATTTTTTTTAAAAAAAAACATCATAAATTAAATTAAGTGAAATTATTATGACTATTAAAGAACTCACTTGCTGTGTTATGAGCTTTTGTGCTTCTTCAGGTGTAATGTCGAGAAGTTGGATGTGCGCGGCTCGATTTAATGAAACCGCCTTGAAGGAATGAAATTAAAAGAAGAAGAGAATTAATATAATTATTATCATATTTTTGCGCATTTTCTCTTTCTCGTCTTTATTTCATTATCTTGGAAACTCATCGATATTTTCTTCGTACTTAAAATTGTATAAGATCCTTAAGTCTGCATATAAAAATCCCATAAATTTTTGATTGAAATAAGAATTTATTTTAACATGGACATTTTTTTCTGATTGAGACATGCAAATGTTATCTTTTTGTCTTCTGTACATGCCGTGTAAACAACACATGAAGATAATTCATGATAGTAATTTCAGAAAATTGCTACTTGAAACGGGTTGGGATTATTATCGTATATGGCAAGTTGATGATTGTCATGATGATTAATGTATACAGTTTATTTACTTAAAAGATTACGTAAACAAGGTGCGACTTTAATATTTCAAAATTTTAAATTTACAACTCTAGAATGATTGATTTTTAGTAACGAGAAGAAAAATTTGCTAAATCTGGAAGTTAAGACTTGAAAATCTGGAAATTTGTTGCTTAACAGAGTAAGTCAGTATTTTTTAAACTATTCTCCGTTATTACAGCATAATGTCGTGAACATTGTGCGTATCTTAGTAACATCGACAACACTTTTTGTAAGGATTGAGAGAGGTAGAAGTAACGAGGGTCCATGGCACCCCGAGAAATTTTTTTAAAAAGCTGGATTAAACAGCAGGTTTTTTAGATTTTAGACCAAAAAATGTAACCTAAACTGTGGCACCCTGGAAAAATGTTCCACTTTAGAGGTTTCCAGATATCTAGTATGTTGTCTATACTCTGCCATACCACAACCGTGATAGCAGCATTTAAAATTGTGCCAGTCAAGTGACACTACTTCTGCGTCGTAAAAATTCGATACCAAGTGAAGTACGTCTGCACATGCTGTAGCTCAGAAAGGAAGCCATGACCAAATTTGACAGTATTTTGATGAAATTATAACGAAGGTTTTATTTCGATTTGTGATGTCATGCCGACGTCCTTCAGCTACACATTTAAGCTCACAGAACAAAAGCATGCAAGAAATCCAAATTCCTTTTTCTATACAATTCAATCACAATAGATGTAAAAATTCAGCATTTTATACATAATCTCTAGAAATAATTTTACAGGCGTGGCAAAATAGATTTTTTAAACTCTTAAGGAACTTCTTCAAAGAATTAGCAATAAAAATTCCAAAAAAAAAAATCCGCAAACAGTTCATCGAACCTTTCACCATTTCTCGATAACTTTCTAACTTGTTTTATTCTAATCTCTTTTAAATTTTATCAATATTTAGAAATGTTCTAAAAAAGTGATGAAAATGAAATGTTTTGATGATGTTCAGGTTCATTTGCCTCTATCACATGTAGCCTTATTTCCATAATATTCAAATATCTAGTTTGTTGATGATAAAATTATGCAAATTTATGGAGAAAACATTCTGGAGATAATCATTTGCCTCGAAATGCATACAAGTCTGCTTTTTGCGCAAAATATTAATCAAGAACTGAATATTTTTAGTTACAAGAATTCGATGACATATCGGTCATTTACGACGTTCTTGTGTTGATCTAAAATTACGTCTGAATTTATTTCAGCTGTGAGGAAAACTTGTTTTTTTCACATCATCTTCTCTGATTTAAGTCGAATATAAAGTCTCTTTGCTCTCCCATCCCATATCACCTTGAACTTGAATTTTTATGAACCTTATGTCTTGAATAAATTATTTGGCATTTCTTCTCTTAAATACTTTTGTGTTTACGAAATTTTTTTCCACATGCTTTTGTTGCACGTCGTCAGTTGAAATCGAAGAGAAAAGAGGAGGAAAAATAAAAGTTAAACTTTCAGTTTCTGTCAGACGACCCTCATTAGTTATCGCTTCCATGTTTTCACATTAATGTGCTTGATACATTTCTATACAGATGCCAAACGATATGCCGGTCATGTACAAT
The DNA here is from genome assembly GCA_963573255.1 of Chironomus tentans. Lineage (NCBI taxonomy): Eukaryota > Metazoa > Arthropoda > Insecta > Diptera > Chironomidae > Chironomus > Chironomus tentans. Next base: position 22,151,641 of record OY754303.1, on the reverse strand, counting down.
GCTTTTTCAGCAGTTTAACTTTATCCGTTCTTGACTCTTCTTTCTTGTTAACTCAATAAATTGAGGTTAAAAGGATTAAAAACTTTGTAAATCTTTTATTGGTCGTCACGCGTTTCACCTAAAAATCTGGTTAACTTATATGGTAATTGGATATTGTAACAAATGAATGCATTCATGATATTTAAATATCATTCCTAATATGTCTGTCTGTATGCCTAAAGGGGCGTTCAACAACGACGACCATCGAAAATAAACAGACTTCATAACTCCGGCCTTTGGAGAGTCTCTCCATTCATCTTTAGACATCATAAATGAACGACCCATTGAGATATTTTTGAAGATATCTCAATTTTTTGACACACAGTTTAATTGAACTATTCAATTCACATCTGAAATAACATAAGAAGCGTAAATTCCATCCACTTATAAGTCACGTATTGAAATCACTTGACGCATTTCAATGAAATCATATATGATCCCTAACATACAATGAAGGTCATCACTCGGAGTGATGACGAAAGTGATGACAATCACTTAGGAACTCACTGATTGCCATCACAGTGAGTACAACAATGATGGCCATCACTCTCGTCATCACTACTGTACTCACTAAAACTGAAATTTTTCAAATGTCAGATTTATCGTAACTACAATCATGATGGTAATCACGATTACCATCAGTGATGGCAATCACAAAAAAAAATTTGTCACAAAGTTTGATGACAATCACGATGGTAATCACGATTACACTCACTGATTGCCATCACATGATGACCAAAAAAGTTTTTGTTAAAAAATATTTGATTGCAATCACAATGGTAATCACGATTACGCTCACTGATTGCCATCACATGATGACCAAAAAAGTTTTTTTCATAAGATGATTGATTGTAATCACGATGGTAATCACGATTACGCTCACTGATTGCCATCACATGATGACCAAAAAAGTTTTTGTTAAAAAATATTTGATTGCAATCACAATGGTAATCACGATTACGCTCACTGATTGCCATCACATGATGACCAAAAAAGTTTTTTTCATAAGATGATTGATTGTAATCACGATGGTAATCACAACTACACTCACTGATTGCCATCACATGATAACCAAAAAAGTTTTTTCATAAGATGATTGATTGTAATCACGATGGTAATCACGATTCGTCTTCATCCAGCCTTCAACGTGAACAGACGTGTTTTCAAAACGCTCCGCAAATTAATTCAAAAATTAAGAATCAAAACAGAGATCGTACCTGTTGAACAAATAGTTTCTCAAAATACAGGTATGGATTCTCAAAACAACATGACACCAAAAAATCTCAACGAGGAAAGTCAAAAACTTTCTGAAAATCAACCTGAACAAAATTGTTCTCAAAAACAAAATGCAGTTACAGTGACAAATCTCAATAATAATGAGGAAAGTACCTGCAAAAATGTTCCTGAACAACAAAACGTAGAGAAGAAAATTCTCAAAATAAAGAAAAGACAAACAACAATGACTCAATTTGCAAACTCAGCAAATAAAGCACCAGAACAAAATGGAGGAACGACAAACAAGCGCAAGAACGAATCGTTTGAACTGCTTAGTGCACCGAGCAAAAAACGATCAAGCTCAAGTAGAAAGCGGCAATTTGATTTCTCGACAGCCAAGAAATTGTTTGATGATGAACCATCAAACGATGTCGTAGAAATCACTTCAGAACCGTTTGTATTCGGAGAAGAGAATAACAAAATAAAGCAACAGCATCCAAAACAAAAGACAATACTGACTGCAGGAGAAAGCAGCAAAACAGCTCAGCAATACCCAAAACACAAACCACCACCGATTGTCATCAGCAGTGGCTCAGCAGCTGATATTAGAAGATGTGCAAATGAAGTAAACAACCAACCCAGAAGCTTCCTAATTGACATCAGAAAAGACAAACAAGGGACGAAAACAGTAACAACAGACAACTGGAATGACTATCATAAGTTGGTCAAACTACTCGAAACAAAAAAGCATCACTTCCATACTTACTCCGCAGAAGAACCGCAGATGAAGTTCGTTTTGTACGGACTTCCGGCGATGGAGTTGGAAGAATTGAAGAAAGCGTTGAAAGCAGAAAAAGTCTCACCAGTCAAAATCGTCAAAATGACAATGAAACAAAGAAGACACAGCGACGACCAAAATTACCTACTGTACTTCAAAGGAAACAATCAAGAGGGAGAACAAGCAAATCTAATGAAAACTCTCGAAAACATCAAAAGCGTCGACAACTTCAAAGTGAAATGGGACAAATACAAAAACAAGCGCAGTGGACCATCCCAATGCTCGAACTGTCTGCAGTTTGGGCATGGGCAACGTGGGTGCAAAAGATTGCCCACCTGCTTCAGATGCTCCGAACAGCATGACTCAAAAACATGCCCGCACATATCGAAAGATAACAACAAAGTCCCACACGACAAACTCAAATGTCACTTCTGCGGTGAAAAGCATACAGCTATTTCTCAAGTTTGCAAGACAAGATTGCAAATAATAGAGAAATGGAAAGCAAAATCAATGAATGGAAACAATCGAAATCAAAACAAGCCTGCAAGTCGCCATTCACAAGATCAAACTGAACAACGGAGAAATATTCCCCCGACACCAAGAACGTCTGAACGATCAAACAAATCTGCTCATTTCGTACCGCAGAATCATCAGAACAGAAATAACGTACCAACAACATCCCGAGCACCAATTTCTGTTAATCAAAATTCTGCACCAGTCAAACCGAAACAGCAATACACCAACACCGTTTCAACAAACAAACCCGTAGTTCAACGACAACAAAATCCAATGAACAATCAACGAAAGAAGAGGAGAAACAAGAAAAACAAACGAAACAACAAAAACCAAAACCAAGTTGTTCAAGAAATGGAAACAGAAATCATCAGTTCACCAGCTCTGAATGAAACCATCGCTGAACCATCAACCAGTAGCAACACAGAGCAACATACATCAAAAATCGATGCACCAGCTCAAAGTACAAGCAATCAAAGTGAATCTGAATCATCTACAACAAGATGCATGCACCTCTTAAAAGAGTTATTCAAGATCATTGCTCAAAATCCTGAATGCCTGAACTTTGTTCAACAAGCAATCGGCTCAATCGCCAATGAACACCATCAGCAATCATGAATCATAATCATCAAAGAATCAACGTGCTTTACTGGAATGCAAACGGACTAACTGACAAGATGTTAACATTCCTCGACTACCTAAGCACACAAAATATCGACGTCGCATGCATCTCAGAAACTTTCCTGAAGCCAAATTCAAAAGTCGACTCACATCCTGACTACGTAATTCATCGATTTGATCGCATAGACAGACCGAAAGGTGGTGTTGCGATCATTGTCAAAAGAAACTTAAAACATGAGCTTCAACCAAGCTACAACACAAAATTATTAGAATGCATCGGAATCAAAGTTTTCATCGACGAAACGTCCAGCCTTCACATCCTCTCCGTCTACCTCCCAGGAGGAAGCAAAGGAAGTGAAATAGATCAACACTTAAGAGACGACATCAACAAAATAACAAAAATAAGAGGAAACTACTACATCTGTGGAGACTTCAATGCAAAACATCGAGAATGGAACTGCAACGTGGCAAACAAAGCAGGAACAATACTGCAAGACATGTCTGGGGAGTTCATGATCTACTCCCCGGACTCGCCAACGTATTACCCTGAAGATCCAAAAAAGTCAGAATCAACAATCGACCTCATGCTCTCAAATTCCAACCTCGAAACGACAGAACTAAGATGCACAGAAGCAATGAGTGACCACTGTGCTGTCTACTTCCAAATCAAAACCTCAAAAATTGACAGAACTGAAAATACAGTCTACAGATATGACTACAGAAACGCAAACTGGAAAAAATTCAAATCATACATCGCTCGTCGCATCGAAGACAACATCTGTGAAAACTACTGCAGCACAGCAGAAGAGATTGAGAATCACATAAGCATTCTCTCTAATCTCATTATGCAGGCAAGAAATCTAAGTGTGAAAAAGAAAAAGATCAACTTCAAATCGACGAGACTCACACCAGAAATCAAAGATTTAATCAAAACAAAAAGAAGTCTTCGACGTAGATGGCAACGAAGCAGAGATAATCAAATTAAAGCTGAATTGAATATCCTGCAGAAGATCATCAATGAAAACATAAAAGAACTCAAAAACAAAAACTGGAACAAACGCCTATCAGAAATCAAACCATCGAATCAAACTGTCTGGCGCATTGCAAAACACTGCAAAAAAGGAACAAAATCAATGCCACCGTTGACAAGCTCAGAAAAAACGTTCATCACAAACAAGGAAAAAGCCAGCGTCCTCAGCGAGTATTTTCGTTCAACACACGAAAATCCACTTGAACAAAACGACCCAGAGCATACCCAAGAAGTAAACAACACAGTCAAGGAAGCATTAGAACAGAACAATGAAGACAGTCCAGAATTAACAGACGTAAACGAAATCCTGAGCATCGTGAGAAATCTGAAAAATCCAAAAGCTCCTGGTCTAGATGAAGTCAACAACATACTCATCAAAAACCTTCCACCTAAAGGTTTTGAATATCTGAAGTACATCATCAACTCCTGTCTCAAGCTCAATCATTTCCCAAAGATTTGGAAGCACGCAAAAGTAATTCCAATCCCAAAACCGGGAAAACCAGCTAACGAAGTAAGCAGCTACAGACCAATAAGTCTGCTAAGCTCAATAAGCAAAATATTGGAGAGAGTGTTGCTGAACAGAATCAATGAACATATAGAAGACAACAACATCATCCCAAATCAGCAATGTGGCTTCCGTACAGGAAGATCAACATCTCACCAACTCATCAAAGTCATCAAAACAGCAAAAGAAAACATCAAAATGAAGAAATCAACAGGAATGATCTTCCTAGATGTAGAAAAAGCATTTGACAGAGTCTGGCACAACGGACTGTTGTATAAAATGCTCAAGCTCAGGTTTCCGCTGCCTCTCATAAAAACTGTTAGTTCTTTTCTCAGTGAAAGATCTTTTTCAGTTTTTATAAAAGGTCAGTTGTCAGAAACCAAGAAAATCAAATTCGGCGTCCCACAAGGAGCAGTGCTCTCACCAACTCTCTACAACATCTTCACACAAGATATTGTACGAGAGACAACGGAAAACATCGCGCTCTTCGCAGATGATACAGCGTTGTATCATTCTTCAGAAAATTCAGCAGATGTAGTGACACACCTTCAACACACAGGAAGAAGAGTCCAACAATACATGGACAAATGGAAGATAAATCTAAACAAACAGAAGACTCAAGCCTTATTCATCACAAACAGATACTCCAGGCAACTTCCAAGAAACAACATCAAATTTCTCAACGAAAACATCAAGTGGGAAAACGAAGCAAAATATTTGGGAATGGTCATCGACAAGAGAGTGACTCTAAAGCAGCATGTGGAGTACGTGAGTGACAGAGCTCACACTGCACTCAGATTGCTGTATCCGCTAATCAGCAGAAATTCACATCTCGACGTTCATAACAAACTTCTCATCTACAAGCTAGCCATCAGACCGATCTTCACGTACGGTTGTCCAGCTTTTGAAAGCATGGCAAAAACTCATCTTCAAAAACTTCAAGTTTTACAAAACAAATTCCTGAGAATCGTTCTCAACAAATCAAGATATGAAAAGATCAAAGATCTATACACAGAAGCAAAAGTACCCTCCATCGAGGAGTACGTCAGAAAATTGCAAGCGAATTTCAACATTCGTCTTGCAGCACAAAATTCTGAATAAAGCAAAAACAGTTCAAATCTAAAACCAAAACTAAGTGACGAAAAGACTTCAAGTCTGGTTCCTTAAAAACCAACCTCAAGAACATGTATTTTAAATTTTTTTTTGTACATACTTAACATACAGAAATAAAATATTATTATTTATAATAATAAAAAAAAAAAAAAAAAAAAAAAAAAAAGGTAATCACGATTACGCTCACTGATTGCCATCACATGATGACCAAAAAAGTTTTTTTCATAAGATGATTGATTGTAATCACGATGGTAATCACGATTACGCTCACTGATTGCCATCACATGATGACCAAAAAAGTTTTTGTTAAAAAATATTTGATTGCAATCACAATGGTAATCACGATTACGCTCACTGATTGCCATCACATGATGACCAAAAAAGTTTTTTTCATAAGATGATTGATTGTAATCACGATGGTAATCACGATTACGCTCACTGATTGCCATCACATGATGACCAAAAAAGTTTTTGTTAAAAAATATTTGATTGCAATCACAATGGTAATCACGATTACGCTCACTGATTGCCATCACATGATGACCAAAAAAGTTTTTTTCATAAGATGATTGATTGTAATCACGATGACAATCACTGAATGTCAGATTTTTTCAAATGTCAGATTTTTTGTAAATACAATCATGAAGGTAATCACGATTACCATCAGTGATGACAATCACAAAAAAATTTTTAAAACAAAAATTTGATGACAATCACGATGGTAATCACGATTACACTCACTGATTGCCATCACATGATGACCAAAAAAATATATTATTAAAAAATATTTGATTGCAATCACGATGGCAATCACAACTACATTCACTGATTGCCATCACATGATGACCAAAAAAGTTTTTGTCATAAGATGTTTGATTGTAATCACGATGGTAATCGTGATTACCTTCATGATTGTATTTACAAAAAATCTGACATTTGAAAAAATCTGACATTCAGTGATTGTCATCGTGATTACAATCAATCATCTTATGAAAAAAACTTTTTTGGTCATCATGTGATGGCAATCAGTGAGCGTAATCGTGATTACCATTGTGATTGCAATCAAATATTTTTTAACAAAAACTTTTTTGATCATCATGTGATGGCAATCAGTGAGTGTAGTTGTGATTACCATCGTGATTGCAATCAAATATTTTTTAATAATATATTTTTTTGGTCATCATGTGATGGCAATCAGTGAGTGTAATCGTGATTACCATTGTGATTGCAATCAAATATTTTTTAACAAAAACTTTTTTGGTCATCATGTGATGGCAATCAGTGAGCGTAATCGTGATTACCATCGTGATTACAATCAAATATTTTTTAACAAAAACTTTTTTGGTCATCATGTGATGGCAATCACTGATGGTAGTTGTGATTGCCTTCGTGATTGTATTTACAAAAAATCTAACATTTGAAATCTGGAAATCACTGTTGTACTCACTGTGATGGCAATCAGTGAGTTCCTAACTGATTACCATCACTTTCGTCATCACTGACTGTAATCACTCATGGTAGTCAGTGATGGTAATCGTGATGGTAATCAGTGACTTCCATCAAGATTACCATCACTGAGTACATATGATAAAAAGTTAATTAAATTAACTAATAATCTGATGAAGTTATATAGAAGAATCGAAAAAAAAATTATTGCAAGTTTTATAAGAAAAATTTCACAAGATTTTTATATGTCATTTTGCCATATAAAAAATATCTTATTATTACAGACATTGGCTTAGAGGATAAGTGAACGGTACAACAACGAGGAGCAATTTGGAGGCGTGAGTTCGAATCTCGGCGAAAGCAGAAAATTTCTAAGTATTTAAAATTTAATCTAATCATTTCTAATAAATCTTAATGTTTAATTCTAGCACAAAAAGATCCGGTATCAACAATCCTCTAAGCCAATAAACAGACATAGACATTATAACAAGTTCCTTAGTAATAATTAAAAAAAGCTTTAAAATAATATTTTTTATTTTTGGTCATCAGTGATGGCAATCATGATTGTAATCACTGATGGCAATCATGATTGTAATCACTGATGGCAATCATGATTACATTTATAATTGTCGTCAGAGATTGCAATCATAATTGCCATCAGTGATTGTAATCAGTGATGGTAATCATGATTGTATTCAATGATTGCAATCACTGACTACAATTAGTGATGGCAATCGTGATTACCATCATGTGAAAGTTCATAAAAGCTTTTAATTTTGGTCATCACTGATGGCAGTCATGATGGTCATCAGTGATTGCGTACTATCAAAAGCGCACTATCTGCGCGTGCAATCACTGATGGTAATCGTGATGGCCATCAGTGATGGCAATCAGAGAGGTAAAGTAGCGGACTCACTAAAATGTATGTGAGTGATTACAGTGAAATTTAGGTCATCAGTGGTTTGAGTGATGGTAGTCATGATTGCCATCTTTGTATGTTCGGGGATGTCATCCTTCAAAAATCGATTTGTTTTTGACAGACCTATATATTCGCTTACACAGCATATATAAATATTAAAGCCATCACATGTGTGGTATATCCAAAAGCCATTGTATGCAAAACAAATGCACTATTATGGCTGCTTCGTCTGAATGAGTGCAAACAAATATTTGATATTAGAACCAGCACAGTATAGATGCGCGTAAATCATCAGGACATTGATACTTGCGAATGTTTTTTCAGATTTCTTCACAAAACAATGGCTGCAAATACTGTTTACTTTTTCCTTCTCATGTTATTTTAAATGGAAAAAAGAGATCCGAAATGTTTGATTATGTATCATAATAAAGCCAAACTACATATTTTCCGTGTTGTATGAAAGTGAGAAAAAAAATCAATATTCATCATGGAATGGCAAATCATTCAATATAAACACACATTTGCTCTGCTACTATCAATCTATTCGTCCATCCTATATAAACATAAGAAATGTAACATTTAATAAATCATCTATCAAAGTAATTTTCTTAATCTTTCGTCCTTTTTTTCTCCGTGCGCACACATCGTGAGTGTATATGGACGTTGATTATTAAAGAAAAAGCTAATTCATCTAGTCATATATCAATATTTTTTCATCTAACAAATGGCCAGTCATAAGGCATAGCACTTTAAGATGAATGTAAGTGATTCTAATTCGCATTATTATTAAACAATAATAAATGTCAGTTCAGACAAATCTTTTAATTAGTCATCAATTTTTACTAGGCGTACAACTTAAAAGAATAATGAGCAAAAAAAACGAAGAATGACGAGTTTCAGAATATTAATTTTGAAGAGAACTTGGATCTTTTCTGATATTTCTTTATTGGTTTATTAAAGTAAAGAATGGAAAAATTAGGGATTTGGAATGGAGTCGTTCGCATTTGACGTAATAAGGTTGACTAACAATAAGGTTTTTAAATCTCCTTTTGTAGATGGAAAAATGCAATAATCAGCTACAGAGTAAGCTTTGGATGACATTATAGGTAGGTCGTGGATCACTGTTTCGAAAATAGATTCGGATGAAACTTTTGAATTTCCGTTACAGAAATATTTTGAATTTAATTAGCATGAAGTTAGCGTCAATTATTGAGAAATTTGAATTAAGAAAGACAGTTGAAAAAGAGAACGCTAATCTGTACATCTTCTGAAGTAAGTAAGGAACAATGTTATTCACTTTCTTTTGTAATCAATTTTATGTGTGGACAATTAACATCAGTGAACAGCAAATCCTTAGCAAAAGACCCTATCGCTTCTCATATTTTACATTCACTATGCAGGCATTTCAAGACATTTTAAATGACATTTAAGATTATTTTGTTTAGTCCAAAGAAGTCCGAATTTATTTTTGTGCTACTATCGACAAACCAGCCCTTGTATGAAAAGATACAGTATATATATATGTGTGTACAAACACATGAGCAGAAAAGCTTTGTTAATTAAATGATGATCATATTAACTAGTCATGGCACGTTCTGATTTGGAATTATATGGATCATGAACGGTTGAATGATAACAAGTTTATTAGAGAAATATTGAGAAAGGGGAGAAGTAGAAAATCAACACATGTAGACATTAATTGACATAGCAAAGACAAGTGCCTACAAGAGAAATATGTATGCAGAGCAAGGAATTATGTAGGAGTTAAGAAGAACGAGAAATCACAACTACTTCCAATATGATTAGTGACTTAATAAAGTTAATTTTGAACATTTTGCAAAGTAGGCATTAAACTAATGAGATATAATAAATAAATAAATGCTTCTGTGACACTAATGAATAGAGTTAAGTCTACTTGACATTCCTTAAATTCTATTAATTTGACTTTTTATGTCTTAATAACTCATACTGCTTACTGAAAATATTTTCCACAAAAACGTGACTCTATTTTCTCATTTCCTTATTACATCATAGACGTACTTTAAGGAATTTGATTCGCAAGTGGAATGCTTGGCATTCTAAACTGCCGCAACTCTTTATTCTGTTCTTTCCCATAAAAATGCTCATGACTTTCCTTCTTTTCTTCTTTAAAGACAAAATAAATGAAGGAGAAGAGAGGAAAAGTCAAGGTCGTCAATGGCGTAGAAAGTTAAAACGTGATATTGAAGCTGCTCACTCTCAATATCAATCAAATCGACTTAACGATTAAGTTAAAATTTATAATACATTTTTAAGCAGTCATTACAATCAATAAATCCTTTTTTCTCTCCATCTCACTTCCTTCATTTCCATTTCAGCATTGAAATTTATGAATCCATCTACTGTGTTCCTTAAATCTCAACTCACGATTTTATAGCGCTGATGATGAGTGACAAGGCGATTATTCAAATAATGAAATTTACATCTGAGTCGATTCTATTGAGAAGTGCCAATTTTGAGGCTGAATCATCTGTCATTGCTCATTTATTAACTATGTTTTTTCAAACAAATGTGATATCATTTCACATGAGATGAATTAACAGATGGATGAGCTCAATGTTTGAGTTTTACTTTTATTGTGGACCTTGATATCAAAACAGCAAAAGAACATCACAAGATTCCATTTACTTGGGGGTCTTTGATTTGAATAAATCACTTTTTGAACGAAATTTTCAAATTATTTCTCGTAACGGAAATTTTACATTCAAAATATCAACAAATTGGTTTGAGTATTCTTTTTTTAAAAAAAAATATTTAAATCGTGGACCCCCAATGTTATGTAATAACATTCAAAACTTATTCTTGCGAAAAACATCTTATCTAAATTATTGTCTGGTTCACCCATATTGCTACATTTAGTAAGGAATTTAAAAAAGTCATCCCGAAAAATTTTTAAAATCATCTTCACATCTTCTTGACAAAAATAAAGATTTTTTAAATTAAAAAGATGATTGTGTCCAAAATTCTTGCTCAAGTTTGACAGTAAAATCGTTTAATTATGTGAGAATCTTTAAATGCTGGCACTAATTTACACTCAAGTATGGAAATAATATAGAATGAATATAAATACATTTTAATAAGCCATCAAAGCTAATTCTTGATTTAATCGACGTTGAATAGGTTATTTAACGTCATCAAAGGTACCTCCTGATTTTTGACCGTTATTTTTTCAAATATTTTTGACTGTTAATTTTCAAATATTTTTTGGCCGTTATTTTTTCAAATATTTTTTGACCGTTAAAATTAAGTTTTTCTGCTTTTATTTCAACTCAATTTCTGTGTGGAGAAAATGCGTTTTCATTGCTTACAAGTAATCACATCTTTACTAGTTTTTAAATTTAATTAAGTTGCCAAAAAGTTTCATGGTTGTGATAAGTAATCTTCGTAGATTTTTATTAAGGAACTTCTAGAAGCTCTATAATTTAATGAACTTATACATCCCCATGTCTACTTATTGAAATTAAATCTATTTAGAAGAAAATAGGATTTCTTCCATAAGATTATTCTAGTAAAGACAAAGAACACGTTAATTTTATGCCACAATTCTGTCTCAATAAATATAAATTCATCAAGGTTTACCCAGCATTAAAATGATCAAAGTATTCGATTGAATCAATTAAATAAATTAATTTCTTCTACGTAGGTATTAACTTAATAAACGAGTCTAGAATTTAATGAAATGCTGTGGTCTATCATCATAAAAACACATTGGAATGAACTATGTGCTAAAAAATCGAGTTATTTTTTATGATTTGAGTAGTTGAATTCCAACAGTTCGTAAGATATTCAAAAAGGTTCCATTGTTTCTTAAATAAAAGAAATTTTCTAAAAATTTAAATAAACAAATGAGCTTTACGTCTTTTGTTACAATGCTTCTTGTGACACCCATGCTGTGTATATCTTCACTTTACATCTGACATTATTATCTTCTTTAGCATTCTATACTTTTAGTGCATTATTTACATAAAAACAAGGATGATGGAAATAGTAGAAGAGAGAATAATGTTGCTGCATTTAAGAAAACAGTCATGGGATTTAACATGAAAGATTATCACTCTCAAATGCATGTAGCTTCTCATTTTCATTTATAATTCATTTTGATACATCCTTTGCTCTGTTTCCCTTAACAAGTCTATTCAATTAATTTTAAATGCCATTATCAGTCATAGCTTCATTAAATACATTGTTGTACAATAATCTCTCGTCTGTAAGCTTTATAGGTTAAATCATTATTAATGTGAATTTCCACTACAAAAATTTGAATTTTTAACGATCATAAAAAATTTGAATTTTAACGACTTTAAAAAATTTGAATTTTATGCAAACATTTTTAACATTTTCTTTTGTTGTTAATAAAAATACATAAAACTTTATAAAGTTGCGATGAAGATGCGCATTAATTCTTTTCGTTAGGATTTATTTCCCAAGCGTCGATTGTTCTTTTATCCTTTTTTTTCTTCATCCCATTTTAAGCAATTACGTTTATTTATTTTTTCCTTAAAAGTTTAATGGAAAATTATCGTAGTAGCGAATTATTAATGATATGATGACGAGGATTTGCTAAGTTTAAGGAAAGAAAAAAGAAGAACAAATCTTCAACATGAATCTCTCTCGGGAATAGATAAACTTTCATTGTGTATTGTAGAGCAGTGCAAAATCTACAAGAATGCGAATGTGGGATGGATATGCCTTTCAAGAATGAATCTCTATGGATATAAACATGTGAAGAGAACAAATTAAAGACAAACTAAGAAATTTTTGCTCGTCTCAAGCCATTGAATTGTTCACGTTTTGCCATAAATAAACCGTATCGGTGTGAATGTGCAAGACAAACTGGATCGAAAATAAGGAAGTTTTCAGCTGGTTTTAATGACTTGATGACTTTTTAAAATGCAGCACACTTGACGTTTTGTAATAACATTAGAGTCGAGTGGAAAATCTTTGTTTTCCTTCTTGCTTAATGTCAAATGCTTTAATTACAATCCTTAACATTATTCCTTGAGCTTGCTCTTAATGTCAATGATATTTAATTCCATGTTTATGTTTAAAGCTGTTTAAAGCAAAAAAACTCCTACAAATGCGTGCATAAAAGTACATGATGTTGTAATAAGTCGAAAATCCTCAGAGATGAAGCTTATATAGATAGTATAGATGTGTTTTGTATCGGACAATTGAATTATCAACAGAATAATGGACGAAATACATAAAACGTCTTGAAGATTACATTGTGACCTTTGTAGATTTACTGTGTTCTTTTATTAATGACACTGTGCCGAGATGAGTACGAAAGGCAATGAAAATGACTGAGTTGTGAGCAGCTTTAGGATTTATGGATTTCTTATGAATTTCATGTAAAACAATGAATGTTGAATTTCACAGGAATAAAGACTTGATTTGAGCAAACAGAAAAGGTCACTTAAACAATTTAATTCTGGATTTTTCTGATCAACTGTCTAAAAATATTATCCACAAGCCCACTAATACACTCATTCCGTTTTTGATAGGAGATTGTTAAGTCAGACAAATTCAAAGCCCACCAAGTATATAATAAAATAAGAAACAAACTAAAATGTCCTTTTATTATAAGAACACTTGAGACAACATTGAAGACGATGACATATATTATAGCTAGTCGTGATAATAAATTATTCAGTGAGAATATTTTGGACCACCAATTTATATCGTTAACAATGCCATAATAGTAATTACATTTTTCCTTTTACATTTCACAAAATTCCAATAAATTATCTCTTTATTGTCATTATCTTTATTCAACAGGCATGGCTCTTATCTTACCATTAAGCACACTAATAAAACACTAAGCTTCATCTTTTTTTTTTTTAATCACAATTTTAACACAACACTGAACTTTATGTCCCTTTTTGCTTAATTCTTATCACATTGATTTTATTTTTTTCTTATTTAGAAGACACACATGCGTTGGTTCCCGACGCGATCTATAGAAGCTATAACAAACTTTAATTGAATGTCTGTTGCTTATATATAGCTTTCTGGACGCGTTCTTTTAGTTTTTAAACATCTTCTCTCTTCTCACTGTCGTTATACATTTTCTTTTTATTACTTTTTTACCTATAATAATCAAGTTGGTGTTTGTCCAAATCAACTTTATAAACGTCTTGTGTGTGGATGAATAAACTGCTGTGAGAGAGAGGCATTGTTATTGAAAAATTTATTGAGAATGTGCACTTACCAGGTTGATAAAAATAGAATGTTTGTTTACGTATTATTTTTTCGTGGATCATTGTGATCCAATGAATGAAATATTGCTGGTGAATTAATTAGTGCTTGGCCGAAATTTAATGGATATTCTTACAGTTTTGTGAAACATAGAGCATGGTTCTCCTAAAATTCATTCACAAAACTGACGTTCAGTAAAAATATGGATTCAGAAAACCATTAGATGATCAGCAGTGTTTTTGAAGATTTGACGACGTATTAGTTCTCATTAGGTTATGTTTGCTTAAATTAAATTTTACTTGGTTACGTAGCCTAGGGAATGATTACTTGTTATACCTAAGGAGTAAATCTTACCATAGCCTATCCCTTAGCCACACCATTAGGGTACCCTTATACTCCTAGGCTAGTCTCTAGGTCAGGGGCGTAGCCATGGAATACAACAAAAATTTATTGACAAAATTTTTGTAAATTATGTAAAAAAACATTTGTAGTCTTGCTTCACTCGGCTATAATACTTACTAAAGTATATCATCTAAGATAATCAACGGGAAGATAAATTATTTTTTAGAGAAAAAAAATTCAGGCTCCCATGAAAATTTCTGGCTACGCCCCTACTCTAGGTGTATCTTGTAGAATTTCTAAGGTCTAAATTTTTTTAAACTCTTTAGTTGGAAAATTGTGGGGAATTTTATAAAAATCGAATAAAGTTATTAGGGGTCGTTCGCAAATTACGTCACGCTTTGGGGGGGGGGGGGTAGATGAATTTGTGATAGTCCAAACAAAAAAATTTTCTTTCTTTGGAAAATTTGTGACAAGATAATTTGCGAACGACCCCTTAATTCATAAAATTTTCGCGACACACAACTTGGGAACTACTGATAAACAGCCTCAAATTCTTCTCGTGCCAAAATATTTAACAACTTCTTAAATGTTTTAAAAGAAAAATTAATTAAATATTGCACATTATACCATCAAATGTGTGTCCTAGTAGCTATAAGGCTAGAATATAGCCCTGTTTAAAATTCTAGCTCCATCAATGACAATTTGAAAACTTGATGATTTCTTGATAAATCCCAATAAATCCACAGAGTTTTGAAAAAAGTTGCAATTATTGAACCTCAATATAATTATGGCAAAACAATTTACAAAAAACAAACAGTAATCACGATGATCATGAATTAAGTAAAAAATAGCCAAAAATCAATGCATCAAGTGCTACTTAAAGAATGCTCATACATAGTTTTCTGAGACTTCCGAATGTTTTGTATCCCATTGATTTCGCATTACTTACAACTTTTGATGCATCATCATCGTGATTACGGTTCTTTTGTTAGAGTAATTAGTTACACATCAATATGGAATGTAAGTTTTGAGATTCGATATCTCATGAATCGCATTATGTTGTGTCATGTATAATAGATTTCTTTTGTTGCAATCAAAAATATACAATTGTCGGTCAGGTAAATGGTTACATGCTGCGTTGAGGAAAATATAAGCTTTAGGTGAATATTTAAGCAGTCAATGACATTCAAATCCGGTTTTCTTCTTCTAACAAATTATTATGACTCAATGAAAAATATATTTCGTCAATCGTCAAATTAATAGATGGATATCTTATGCACTCATACTTAATTACATATTCATTTTACACTGTCTTGACATTCAATGAACTATTGAGTAGGAGTCTTGTTTAAAAATCTCATAAAGCACAAAAATAACTTGAATTTTAACTCTAGTTTATATAGACAACGAGAAGGTAGCATTTTTATCAGTTCAATGACACGGCCATACACTTCGTAGAAGCTTTCGCAAGTTTTTAGAAGATGAGAATGAAATGGTAAAAATAGGTAAAAAATATTCAAAAATATCATCGTAAAAATATTATTTGATAAGGTTCAAAGCAGTTCAATAGAAAAACCGGAAAAAATATTGAAATTTTATTTTATTTAAAAATTAATGCTTTTTGGGGGTGAACAGACTACATTTTTTTAAATAAAAAAAACTCTCTGCTTTGGGTGACAAGTTCGTTCGATTAGATACATCATTGATTGCATCTTCATTTTTGATACCTTGATGATAGCCTTATTAATTATTAGGTAGCAAATGGCTGCTTTTTATTTGTTTTATGCTGAAATATTGATTGTCGACCTGGGGGCTGTTCACTTATTACGTTACGCGTGTTGAATCAAATGACAACATTTCTTAAGATTTATTTTATGATCAAAGTAATCATTGAGATTCTTTGAAATTATTGTTGAATATTTGTTGAAATTGTTAATTATTGAGAGATTATTCTCTAAAGAAATTGTCATTTGAAATACAGTCCACTATTAAAGTTATTGTTATTGCTGCATTTTTCAACGCGTTTTAAGGGGGAGGGAAGGATTTTGTGATAGACAAAATTGTTTTTTTATGCAAAATTTGTAACATGGGGGACCAGATTTTTTTGTAAATCGATAAAGCACTATAACACGATAGCTTAACAAGTGAAAGTTTGCCAGATGACCACACCTGCCGAGACTCAAATCAATATATAGATTGTCTCGAGATTACAGCATTTAAGAATCCAAGTGCTTAGTAATTTTAGGTGAGATTTTGAATTCCAGGAATGGCTGAAATATCGTCATAGAATATTTGGAAATTCCTACAATCGAACTACGATTCAGTCATCCAGAACTATCATAAAGAATTCATAAATCACTATACAAAATTTCTCAAGTTCTGAAGGAATGATTTCATTCAATAAAATTATTTCCATTCATGTTAACAAAGCAATCAATCAAATTTAAATGATCTCTTCTTCTTTTGTTGTTGAATGCCACACTGCACGCACTGGTCTAAAACTAAGAAAAAGATGCAATTTTATTTCTTTTGTAAAAATTTTGCGGAATTTATTTGGAAAGGGATTATTTCTCAAGATCCAGACTTTTCTATCTACTCACATGACAGATCCTAAAACTTTTTTCAAATTTTCTAAAAAAATTCAAAAATTTTTAGTTCCAAAACTTTCTAAAAAAAATTGAATCCAATTTTTTTTATTTGAATAATTTCCATCTTTGAGGACCAGTCGACCTAGATGAACGGCACTGAATGGATCTTTTTTTTTTTTTTTTTAATAATAATAATTTATTTCTGTATATTAAGTATGTACAAAAAAAGTTGAAATACATGTTCTTGAGGTTGGTTTTTAAGGAACCAGACTTGAAGTCTTTTCGTCACTTAGTTTTGGTTTAAGCTGGACTGAATGGATCAATAAGTTTGAAACTAGGAATGAATTAAAAAACGTAAAACTTTTTCAACACATTTTTTTCTTATTTTAGACCACTGAGGGACATGATTTACAAGATTTTATTGCGGATACGGAGGTATCTTATCCAATATTTCGCATCATGTTGTTTAATACAATCTCATGCTCAGTCAAAATCTCAATAATTGCTTTCAGAAAAGTCGGTTGGGCATGGGTATAGTATGTCATTAAATAAATTAGAAAGTCAATGTGTCGCAATTCTTTCGGTCCGAGATATCCAATGAGTACTTTGAGCTTCTCAACATCCTGAGTGCTTGAGACAATTCCTCTAAGAAAATCAAATATTTCTTCTCGACTAGAATGGAAATGGAAATAAAAAGAAGAAGAAAAACAGACAATTTAGGAAAATATTTGCGATTTTGAATTGTTTTGTTCTTATCTCCTTTCTTACAACCCTCACTCATCTCATGCTGATAGCTACCTTAAAATTGTTTCTTTATTGCGAGACACAAACTCACGATTTTCTTCAATAATGTCTTGGTTTGAGAATAAAATTCTACCTTTCACCTTATTCTCAACATTACAAAGGCACTCGTTCATAAGATACTAGAAAATAGACAGAGAGAGAAAAATTCATTAAAGTAAATGAAGTTGAATAAAATTATCTCGTTTCGTTGGATATCCTTTTACTTGTATAAATATGAAAATGCTTAAAGTATAAAAGCTCATTGTGGAGTGCAAAAAAATTAAAATTCTACTGGAAAGCTGAAATTGTAGATTGAAAAAAGCAATTTCTTTCGTTCCTCAAATATCGTAATTTAATAATTCACGTTTCATTTGTATTTTTGTTGCTTACTTCCTACAGAAAGAAAATTGTGTGCTATTAGAGTCATTTAGAGGCGCTTTGTCTACTCATTTATTCACTCATTACTTGATAAGATCACAAGATATACAAACCTGCTATTGATTTTTATTCACTTCAACATTTCTACAGTTTAGCAAAAATGGTTTTGTTGACGGCATGAAGGAAGAATATATTTAATATTCTTGTGCTACTTCTGACTAGGGTGAATTTTTGATTTGCTGTTATCGAATTTTTCCATCTAAAAAGTAACTTTTTCAGTCTATTTTCGTATAGAAAACTTAAAAACATTTTGCAGCTAAAAACGTTATTGCAATATTCTTTTATAGAACACACGAAAAGCTTGTTTGCTTGTTTACTACCTAGTCAATCCAATTGAGAAGTTTAAAACAAATTTGCCATTCAAATTTTATTATTTTCACAGAACAAACTTTGAGTTTTTTAGTTTGGTCTCGTTTGTGATTCAGCATAGGAATGTAATTCATGATAAGATGCAGCTCTGCTGAAAAAGTTGTTGGAAATGCATTAATTTTAAAATTATATCGAGGCCATAGCAAGGGTATTTATAGACTGAAGTGGTTCGGTTTCATAGTGATTTAGTTCCTTGGTTCCTGATTAATGTATACCAACACATCAATTATTGGTTTCAGATTCGGCTAGAAAAACTTTTGGCTTTTCATTTTTCGACTCATATGTACTGGAAATGAAGCTTACAGCCTTCCTTTGTGGAACTACTGCCATAAATGACATCAAAAAAGTGGTTTAGATTCCATTTAGGCTGTAGGTCCCAGGCGCTGAGCGTTATGTTTACCACATATTCTCACGTTTATGCCTGCGTTAAATGATATTGTAAAATTAGCCACAATATCTTAGAGGAGCACCAGGAACTACTTATCTTATTTTATGGGATTTTGTGCTCCTTTAAATTTGATTAGTGATCCAGTCATCTTCCCTTATGCTACGCAACTGAAGAGGACTATATTGAAGAGGACAAAGTGTGTAAAATGGCGTTACATAATATCTGAACGACCACAAACTAGAAATGAATTCAAAATGTGCTTCTATTAAGCAAAAATATCAAGTTGTTCCAAATTATCGTGACTTTGCATTTACATGAACATAACAAATTGATGGATATCTCCAGACACTTCAGAGACAAATTATGAAATATCATTGTTATTTGTAAAACAATTAACGATTTTAAATACAAAACATTGAAAAATGCGTCGTAATCACCTTATCACCAATAATGTCAATTTGCTAACGATCTCTTGTCACACAATTTATAATACTATTAAGTACCTTGTAAGTTGAAAATTCATTAACAATTTAGACGCTATTAATTGTTTGTAAATAGTACAATATACATCCACAACTACATGTGGCTAATTTGGTGGAATTGAGTATCATGAATGTAGCGCGTTCACTTACCTGTCAATCAAGAAATCAATTAATGATTCATTGAAAATTGCCCTCGGCTTATCAAATCGAATGGAATTAAACACAAAAATAAACTTTTTAATTGTTTCGTTGAACTGTGAAAAAAATTCTACATGACTTAATTATTTAAACAAAAGGAACAGCAAGAAGAAATGACCTTAGGCAATCTTCTAAATTAGATTATAATGATCGGGGAACTATTAGGATGAAATTGATATTACATTATTAATGAGAAATAAGAGCACATCCGTAGGTGGAAATGTGAAGTGTAGGAAAAGTTCAAAACATCCATAAAACTTTTAATGTTTTCACTGGAGCAATAAAGAAAGGAACGAGAGATAGAAGTGAATTTTTAAAATACCTTAATAAACTTTGTGAATATTTCACAAGTGATATAATCGTGCGAAGTAAGCAGAAATAAAGCGGAAAGCTACCGTATTTTCGCCTTATTGATAACTTTTCTCTTAAAAGCGAGGAAAATTTTCATTGCGGAACCCTTCTTTCTGGTCCATAAATCAATAACGCTGCTTTAAAATCATTTCTTTTTATATCAACTCGTACGGAGTATTTGGTAATAAAATTATGCTCGAGGAATTTGTTTCTACACGAACCAGTGCTGCTAAAGTTTGTTTGTGTTTAGGCATAACGTGCTTCATAGCTTGATTTTTTGCACCAATGCTGTCTTCATCATGACAAAACTATGGTTAACAGTAATTTTGGATAGCAACCAGCTATAGACGACATCTAAGAGAAGCCATGGATCACAATTGATGTACATCCAACGAAGTAAGTAAGCAATGATATCCACAAATAGATTTTGTTGGTGGTTCTTTTGAATTCTATATACAAAGCATAACATAAAAGCTCAGAAAATTTTAAGGACGCAAATCGTAAAAGATTGACTTCCACTGAATCTGAACATATACCTCATTGTAAAATTACATGCTGTATCTGAAATAACAACAATACATTTCTTGAAAAGTATCAAAAAACTTATTCTGTAACATTGATGAAAGTTCGGAATTAAATTTTATGAAAGGTTGGAAATTGAATATTTAAGGTAAAGGCAATTTCATAAATAACTAATGTCAGTAATTCCACCCACTTATCATTGCCTCATTTAACCTCAACAACTGCCATTTAAATTATTATCTAGTTAAAATAATATATTTTGGTGAGTTTCGGAAGTAATTAGATAGATTATTGGCACCATCCTCTTCCTTCCTCATGAATGATAACTCTTTCAATTATCTTAATTAACTTTAATTGAATATAAGTAAAATTTCAATTTGTCGCAGTCATGCTTCAATTTCGACAAATTGAATTTAATAATTACCAATTTTCCAATGAGTCCAAATAGATTTCATTTTTCATGGTATGAGCTACACTTAATTATTATTATTTCAATTTACTCGCGCAATTTTCTCCTTCAGTGCATTACAGAATGTGGACGTGTTTACTGAATTTTTTGCTCGCGTTCAATGCAGTGCAAAATGTAAGTGAAAAATAGAAATGAAATTAGGGTTAAGTAGAACGTGCAATGTACAATCAACGCGCATTTTTACTGATAGCATATAATCAAAAAAGCATTGCAGATGTCCTTAAACGTGACTTTTTATTAGATTTTTATAACTTGAGTGTTGTTTGAATAAAAAGAATCAAACTAGAGGTCGTTCATAAATGACGTCCATCATACAAATTGCTCCTTTTCCAAATGAATTAGAATGTTCATAGACAAAAAATTTCATCTGTGTTGCATATGTAGCTTAAATTGGTGAAATGGTATCAGTGACCTAAGTAATAAAGTGTTGAACTTATGTGACAAAGGTCCTGGTTTCACATCCCATGTTTAGTTGGAAGCTCATTGTGCATTCCTCCGATCAAGTCTGATCATCAAATTATGTGTTGGGTGTAATATTGAAGTCTTGACACAGAAGATGTCTCCTTGCTAGGTCTTACCCTGGGACTTACTATCATCGGCGTGCACAAATTTTGACTAGGTATACTGCAGGATGCATTGGGTCTTAACGATTTTGCTTGCAAGTGGTTTGGATTCCACTAAAAAATTTTAAGTCTAAAGGGTACGGTACAATTTCTATACCCTAGTAACAAAAACCGTTAAAAAGCTACATAAAAAATATTAATACAGCGATCACGCTATAGTGGTCATATTCACACCGACATCTAAAGCTTTTGTGTCTTGTGGATAAGCTACTTGCTCAATTTAGCAAGTTACTTCAAATCTCAGTTCCAATTTTGATTCTCCTTGAACTCCATTACATAATTTTCATATACAGTCGAAATTTTCAAAAATCATAGCAGCCTTTGAATTTCATATTTTGTATCGAAAAGAAGGTTTTTTGCTTTTTTAGAAGCAACGGCTGTTCCTACCATGCCCAAAATCTAATCAGTTCTTCTGTAGGGTGGAATGGATCGAATTAAAAAAACTAGATGTCTCGTTTTTGAGTTATCGTGTTCAACTAATTTCAATTCCGTTTTTTGACCATGATGTAGAATTTTAGGCACAAACTTTTCTGCATAGAATATTTTTGGCTGTTTTACTTCCTTTTCTTACAAAATGCTTATGCTTAGCTTCTTCCTTTTTAAATGATGGACGTCATAAACGAACGATTCCTCAAAATGGTACTTCTTTTGATTTTTCAAATGAATATGCTCTAAAACAATTCATGCAATCAGCTATACAAATTGTACAAGCATTCATACGGCAAAAATGCACAAAACGGGAAGAATAATGAAGCCAATGTATTTCTCTAATACTACTAGATTGCGAGCGAATCAAATAAAGTTGAGCATGATATAAGGGTTATCAAAGATTTAGAGCTGAATAATAATGAGAAAAACATTTCGAATTTTACACCCACAACAAGTTCTATCAACATAACAGATTTGAAAAGTAAGCACGCAAAAGCGAATTATGTAAACTTTTTGCAAATCATTTAATGATATAATTCTTTTGTGCTTAAAGCATTGGATGAGAAGCTTAATCCATTAAAATCCCGAGAAAAGCGACAAGTGCTGAATTTGAATGGTCACAGAATGATGGATGAGATGCCATTGAATGACAGATTACAATACAATGGGATGTCCACTGATGAGGCAAATGCTGAAGTTCAATCAACAATGCAAACCATCAACATACCGAACACAAAAGGAAATCCTTCATTTTCAATTCATGCAAACACGGTTTATATTTTATATCCATCTGTGTTGCAAGATCCAAATATTTTCGGTCGATTATCGATTCCTCAAAATGTTCATATGGATCGAGAGAATGAAAAGTCATTAAATCAGCCAGCTCAATCATCTCCAATGTCGAACAAGTTATCATCAAGAAGATTTAATCTTCAAGGAAATTCTAATAATGATGAAAGATACAGAAATCGAAGAAACGTTCCAATTATGCCTTCACAAAATCAAAAATATGGGGAATCAAATCCACAAAGAAAAGATCAGAACAGCAAACGAAACGTTGAAACTAATTTAACAGGAACAATTGTTGTGCTGAATCAAGACGTTACAGAACAAAACACAAAGCAATCGTATTGATAGGTAAGCTCAAAAAAGAATCAGAAAATCCGATAAAAAAAGTATGTGTAGGAGTTTAACAAAAGGGAAAATGTTCGCAATAAAATCAATTTAACAGTATTTTGATTCCAATTTCGTGATATGATGCAAAAGACCGGAAACTTTTGATTTACTTATACGGCTAAATAATGAAATCATTCCATTACAGTGAGAGTTACATCCATGTCGAATGACAGTTTAATAAGCAATTAAACTAAGTCGTAAAAATCGATTTTTTAAGGTAAGAATTTTTGTTTGTGGGGACTTTTTCCACATTTTTTCTCTCTCTCTTTTTCTCTCGTTGAATTGGTTTAATTTTCTTTATTTTCGTTACATTTCCATTCACTCATTCACAGCTTACATTTTCCGCAAGTCAACGACTGTGGACATTTTTTATGTGTTGCTCGAGAATTACATCCACAAATTAAACATTTATTACGGTTCGTATTTTCACGTAAAAATAAAATGATTATAACAAAGGCACCGCTGACCGTAACTCGAAAATTGAACGATCTCTGAAATGAAATTTATTTTCATCCTACATGCAAATTAAAGAATTTTTATCAAGGGCAAGCGACTTTGTGGTTTGAAATTTACAAAATCTTTCCTTTCTATTACTTAGCAGGGGGATTTAATCAGTCACTGTCAAACCTCCCACCCTTCCCTACTCTTTTTTGAAAACCCAATCCTAGTTTAACATTCAGACTCAATTAGAAGTTTAAAAGTAACAGGTGTAAGGGAAAATTCTAGAATAGGGATGAGATATTTCGTACAAAAAACACAAACCCCCTTCAAAAAATTTCTGGATACACCCTTGGTTTGACCCTGTTCAAGATACCCACTTGATGCTTACGTTTTAAAACAAGTTCTGTCGAAAATAAATAATCTTGTCACATAGTTAGTATTACTAATTCTATTTATTTCAATCTGGAATCATTCACTTAGGGGTCGTTCGGATATTACGTAACACTTAGAGAGGAGGATGGGTAATTTTTTTCGTTACATTATATCCGAATGACTTATTACTTCTAACATTTTGGGAGGGAAAAATACATTTTTTTGTGACACTCTGTCAATAATCATCAAGTCTCTATGACCCTCCTTGCATCTTAAATAAAAATTTATAGCCCAAATATTTAGAAATTATTCAAACTCCTCAGCTGGGTTAACAAGCTAGTCTCAGAATTTCACTCTGAAATCAAGCAAGCCACAAAGTCATTTATCCTTGATTAATGTGGTTTAATTTTACTTCTCCAGTTTTTTTTGAAATCAATTTCACTCTTTTTATTTAAAATTTATTTTGGTCCATTTCCATTTCCATACACTTTTTGCTCTTTTCTGTTATGATTCGGTACTCAAACAACATTAAAAAATTTAGCAGTATATTCTCGGAACATTGATATATTTTTATTATAAATTGTTGCTATTTTTCTGGCTTTTTTTCTCATCCAAAAAAGGGAAACGTTCATCCTTTGATATTACAAACATTGAATAATTTCTTTAGGCAGAAAATGAATTTTTTTTCATCATCAATTCATGGTTGGGATTTACAAACGAAAATAAATGTCTTACTTATTGATTTTTCTCCCTTCCCATCTAGCCTTTCATTTCATTCTGATCGATCCCAATTCATCTCATTTGAATATGTTATCATGGATAAGTAGATGTGCATCATGATTAGAGGTAGGTCTATAAATAGGATATATCTTTATTTTTGTGTGTGTGTGTGTGTGTTTGTAGCAAGGAAGAAAGTTTTGATCCCAATGGTAACGATAATATAGATAGGGGAGGAAGGCAATAAATTAACTTAAAATATATTCCTTTTAAGTGTAAAAGAGTAACGATTTTTTTATTTGATTTGTTATCCTCAAGTCTTTGAATCTTCTCACTTTGTTTAATTGATTATTGGTAGATTTTCTTTTATAGTTTATGATATTTTGTAGAATTTTTCACTCACTTACTTTATAATAGTAAAATGGACTTTTTAAGCATGCATAATCAGTCACCTTGAATATCTCAATATTATTCCTGTCATTGACATGCGATCTAATAATGTTCATAGCATATTTTAAATTTCAGATTTATGAAAAAAGGAATGGGGTCGTTCGCACATTATGTCACGCAAAAAAACCACCACCCCACTCCCCCTCACGAACGACCCCAATATTGCTGACAGTTTTGTTAGGATTCATTCTCAAATAATGTTCATTAAGACATAAATCAAACTTTTTTTTCTCACGACATACTTTTCAAACTCTTTCTTTTTGGACTGTTTTGATTCGTATATCGCGAAGCATGATTTGAAGACGTTCAGGGTCAATGACAAAAATGAAAGGAATTGATAGTTGTTTCCTTTACTACTCTACTTATTGCAGCCATAAACGCTTATAATGTAATCCGGAACCACTTTTTCGATGACATTCCTGCCTGCAGAGCTCCATTTCCAGTACATATGGTTCGACTATCAAAAAATTCCCTTGCCGAGTCTTGAATCCATGATCGTTGTGTCGGTGTCGTTATAATTAGGTATCAAAGAACTGGACCACTACACCATCAAGCCACTTCAGCTCACATATAGGAACGATCTCTAAACGGCTATAAAGTCCAGCAACAGCATTTTAGAAATAAGAGGCTCTGTAGCTGCATAACATACTATTGGAGGAAAAAAGACAGTCCCCATGGTGATGGGTCTAAAATATTTGTTTTCTTCATGGATGTCATTTGTGAATGAATTCCTAGCTTTTTATTAAAAGTCTTTGATCTTGAAATAGGAATCTGATGTGAAGTCAAAAAGAAGGAATAAAGATTGTCATACACAAAATTTATATTTTCTTTAAAAAAAATTTGTTAAAGCTTTACAGCATAAAGTACACCTTAGCAATGACTGTATCCATTAAAACTTATGAACCAGAATGTTGATAATCTTAATAAGAATAATATTGATGAATTCAGAGTAGGATTATGCACAGTATTATAGATATTAATGCCTTATCTATCTAAAAGAAGTAAGTATATAAGCAGAAAAAGTATTTTCTTTTCGTAAATTAATAATAATATTATTATATTTGCCAAAAAAAATTATATCTTCATCCTCCTGCTTATTTTCTGCTTCAGTAAAAATCAATAGGATTAAATTATGTCCTATAGGCTAGTAGAGCCACGTTATAATAATGTATATCATAATCAATTACAAGGTACTTCAAAGGTTTCATTTAAAACATTTTTTTAGATAATTAATAACCTATGAAAATGGAAAAATGTGAAATTTCGGAGCACATTTTGTTGGATAGACCAAAACTAATTGAAACTATAGAAATTTTTATGTAGCAGATGGGACAATACCGATTTGATATATGTACGTAACGTAAAAATGAAGAAACTTTCCTTAATACACAGTAGCTTTAGCGCATTTCCTTTGGCAACAGATTATGTTACTTCCAAAAATATTCTTACAATGCAAAATTTCTAGTCCTAAATAATCCTTTCAAAATTTCTTAGTAGTACACTTCAAATCAGTTTACAGTAATAGCCAAAAGATTTTTTTGGCATAATAGGATCAAATTCAAGTGTAAAACACGAAAAGCCTTTCAGGAAAAAGGAATGTATGGTAACAATGCTACATGATCCGATCAAAATCCATTCGAATTGCAATAGCATGTTGAATTTATTAACTAAAGCTTTACATAAAGCTTGCTCGAAGCTGTAGGAAAATTTGAATAGGAATTTCAGAAAATTGTTTCAATGTCTCAGAAAATTACCCTGAAGAAAAGATTTAATTTGTTTCAATTTTCATAGAAAATGCGCTGTCGTAATTAATTTTTATGTTGCCATTTTCACTACATTTTCTGTTTTGTTCTTTCTCTTCCATTCTCTGTATAATATAACTCATAAAATGGAACATGAATGATAGCATTGCTTGTGACATTAGGAAATGCAAAACGTGTTTCTTCTTTTCTCTCATTTTTTTTGTTACCCAACATATTTTTTTTCCTTATTCATTCTACGTTACATTAAGCGTTCGGTTCATTGAATTTTATTATAATAACACCACACCAAGAATATTTTTCACGGCTCACACACCCAATTTTCATCTCCCAAAGCCTCTTACTCTTATGTTGTAAGCTAATACGCACAGATATCTTTTTATACAAGCATAGTCTTGAAATAAACGTAAAAAATCTGATCTGTTTTCTAAATTTTTAATGAAATTTACAATAAATTAATATATTTTTGGATTTCAGGTATCATTACATGACTTGTTTGCAAAACTATTGAATACGTCCATGATTTAGGGGGGAGGGGGGTCTGAGATTTTGTGACGCTTTATATTAAAGAAATTTTTTTGAATTTAAAATTTGTGACAAGGGGGCCCCCCTCCCCCCCTCTAAAAATCCCATTTTTGATGGACGTCATAAGTGAATGACCCCTAGCACATTAATTAAATTTTAGTCTAGCAAAACTGTTTTGAGGATTTTTTTGTATGTTTATAGGTTAACTTGAGCACGTAGGATCACAACCAAACATCCTTCTAAGCAGAGTTGTCAGATAGGTGTCTTTGGAAGGTTGCCTAGCTGGATCGTGGTAGTTTTTGCCTTCGCTTAGAAGTCTTAAGAGAGGTTTTATGAATTTTGATTTGTCTAGACAACTGGTTATAGATCTGGATATGCCACGGCACAGAGCTTGAGAAGTACTGAGCCAGATCATGAAAACTCTTACGAACCACATTGAAATAAGGAATGCTGGTTTTAAAAAAACTCAACAGAAGTGAGAACGTTTTTCTGTTTATAACTGCCAATTTTCCCATCCGAAAGATACGTAAATATTCTCCAATTTAAGATGATTGGAATTCTACAAGTAAGAGTAAGAGGGTGATGGTAATATGAGAGAATGTGAAGCTTTAGAGCTTCAATTAGCTTTTCTAATGAATTTCAAAATCATGTTATGTTAGGTTATGTTAAGAGCATTGAAAAAATCTTTTTTTGCCTTAATTAGTTAAAAGGTCGCTTTATAAGCTTCTGTTATGATGAAATTTTTCTCAATTTCCTTCCATTCATGATATTTAGTTATATTATGTATATATGTAGATAATATTGCTTTCTAAATTTTAATTTATTTTTTCTTCACATATTCATGTATATATGTTTAAATTTTCTCATATAACAAGCTTTAAAACTCCATTAAACACGAACATCAACGTGGGAATCAATTTTTCTCATCTATTAAGGTGCAATTTTTAAGGAATTATCTATAATTATATAAAATGAACATCTTATCTCTTTGTAACAAGTTAAACTTTTTAATAATTTAAGAATAAGAAGAAGATAGAAGAAAAGAAGTTAAAGCTTTGTAAAATTAACAGCAACATTTCATTTTTATAGCAAAAGTTTTTGTTATTTCATTTTGGAAAACTCGGGTAATGTTAGGTATTAAGGTATATCTTATATCATTTAAATACTTTTCTTTTTTTAAAAAAATCAAAACGTTAAACATTAAAAACTTTTATAAGTTTATATTTTTTTAATGTATTTTACTTAAATTTTTTTCTCATATTTTATATATTTTTTATTTTTTTGTTTCGATTGAGTTTCAAGTCTTTTCATCAAAGCGTTAAATTTTTCCATTAAAGAGTTTTTTTTTTATTTTTGTTATGCTATTTTGGACTTACTTTGTAGCATCGATTTGACTAATAGCATCTGCAATTTCAATTTTGTTAGCATTTTGTAATTTGATATCATCATTTTGATTATGTGTTTCATTTTTGCCAGTTTGACCTAATGATTCGACCGACACAATTGATCGAATTGAGGTTGACTTTCTCAATTTTCCACCATTAATTGTTGTTTCCTTCATCTCACTTATCTCATACTCATCAACTTGACATTCAAGTTTTGTTGCCAAATCTTCTTCTTCCTCCTCGTCATCATCATCATCAGCATTAATGCTATTAATTAAGTCCTTCTCGTCCTTTACATCTATTAATTTGCTGTTTCTAATCACAGTTGAATGATTTACTGATTGCTGACACAATCGAAATGCTTCAAGAAACTCATTCAAGTCTACTAATGAATCCTTATTTATGTCCATCAATCGACAATTCTCTAGCATTTGATCAACATTACAGTTCGGAAGATAACCTATAAATTGTTTTGTGTTATTGTGGAAGAAAGAAGAAAAAAAAGAATTCTTTGAATATTTAACTTTAGATACCATAAATAGTTAGAAGAAGGAGGTCAAACACCCTTTACATGACCGAAAGTATTCTTCAATTTTCTAAGGCTTTTGGAGGTGTTGGTGTGGAAAATTTTCTTCCCTACTTCCATTGAGCTTAAAATACCCAAAAAATGAAGCTCCTCTCCTCTATGATACTGGTATATCCAGAAGAATTGGAGGGAGGCTTAACCTCAAAAACTGCAACCCTGCTTCTGAGTATGCCAAAATAGATTAGTTTAAGAAACTTATAAAATTTTAAGAATCTGATAAATTTGACCACAAAAAACTTTTATCTGCCCTAAACATTTATCGGTTATTTACCAGACCAAACCAACATCTCAAACCATAAACACATCTGTATTTTTCAGAAGTCCAATTATAAAACAACCATGGCAACTAGAGAAGTTTTCTTACAAATAGGAGCGAAACAATTGATAAATTGGATGTAGTTATCATACCTGTTAGTAACTCACAAGCTTGCTTAAATTCATCAATGCTTATCAATCCATTTGAATCCAGGTCAATCATTCTGAAAATGGCTTCTAAGTTTTCACGATTTGTATACATCGTGTCGGTTATTTTATCTGTATCATTGGCACCAATTTTCTGTTGGTTATAATTGAATAGATTGTAAAGAAATAAATGAATTGTTAATGAAATGACTTGTCGTGTTGAAAACAATTATATACTATAGAAAATAGCAAAATCAAAAGGCAACAAGAAGTCATGAAATCAAAAAGCAGAAAATCAATTTTTATGAATGAAGTGGACTTACTATATCATCATTTTCAATCATTTGTAGCGTTTTTTCGTAGATTATTTCGTTGTTTTCGGTTACAACTGCTAGCTTTTCACGCAACAGACGCCATGGTAGCTTGAAGTTTGTAACTGATTCCATAGCTTCAGACCATTGACTCAGCGATATTCGTCCTATGTATAAAGTAGAACGTAAATAAATACACAATATAATCTGAAACCTTATCTTTTTGTCCTTTTCAAATGGAATGAACAAAAGAGCGAGAAAAAAAAATAAATAAATAGGCATGAATGCAGAACAAACCTGTATTTTCAGTGTCTCGTTCTTTGAATTCGTTTTGGAGTTGAATCTCTTGTTCTCGTAATTTTTCTTTCAGCTCACGAATGGCAGACTTTTCAACGTTATCTACTTGTTGCCTGAATGTTAACTTTCTGGTTTTTGATGCGGCAGCAGTAAATTGCACAAAATAGCGGTCGGAATTAGCACCAAATTTAATATAAGCGCCTTTGTTGCTTCCAATTTCGTAGTAATTTGAAGCAGAAAAAACTGTTATCACCTGTATAATGGATTATAAAGGCACGTTACATTTGCATACATTTTCATATTTGCTTATTAAGTATTACATTTCCATTATGAACAATTTCATAGCCATCAGATTTGCATTCGTGTGATCTCACGAGTGTTGTCAAATTGTGACGCTGTAAGAATTTATTTGTTGTTTCCGGTCCAAAGCATTCGCCAGCTCCTCTCTTATTTTGACATGCGGCATCAGACATTATTGGATCTGACCATAAAATATCGATAATTTGCTTCCATTCTGTCTTAAAGTCAACATCATCGTCAGCAGGTTGTGTGGGTGGACGGAGAATCGATACATACTATGGAGATATGAAAAATGGATGTAAGTAGTGACCATTGCATGTCAAGAAAAGTTCTCTAATTTTACCTTGCTCCTTCTCACGCTAGCAATAAGATTTAAATCTGTATTTTCGGATATACCACCATGAACAACGAATATTTTATTATTAATGAGCGTTCCAAGCGGCAAATGTCTATAAACTTGGTCTATTAATTTCAACAGGCGATCAGCATTATGGCTGTATTTTTGATGAACTTCACGTGTAAATCCATAGCGATGATTCATGACCGAGTCTTCATGATTTCCACGATTCAGCATTACGCATCCCGGAAAGATGAGGAAACATGACAAAAGAATTAAGAGAACTTCTAAACTTTTCTTTCCTCGATCCACAAAATCTCCTATTCGTTTAGTCAACCATGACAAGTGATGAAAGAGATGAAAATATTTCATATAAATCATGAGATTAAAGTATCATGAGATTTATAAAGGCTTACCATTGAACACATAACAATTTGTGTGCGAAGGAAGGCCATTCTGTATGCCAAAAGAAAGAAACATGAAAATCATGTTAATACCATTTATAAAGGAAGGAAACATAAAAAGGACGTAAGGTAAATGTTATAATGTTCGTAAATGCTAATTAAATAAATTAACATCAGTACAACTTCATACTGTATAGCGCATTAAAAGTTGTCGAAAATTATGACGTTCGCACTATTCTTTAGGGCTTTAATGCCTCAACTTTTTTTGAGGGTGGATGTGCTATCTTTATGGTTAAAAGTATTTTTTTATGAGTTTGGCACCAATATTGAAGCTAAACTTAGCTTTAAGAATATTTTTTTCCTTCAAAAAAAATTCTCATAAATTTGATAAGCTTTATGACTGCAATAGCCTCACCTTATATAGAATAACCAAAAGATCATCAAGTTTTCCGTGTAAGTCACCAACGACAGTAACGGTTTTTGATCCCTTAATTTCAGTCGATGCTCGATTTATGTTATCTAATCGACGCAATTTCTTCGCTGCTTCTCGTAGAATTAAAGCTACATAGCGTGCATGAAGATTATATTTGCGTTTTCTAAATAAATTGATTAAAATATCTAAATCTGGCTTCTCAAGAGGAAGGTTCAGATGAGGTCCTTTGTAAGTCTTTGGATCATCCGCGCCTTCATCTAACGAATCATCAGACTCTTCCAGAAAATCATCATCCAGTGATTCAGTTGACGATGTTGATAATTCATCTTCGTCCTTTATTTTCTTTGCCGCTTCTGGCATGTGCGTTAATAAGTCGTTGAAAAAATTGAACAGCTTCACTTGATCTTGCTCCGCTGAATATTCGATATTTTGGAATATCGTCCATGTATAGCGACGTTTCATCTCTATTCGTGCCATATAACGACGATACCATCGCTGGATAAGGAGTGTTGCTTTTATAACTGCAAAGAGAATAGAATGCGTCAGTTATTAACTAAGGGTCTTAATGTAAAATCTATGGGGGTCTCCTGTAACTGTGTGACATTATATCATTGTTATGGATTAGGGGAAGTCATTAAACATAGTTATAGCATTTAATAGGAAAACTTCCAAATAACAGATCCTGAATGGGACTCGAACCCATGTCCACCGATTTCCATTTGCATGCTGATACCATTGAGCTATCGGGAGTAACTTTAAATGTTGGCAGAATACCAATTTAACTTATTATCTGCTCTGAACCTCCAACAAACATCCATTAAATCAACAATAAATTTAATTAAATAGCAATTCGATACTCAAACTATTAGATTACTCTAATATCAATTTTATAGAATTTTTTTCCCCCAATAAGCATGACTCATTTCATTCGAGTTGCGACTCATACAAGTTTGAATAATCCTTCGAAAAAAAATGTAATTATTTTAATTCAATAAGCTTTAATGTGGCGTATTATTACAACAGACATTCCCCATATGCTTTCGCAAATATTGAAATATACATGGACGTATTGCATATCGATAAACTTTCAGTAAATTAATTTTTATGAATATGATGATTAATGAGCACGAAATGAGGGTTGAATTGTCGATAAATAGTGAAATGCAAATGTTGATGAAAAGTTCATTAATATCTGAAGGATAATTAATTAAAGTCACGCCAATTATGCATCTCATTAGTCCTTATAAATATTTCAGTCCACAAAACAGGTATAAATTTGCTAAAGATTAAATCTCACGGGTGAAATAATTTCTTCATTTGCTTAACATGCCATTTAATGTTTATCCTTTTAATTATTCATTTGAATATGGTATTATTTTGCTAGTGTTTAGGTGTTTAGTGCACATGTTAATACATAAAGCAGATGCATTTAATTATGTCCCATTGAAGACCTTTTTATGCTGCATAAAAAGAAAATTTTTCTTTTGAAAAACTTTTTTAACGACTCAAAGAATCTTTTTAGCAAACTTTTCAGTAAAAGTTATTATCTTATAATCAGTTTGAGTGCTTTTGCATCACAGACTTTAAAATCAAAAGAACTTCAAACGTTTAAGTTCACTATGGCTTTGTGAAAGATCATAAAATAAGCACAACTATTCACTGAACTCATTTCGAATCTGTTAGTTTTTTTCAATAAAGTTTGGGATCATTCACTTAAGGGTCGTTCTCTTATGAGGTCCAGCCACCCTCGATCTCCCTCCTGTCTAATCCGAGATTCACCTGGTGGTAAATTACAAAATTTTGTATACCTTACATAGGATTTTGTGCCTTTTTCATAAGATGTCCAGGGTCATGATCGTGCTCTTCTGTTTTGAGCCCCTAAAACCAAGGACACCCAGAGTTGAGCATCCCTAAAAAGTTGGACATCATATGTGACCAACCCTCATGATATCCAACATTTAACGAGAAGATGGGTCTTTCTGAAGGTCCTAAACACTTCATAGAAAGGCAGCTTTAAAGGGAGCTAAACTTCTAATTTTACTGTAATTAATGTCATTAACGAACAATCACTTTACAAGGACATGAAGAATATTAAACTTATATTATGAATCTGCTCATTTTGCTTCAGACTATCAATACACAAATGCGTTTAGACCATTTGCATGAAAATTCATCTGTACACTTTTTATCATCAATTATAAAGCTAATTAGGATTTCCTTTTAGCAACTAGCAAGCAACATAATGCTTTGTCTCTTTTCTGGCCGAATTTTATTTCATTATGAAACACAAGTGGCTCTAAATAAAAAGTTTTGTTTCGGAAAGGCTATAAAAGTTAAACTGTACCCAATTCCATTCTTGGTCGCCTTCTCCTTCCGCATAATATTTGGCCCATTATGAGATTCTTTTTCAAATATTTTTTTTCACTCTCTTGTTGCTGTTCCTTAATTCCGTTTGTATGATTTCTTGTTTTTATTAAACTTAACTTAATTTCCAGACATTATTATTGATTTTATGAGTCACAATAGAATTTTTTGCACAATAATTTTTTTTATCTTGTTACACGTTCCCCTCGCACACATTTAATGAGACATCCGTATTTAAGTTATGCTAATTATTTAACGCTTGATAATAAATTAAATTAGAATGAAAATTTCACAGCAAAGCCTTCTTTATCAACTCGAAAATAAAATTGTTCACCATACAAGACAGGCAGGCAGGCGAGGAATTAAATTTAATTAAAACTTCGCTTTAGGTGAATTTCAATGTTTATTTGAAATGGTTTAATTATAAAACTTTCTCCTAAATGACTTCCTTGCAGCATTATGATGTTTTGTATTAATTTCTTTTTGAATAATTCACATAAAAGCCGCTTTATCCTTTAATGATGTGAAATTGTTTAAGCTTTATAATTCTTTTCTATCCTTCCGTTATGTCTATTCTTTTATTCGTTTTATGGCTGAATGAAAGTGCACCACGTATAGAATGAACTTTTACGAGGAAGTGTAAACAAAAGAGAGAAAAGCCTTCGCCGTAAAAAAGCAGAAAATGAACTGAAAAGCAAACAGAGAATTTCCATGTCACGTCGTAGTGTGTAACGGCGGTTGAAAGGGATGATCGAGAAAACAAAGTTCAGTGTCGTCTCCATATTTTTCTAGTCGACTTTCTACACATATTATTCTTTCATCGGCACGCGCCCACCATACTGTGTCAATAATTAATTAGATTTAATTTCATTTCTTCGAGGTGTTTTTTTACATTCGATTTTCATCGAAATTGAAATCGTAAAGAAGAAAAGAAACACGACGACTCAACAAATTATCAGTAAAAGAAATGTGTTTGTCTTTTCCCATGATAATCATACAAACATGCAATCGACACTCGTATAATATATGTGAATAAAATAAAGTGAAAATGGAAAGGCAGGAAAAACAAAATTGATAGATAAATATTCAATGTTCAAGATAGGGGTTTCCCAGGTTTCTCCTTTTATTGCTTTTATTCTCATTAAATTCGTGTGTGGTAAATAAAAATTAAGTCACTATCAGCTAATAGAATGTCTTGAATTTCAATATTTTACGTATGTTCATACAGATATATCTAATAACATTTTTAGTTGTTACTCAGTTTGTCTGGCAAAAACTGAGAAAGAATTTTCAAAATTTAAAAAAAAACCAGGAAGTGCTCAAAGGATATTATTTTCAAAATTCGAATTGAACCTTTCGGAATACATGATATGGGCTGGGTATACCCAGGACCTGATAAGCGTAGGGATAAGGTAGGGGTAGACTGAGAAACCCAGCCATGGGGTCATTTTCTTATGACATCCACGAGAGACAAAAAATGATAGAGCTGTAAAACCTTTATTTACTTTAAATCATCCTCACTTTGTGTGGGGATCATGAACTGATGGTGATTTGAACCTCCATCCAAAAGACAATCAAATTAATTTCATATTTATTGTAATGGAACTTTAATTTAATTGAAAGTTTCAGATGATAGTTATCAAAGCATTTCAGAAGAATTTCATTAGTTTTGCCACAATAAAGGATTCCCAATGTTCATAAAACCCAAATGAAAATAATCATATTAGATTGGAAAGATTGAAATGAAATTGCAATAAAGTTTTACGACGGGATTTCAAAAGATTCATTTAGATTACATTCTTTACAAATTTGTTCCCTTATAAACTATTCATGATAGATGCTTGATATTTACTTTTATGAGAAATCCATAACGATAACTCGCTGGTGTGAACAAATGTTGTGATGATGGCTTACCCGAGTGACACAATGTAGTCGTTAGGGTACCGCTACGTCGATATTATGCTTTGACGGTAAAACATGACGTAAGGGTGCCGAAACGGCAAAAAGTGTGTACTGGTATAAAAGCTTTATTATGAGTTTATATGGAACGACTGGCACGTGGCTTTGATTGTACTCTGATTGCTACGTCATTGAATACCCATCATAACTATTCCTACTTTCCATCAAAAAAATATCCTGTGGAATGAAATTATACAAATTTTTTCTATAAGCACAAAAATGGTTTAAAATTTTCCTGAAGTTTCCACAACCGCAGCACCTGCCGCAGCATATCATCTAGAAATTTATTTATGTGAAAATTTAATTGGAAAGTTTCAAAGCAAAACATTTGAGCGTATAATTAGTTTTCGACTTCGAGTGAGCTTGAATTAAATTTTCAGCAAACTTGTTTGATTTGAATATCTGCATAAGCTATTCCTGAATACATAATGAGTTAGGTGATTGAGAAAAATTGCTGCAGAATTTCTACCTGCATGATAAATGGAGTTATAATAAATCCATTAATTTATATTCATATTTTGAAATTCCGCATGTCATGCTTTACTAAATCGAGTTTTCCTGCTGTGGGCAGTAAATTACAAGAACAATCAATGTACACATTTTCCGTGTAAAAATGGAACAAAAATGCTCATTTAGAAAAAAATACAAACATTGCTAAAAATGAAATTACGGTATTGCCACAAATTCCTTGCTTATATAAATAGAAAAAGAATTTCTTCAATGAACACTGACCCTCAATTTTATACATGAATGAAAATCAATATATTCATTCTGAGGTTCAAATAAAGAACATAATTTATTGTACAATAGATAAAAAAATCTAAAAAATTTTTAGAGTCAGTCACTTTTAAATATTCCCTGAAGTGGAAAATTAAATTTTTCTGTTTCCACTTTCCTACATAGTCCATGAGACGTATTTTTCCATTCTATACACAAAAACATCTTTGCTCCTCAAAATGACATTACAGTAAATTTTTTATGTCCACTGACCTTAATCTAATTTATCGAATTTATATTCATTTACATTATTTTCCTTCATTCCTCTGTCTTTTTTCGATATTATTGTATACAAAATATAAAGTGAGACATAAAAGGAAAATTTACATGAATGAGAAATTTGAGGAAATGAATTAAATTAAATTTTTGTAAAAGGACTTAAAAATAATTTCATTACGAAATTTTTGACACATTTAAAGTACTTTTTGAATGTTTCGTGTTTCCGATGACATTAACAATATGCAAATTTTTTGGTTAGACTTCTGTTTGTCCCTCCACCATGTTTTTCATTCTGTAATATGTTAATTCATAGCTGCAAAATGTTTTGGAAAATAAGTCGTATCAAAAGTGAGCTAACTAAAGCTCCAATATAGCGATAATTAACACTCGATAGGAGCAAAGCTAAGGGGGCTTTCTGCAGTGACGTATTCAGGGAGGGATTTTGGGGGTCAACCCTTCCTTTTTGAATTTTTTTTCAATTTGCTAGGGTTTTAAGAACAAAATTCCAAACCGTCCATACAAAAAAATTTCTAAACCCCTCCCTCGCAAAATTTCTGGATACGCCCCTGGCTTTCTGGGGCGCGATTCCGCTATCGGAGGTTAATATAAGAATTATCATAAGCAATTTTATCCTTACAGAGAAATGACTTTTTAAGAAAGAAAACTTTACATCCTTTTTAAATTTGGGTTTCTTGTCCATTGACTTCCAAGAATCACCTCGATCGAGGTCCTTGTGCTATCCATTGAACAGTTTTTATCCCTAAATACGTTTCTGCCTCAAAAGCTGTGGCGGAATGGTCATTCAATCTCTACCTTGAATTTCTTCATTCAACCTTATCTACTCAAAATATATTTTAAAATTCTACTATAACTCATTAAATTAAAATGCGCTTAATTCATTGAAGAGAGAGCTTCAAAAAAGTTCAAATTTTCCGAAAAAAATCTTAATTAAATTTTAATATTTAAAGAAGATGGAAAAATATTCAAAGTCGAGTGAGAAATTTTTACGACATAATGAAAATCTACGCTCAATACAGCCAAGTTTTAAAATTGAATTTTTATTGAACTCGAATGAAACAGAGGTAAAGGAAGTAAAACTGAAAGGAAAAGGAGAAGGAAATTGCGGAAGGAAAATTTAATCTACACATAACGACCGTAATGTTTTCTTCATTTGAGAAGAAAATATGACAAATCAAATTTTGAGACTTGAAAAGACAAATTCAATTCAATCGACAAAATGATGATAGGATCAGATAAAATAAATAAGAAAAAGCTTTTGATCAATTGAAATCAAATTTATGTGTGCCACATCGGTTCCTTTTTGAATTTAAATACCTTACATCCATGTAAACATGAATCTCAAGGGGAAAATTGTTGTCGTACGTTTATGAAGTAACAGACGTTGTGTGATAAATTCATGCTGTGGTTTTTGAATTTATTCAGAAGGGAAAATGAAGCAATTACAAAAATCCCACGAAAAGCATTCAATTTTGAAATCTTCCAGAACATCTACATTTGCATAAAATGGAAAATAAATTGAATCATCTTAAATGAGAATAATATCTGTGGAATTTTAAAAAGGTGAATCCATACGTGTGAAATTATGGGACATGTGTTGTGTACATGAAATATGGTAGTAAAATTTCTCAATGGTTCCATTTATTCTTATTCAAATTACATTCGACTTACTTCTAACTCCTTATATTCTTCACATATACAAAATTTCCACATATTATAAAGCTTTTCTATGCAGAATGTTTAGATTTCGCTAACTATATTATTTCTATTTAAAGATTAAGAATTTATTAAGCAGAGCTGCAGTATTTTTGGTATATGAATATCTAATGCAGTTGTTCTCAACTTTTTTGTAGCGCACGCACTAAACTGTTTTCTTGGTTCGTTAACGTTGTTCTCTACATGACTCTATCTTAGGGGCTGTTAAAATTTTTATTGCACTTTTTCGTTGCTTCATGCAATAAAAATTTACATTTAAGTTTTAAGAAATAAGAAGCTTAGAATATTATAACTGCCATTTAAAATTCAAATTTCATATCTTTAAGTTGCTAACAACTTAGAGCCAACTTCATGTTGGTCGGATCATTTTAATCCGTATAAGAAGCTAAGAAGAGCATTTTAGGACATTTTTAAGTGATTTTAATTAAATTGAGTGCTAAAGATGATCTAAAGAAGAAAAACTAAGGCAGAATGGTCTAAGCATAGAGGAAAAGAGTAAGATAGCTAAGGAATTTGATTAAATTAGACACAAATTAAGAAAAAAATTAAATTATTAGGTTTTGAACGCTCAGAATCGCTCCGATTCATACATTTTTTAAGAGTTCGAAGAAGCTAAGATTCAGCAAAGAACTAAGGAAATAAGGAAAATGTATCATAAGATGGTTGAGAACTCGAATAAAGTTTCAAGCTTAGATCTAAGTAACTAAGTGGTGAGTTAATATTATTTTTCTAAGTAAAAAGTGAAATTTAAGAGCTCATCATGCAAAAAATCCAACAGGGGCCATTCACTTATGTAGTGGAAAAGCAGCTGATGCGTAGAGATTTTGATGTTGGCTTTCTATGCTAATGATTTCTACTGTTCTAGTTATGCAAGTCTGTTTTTGTAAAATTTGTACATTAGACTTTTTGGACAAGGAAAATCATAGTCAAAACTAAAGGCGCTTTCCTAACCAATCAAGTAAGTTTTAGTTATATTTCAATTCTTACGTGCAAATACGTAAGCTAACCTGTAATTTACAGATGTTACATGATGTAGTTGTAAGTAAATGCTAAATAGTATAGGGTGCTACCCTGGGTCATATAATTACGCAAAGTTGATAAACAACTTATCATATTGTAAATTTATCTTATCTAATGTCTCAAGGTATGTCACCAATATTGCCAAAATTGTGGTGTGCCGCATAGCATTGTTTATGAAACACAGAAATTTAATGGAAATAGATATGCACACATCATCTTTATGCAAACAATGTTTAATTAACATTTCGGTACGATAACTCCAACTTTCCTTAGAATTTATGAATTTTCAATGAGTTTGAAGTAAACAGAAACCTGTATACAGTTGAATAAGGTTAATATGTCATTATATGTTCAGGAGTGTACTGACATAAACATGCATATTCAATAATCCCCTTACAGGAATGTCGATTCAATAAAATGAAATGAGGGAAAACAATTAAATGCACTTTGGCTTGTCGTAGGCGCACACATATGATATCATGTGTTTGACAATACAAACAGCTTATAAATATTGATAAGAGATTATCGCATTACTCACCTCTCTCCACTTTTGTCATTGACATTCCACGACGTGGCGTTCTCATGACACGAAAACATAATGTCGAGCTTAGAAATTTCATAAAACTCCTACTATCGCGTTCACCCTCAGCAGTTGTTATTGCTGCTGCATTCCTTTCAATTTCGGATGATCTACATGATGATGTTGATGAATTTTGCGAATAACGTCGTGAATTCTTTTTGATGCATATGCAGCTTTTCAACATTATGTTAATCTATTTATTCCTTATCTTATTTTAAAATATCACTACAGACACTACTGTGAATAATATGTATATCATATAAAATATTCCACAATGTGTCCTACATATTTTTTGTTTATTCTTTGTTTCTCACTTTTTCTCGATTGTCATTGCTGGAATGAATTGAAAAAGACGGGAATAAAAAATTATTTTTTTTTCTTCTATCTCATAAATTGTAGTGATAATTTTCCTAAATATTTTTCTTTTCTCCCCCATTTCTCGATATTTATCATGTGGTTAAATTGTGATCCATTATGTGGAAAATCGATTACATGCTAAGGATATGTCATTCATTCTTCATTCGCATACATCTTTGTTCTGTACATCAGTGGCGTAGCAAAGGTTTTCATCATCCAGGACCGTCCAAATTTGCGCTCTATAAAAGAATTTAAGTTTTTCAGCTGCAAGAGTCCCGGTCGCCCTCTTCCTTGCTATGCTACTGCTGCACATATATGGATCGAGCTCTCGTCATACATATCCAACTATATACGAAAAATATCTTATTTGTAGCGCTTTCTTTATCAAGACAAAGAGATTCTTTTCACTTTGTTATGCTTTGAATATGAAACTTTAAGACAGAATCTCTCGAGAAAAAATAATTTAAACTGAAGTAAGAAAAGAGCAGAACAATGGACGAAGAATTCTAGAAATTCAGCTGCAGGACTGCGCTATGAAAGCTTTGTCAATTCTCAATTCTCCTTCTATCTTTACTTGTTACTTTTCTCAGTCCACTTCAAAGAAATGGATGAGATGAAGAGAGAGATAAGTACTTTAACCAAAAAGGATTTACGTTCATTTATTAAAAAATATTTTACTTAAAGGCACGACTCAAGAAGAATTTCAACAAAGAAATTCAAGGGATTTTTTTCATGGAACCCAAAAGAATTTACGTATGAACAAAGTTTTACTTTTAATTCCAATCTTCTTGTTACAATGATTTCTGAAAGACGTGAGGGAATGAAAAAACTCATCTGCAGTAAACGACATGAATATAAAGCTTAAAGAGGTATTAAAAAAGGAATCTGGCTCACACAACATGGGTGAAAATAACAGCGATGATTTTCATGAAAATAGATTGCAAAATTTACATTTTTTAACATAAAGCGCAGTTTTCTTATAATAATCTTCAAAGCAAGTCTTTGCGTTACATAAATCTCGCTTGATGTGAAGAGTTGAACGAGTAATCTATAGGAAGGAGGGGGTGTGTATTATTTTTATTTTTCAAATATTTTTTTACCGTTATTTTTTCAAATATTTTTTACCGTTATTTTTTCAAATAATTTTTGACCGTATCGTCGATATGACAAGGATTCCAACAATGCTCACAACGTCACAATTTTGTGGGGAATCTATTTTATTTCTAACATACAAAGTGCTTTCCTCAGTGGTTATGCTCTTTGTCTGTTATGGCAAACCTTACAGCTTATAGAGGAATATAAACTGCCTGGCACTAGATAAAAACACCACTGAATTATAAAGATCTAATTTACACAAAAGTTAGAGATGTCTTGAGGAACTCATCTGGTATACTAAGCAAATGGGCTTCGAGATAAGACTAACTATGCCTGACCTGGTACCCATTTTTGCGAATAATGTCAATTTACTACTGCTCATTGCTAACAAATTATCATCCAGTCTGTCCAAAATAACCTTTTAACATTTGGAAAACATTTCTCATGTTTCATGGACTGTTAAGGTTGCTCACTGAATTAATTTTGAAAGTGAACTGAAAGTGTCACAGCTGATGATGAAGCTGAGGTTTGTATTTTTGTTATTAATTCTTCCCTACTGATGGAAATAATGATGCACAAGAGTAAAAGCTGAAATTGGTTCGTTCAAGTTCGTAAGCTCTATATATATTTAATGCAACAGAGCAATTTAAACTTTATAATCTGATTTTACATTGTGAAAATAAATTAAAATGCTAGAAACATTCGAAAAATTTATTAAAGTTTTTTTGGGAGGAAATTGAATTTAATTTCCAAAGTTTTAATTAGTCAAGCTTTACTGGCAATTGAAAACTGCACATTATGAAAATTTTACACATTTTCAAAACGTAAAACTCATCTAATTTTTTGCTGAGAAAGAAAAATCAATAATTAAATAATTGTGATCGTAATTGATCTCTTGATTACTTCCAAGTATTTCCATATAATTGATTTCGTGTTCTACTTTTACCTGCGGGAGTAAATTTACTTTGCAATTCAATTACTTCTTTCCATTACGCTGATCAAACACTTTCATTATAACATCTCTTTTTGCAGCATCTTGCTTTAAAAATGGGAAAAATTTAGCAAAGATATTTTAAATTGTTACAGCAGCTTCATTTGTTAATTAGGATTTTTTTGGGATAATTGACTTTTGCATTTTGAGAGTTCAAAGACTTGCTCAATTTGTTGGATCTAGAATTTATTCTATTAAATAAATAAACTTTTCAGCAGAGTAAGCAGGATTCCAATTTTTTCTGGTGTGAACTCCCAAAGTCCGAACTCCAGTGGTTTACTTTACTTTTTAGTAATTGTAGTAATTTTTATGAATACTTTTGGGAATATATTAACGGTCATTTTATATTTGAATTGTTTAAAAACCAAAATTATTTGAGTTTCCCATTCGTAGTTGTTTTCCCCTTTCTTTGTATTAAGTTTAGTATTCATGACGACTTTGAGGTTCTAACATCTTACTTCATACTGTGTAGGTAGCAGAAATAATATTTTTGTTAGGGGTTGTTCGCAAATTACGTCATGCTTTAGGGGGGAGGGGATTTGAAGAATTTGTGACAGTCCAAATACAAAAGTTTATGTTGTTTGGAAAATTTGTGACAAGGAGGGGAGGGGGGTTCGAGAAAACAAAGGCAGTGTGCTCCTGCATGTTTGCTGGATATTGAGCTTTCCACAAGTTGCAAATATCTGTGACGCAAGTTTAGTCAATCGAAAATCCAATTCGGTAAATAATTCACATTTAAATTAATAATTAAAGTCACGATTTTTATTTTATCACTTAAAACTTGCTGATTTTATGCACTTAACCCTGAACTTAGTTTATGTCAGGTTGATTACAGCACATTTAAG
The DNA here is from genome assembly GCA_963573255.1 of Chironomus tentans. NCBI lineage: Eukaryota > Metazoa > Arthropoda > Insecta > Diptera > Chironomidae > Chironomus > Chironomus tentans. The sequence continues at coordinate 22,107,406 of OY754303.1, read as the reverse complement.
CCGTAAAATTAAGAATAAGATATCACTTAATTACCAATAATTCCTTATTTATTTAATAATTCACAAATTATTATATGTGTGTATTCTTTATGACATGATTTATTCGACTCTCTTAAAGCTACGCCTCATTATTTTAGCTTCGTTACTTCTCTACAACTGCACAGCTTTTATAAATACACATTAATTATTTAGATTGATATAAACACTGAGATTATCATCTCATCTCAACAACAAATGCAATTTTTCATTGAACAATTGCCAAAATTTCGATGAAGATGTGAACGCATTCAGATGTTTGCCAATTTTTCAATACTTGAAGAACTAAGTGGATTATCAAATACATAATCGATACTTCATGACTCTTTCGACCCTCAAAGTTACTTCGCTTCAGTCCTTAAAAGTATCAATTTTCATGGAAGCAGCTTTCACTTTTGTTGCTAACTTCTGCTACTAATTTTAAATCTTTCCTTCATCTTGTAATCTGTGTCAAATGGTGTGGAAAAATTTGAAATGCAAATTTCTTCCAATGTTATTCCAACTTTATAAAACTGTAATTTGTGTCAGAACTAATAAACTTTACGAACAATATTGTCTTTTATCATGATTGTGAAATTGATTGGAAAATTTTGCATGCTGGAGATAAAATGACGCCTACGTAATTCGTCGACATTTCAGTAGTTCACAACGGGCGCCAGAAGTACTTATTGCAGGAAATATCAAATGTTATAACCTTATTTATTTTTAAATTACTCTAATTATTTTACTCCCAGCTCATCAAAAAAAAATTTAAATCTAAATTGATAGCCTTAAAGAAGTTGCTGATCTTTCCAAAAAAAATAAATCTAAAAATAATTCCATGTAATACGTAATTTAGATATTACTATTATTATTATTTGAAGTCATTTTCCAAACCAGTGGCAGAGGAAAATCTTCGACAAGATGAATAAATTGTTAGAGTCAGGCGTGAAGCCAGGGGGTGAATTGGGGGGCCCCTTCAATGGAAATATTTCTTGATTTTCTTCAGTTTAGATAACAATCCTAAAAATCCCTTCCCCCATCCCTATGAAAAATTTCTGACTACACCCCTAGTTAGAGCACTTCAAAAAGTCATCTTTCTCTCAATAAAACCATATTTTTGTTGTTGGTAATTGTCTCTTCATTTTAGCATAAAATAAAACCGCTCACTGAAACAGTTTTATGTGGAAAATTTTAATGAACTTTTCAGCTTTTATACTGTACATGACTGTATACATTTTAAAGGACCCGGAATAATACTTTTAATTGGAAAAAGAAACGAAATCTGGAGAACGGAGGAAATTAAATAATTAATGGAAACTCAAAAGCTGTTTTGCATGAAAACCACTTGACAAGTCATTATAGGCCAAGACCTTAAGTCCATTTGTCTGTCTAATTGTCTGTCCATGAGGCGTATCCAGGTTTTTAACTTTTTTTATGTAAGAATAAAAATTTATTTTTAAGGTTTTAGGGTCTTTTTTTTGCAAAAGTTCCTGTGAAACAGTTTCTAAATGATGTGCAACATTTCATGCCTGGCCATGAAAAATTTGTCAAAATTCACATTTTTTAACGTAATTTGGACCCTATAGATGTTGTTACCCCCTCAACCCATACCTATCTGCCTGTCATCTCAAAGACTTTTAACAAATTTTAGAATCAAGTTTACTCAATTTTAAATTAAGAAAATAAATAATCATTGAATAAATTTTAAACCTTAAGCACGAGCTGTATGGATTGAGAGAAGAATAAATCTTCATCACACTTAACAGAATACTATTCTAGTAAGAGCTGAAAATATCAGAAATGCGAAGAGTAATAGAGACAGAGATACAAACAGGGTAACAAGATTTCATTTATGAAGATTAATTACTCAATTTTTCTGTATTTACATAAAAGCTTGTATTAAATAATTCACGACTAGATGAGTTTGCTCAGAGTTGGCGTTGCTCTTTGTGCACTTCCCTTACATTGGCATTTAAAAAAGAATGTTTATTGAATTTCATCCTAAATTAATATTTCCTCGCACAATATTTAATGTAAGAAAAGTTCATCGCTTTTATATTTTGGGACAAACAAGCTGTAAAATTTTGTATTCTTGACATAAAACAATCGATGTAGATGTGACATGTGTTTCGCAAGTTTGAATTTTATTGAGCCTAGTGACAAAAAAACATGAGCAATTAAACCTTTAATCACATTTGGTTATTATTCAGTCATCAGACCTTCAGTAATGGTCAGGAACTTATAGTCAGAGGGGGAGGAGCCTTGGATCAAAATTCAGGGGAGTTTTTGTTGTTAAACAGAAAAAATAATATCTCTGAACAACGGAGCCCAAGGATGACTTGTACCTACATCACATGCTCCTACCACTGAGCTATCGGGGGTTATCCATGTATAAGTTACACCCTTTTATGCCTCTACTTTCTGTGCCTGATGATCTAAATCTTGCCATTGTCAAGGGCATAACTATCATATATCATGTTGGCTGCAAGCAGCAACCGTTATTTTTTTTACATTCAAAATATTTTCGAAGATTTTTTGACTGATAAATTTTTTGAATTTGAAAATGCCGTTAAAAAAATTCCACTTATTCTTATTTATAGAATGTTTTTGCACTTCAAAAACATGATTCATTGATTTCTTTTAGTTAGAGCTAGCAACTTTGCAAACTTTAACCCGTATTTTATTAAAATAAGCTAAAAAATTTTGTTTTGATTTACAACGGTCATTTTCAATTTAAAAAAATCAAATTTTCGAAATTTTGTCTTCGAAAAATAAGAACTATTTTCGAATAATAAGAACTGTTTGCAGCCAATGGCATATATCAACAGTTTTAGGAAAGGATTCTCAGTGTCAAGATCGAGATATCCCAATCTTGATTTCCAGAATCTGTCTAAATCCTTAATAATAATTTCCTTAAAAACCCTCACCAATTGATCACTAACACACTCTTGGATATGACTATTTGTGTATTGTAACAAAGGTCAGCAACAAAATTGTAATAGTTTACAGCTCCGTTTGGATACACGTCATAAAAAAAGTGTTAATCATACAGTTTTTTACAGACAGCAAAGATAGCAATCTTTGTATGTGTTTTCTCAAGCAGGAAAAGTAATAATACCGAATGGATTCCAACCCTGAGAGAATTCATTCGAAGCTTACTCATCTAATTTTCTCAAAAAGACAATGTTTCATCTCTCAGTCTGATTGAGTAGTTAAGAATGTTTGTTTCGAGTAAAACTATTTGTCATAAAATCAAATTACATTTTTTACTTCTCAACCTCTCTCGATGTATCTCCGTCATATCACATGGGACTCTAGTAATAGTACAATTACATTACAATATTTTCCCTTTGGATCTTCCATATATCTCCATGTTATCTACCGTACACAAAATGCTTCGTAACGATTTACACTCTTAAAATTGTTGTTTTATGTACAACATTTACTCGTTTACAACATTCCATGTGCCAGTAAAATTTCATGCTTTTATGCTTCTTATGTCTCTTTCTCTCTTCCTTTTTTTAATGCTCAAACGAATTTTTCCTTCATATTGTAATATAAATATTATTTCAAGCTGTATTTTTACAAGAACATTAACTTTTTTTTTGAAAGCTTTATTTGCCTTGTAAATTTCAGTGTAAGTAAGTTTTGGTTTTTGTTTAAAGTAAATGACTTTTGTATGTATGTGTACATAGACAAGTAAGTAGAAGAAAGGAACATAATAAAATAGAAAAGAAAATAGATACGTTCTACATTGTGCGTAAAACCATTGACCTAATTTGAGAGAAATTTCTTCGTTGACTATTTTCTATGACTTAGAACTTTTTCTTCCTTTCGTGCCCTTCCACTCAATTTTGCTTATTCCAGAATTAAATTAACACCAGGTTCAATAGTGCTCCAGAAAAGAAGAAACTCCAATTTGCCCTTTTCAGCTAACTTTATGCCTTTTACTTTTGCTTTTCGAGCTATGGTATGCTGCCAAAATGTTGGAGAACATTTCTTTCCTTTCACAAAGCAATTTGATGTAAGTGTAAAAAGAAAACTGCAGAACGAACAGCTTTTCTGCCACAGGGCGAGATAAAAATGAAAGAAAATGGAGAAAAAAATTTGTTCTTTGTGAAAATGTTTCAAAAGTTATTTCGTTCACGCGCTTTATATATGCTCATTGCTCTCCCTCCAATTGTGATTCTGGACTCTTTTTCCTACATCCATTCATTCTTTTTTGGAACACGCTTGATATGCAAAACTTTTTTTAAATTCGTCATTTTGTCAACTCTTGAAGGTGATTTATCAAATCACGGGAAGGTGGAATTGAGTTTTATAATTTTGAAAAAGATTTTGCTGGTCTTGCGTGAAGTTTCAAGTAAATTTAATGCAGTGGTTCTTAAACGTGTGACTGAAGTTAGTCTGTATTCCCTAATTTTGTCAACCAGGAGCGTATTCAGAGGGTCGGGTTTAGGGGTCAAACCCCTTTTTGGAAAAAAATTTTAATTTTCTAGGGGGTCGTTCACTTATTACGTTACACAAAAAACAAGATTTCAAAACCCCTCCCTCAAAAAATTTCTGGAAATGCTCCTGTTGTCAGCCCTTTGAATTTTCTCAAACTAATTACTGAAGTACGTTAGTGTGTCGTAGGTGCTTTACACGAGTACCAAGAAGTTTTTAAATTAGAGGTTAGGGATTGTTCATCAACCACTAAATATTGGACATCATTCTTAATTGACCCCTTAATAGTCTGGCTTTTAAAAAAGTGCGTATTTCAGATTTTTAAACATCAGCTCAGGAGGGATATATATCACTGGCCCAGACAAAACAATTTCCGTAAATTTGTTCATTTTTTACATTATCCTCCTGCATCAGTTGATGCTCACAATGGAGACAAAAATTCTATTTAACCTTTCAGATAGAATTTGTAGAATGCCACATACACGAGCTTAACTAAATAGAAAATACCAGACTATTGTTATTGATGAAGATAGCCACAACAATGTGGTTACCATTAATTATTCAACACCAATCACTATCCTCAAAACGTTCATAGATTAAACCAGGCGTGCTCAAACTATGATCCGCGAAAATATTCCAGGTATGCAGGGCGTATCCAGGGGGAAGATTTGGGTCCAAACACCACCCTCGACGGAAATTTTCTTCAATTTGCAGGTTTTTTCGAGAAAAAATCCCAAAAACCCCATAATTTTTACCGTTCATATAAAATATGTAAGGTCGTTCATTCAATGAAAAAATAAATAATATTCAGAATTATTCCCAAATAGTCTCAAATTTTCCATTTGAATGGAATTGAATGATCACACAACCCCAGACCCCTCTAAAATGCAAATAACTCGTGTCGCAAATGAATTTCTGGACTGAAAAGTGTGTCATGAAACAAAAAAGTTTGACCACTACTGGACTTAATTAATGAGTATTGTTCCTGGCTCATTGAATGCGCCACAAAAATAACAAATTCTTCCTCGACACTCAGCTACTTGTTACTATTTATTTTTTGTCTATTTCTTCTCCTATTTTCGCACCTCATTGTTTTGGAAAAAATACGCAAGGGGTCGTTCGCAAATTACGTCACACTTTTAGGGGGGAGGGGGGGTCAAAGAATTTGTGACAGTCCATACAAAAGATTTTTTTTTCTTTGGAAAATTTGTGACAAGGGGGGGAGGGGGGGTTCGAAAAAGTCGTTTTTTAGCGTGACGTAATTTGCGAACGACCCCCAATGGAAACAAAGAAAGAATAGAATTTCCAAAATTCATTTTCATCGCTACAACTGTGTACCAAATGAGAATCTTGAAATGTTTCGCGATATTTTAAATGCAACGTAGGAGAAAGACACAAAAGAAAAGAAATTTAGTGATAAATTATTCTTTATGTCAATTTTCTCCTTTTTCTGTTCGTTTTTTTCATAATATGAAGGAAAGAAAAATTATTGAGTCATGAAGAAATCCACACATTACTCCGGGGAATATGAAAGAGTGTTACAGAACGAAAACGAACGAAATTGTTTCCTATAAAGATAAATTTTTATTTCTGAATAAAAGTATCTTCCTTCCACCCGTCTTCCTGACTGAAAATATTGTGAAATATCATGAATGAATAGGGAAAAGATGATTCATGTTAATTAATCTACATAATAATTTATCCCACTTTTTTTAGTGCCATAAAAGCTGCGGCATGATATCATCATGGCACAAACAGTGCCTGAGAGGCAAAATAAAAGCTTTCCTTCCTAACTTGCTTATCATTATCATTCATCTCTTACAAAGTAAGAGAAAGGAACAGAACAAAAAAAAATTTAATTATTTGCACCACAATGTCATCGTTCTCATCTTGAATGGATCACAATTTTTCCACAACAATAAATATTGTAAGCATTTATTTTTGTTATCGGTTGGATATATTAATAAATCAGCACATTAATTATCGCATAAACTTTTAATGTTCACTAAAAATAACATGCGAGAACCAAAAAGTTGGTTATAACAATTTCGTAAGAAAAGAAAAACTATGTGTGACTAAAAAGTATAAGCACTAAAAGCTCTTCGAAAAAGCTCCCAAAAGCCTTCACTACCTTCTTGCCAGTTCAAGCACCGAGAGAAAACTGAACAAGAATGAAAATGTTCATCCAAAATACAAAAAATTTCCTCTCTCCCAACAATATCCTTGCTGATTCATGACGTCATCGTTGTATCGTAACAGCGAGAGAGGATGTGAGAGAAAGGAAAATGACATTCAACTTCCTGCAACAAAAGCAAAACACAGAGCAGCCTATATACTATGTACTACATGCCGCAACAAACTTTTCTCAATGAAACTTATATCTATCATATGTTCTACATATCCATGCGTGGATATCGCTCATATATGTGAAGATAATGATTTGTGTCATGCAATATTATGTTACAGACTTTCTCAATTAGACTCTGTAGATGATTTTTTTTTATTTCATGCTCAATTTCATATCGCTTAATTTAATTTCTTTTACTCAACTTTTAAACTTCATTATTTCTTTATATAGAATACGAAGGAATGTTTTACTCTAATTGCCGCAAGAAAAAAATTCATAATAATACTTATCTAATGTGTGCTTACCCCTCTGCATGTATATAGGCATCCTTCGTATCGTTTTCAAAACTTTTTCTTTCCATCATAAAAGTTTCTTCTTACTGCCTAATAAAGTTTTAAACAAAGCTAATTTTTTTAACCAAAAAAAAAAGGTTTTATCATTTAACATACATGCCTACATTCTTTAATTTTTGGTACCTAAAGTATTTGTGAAAATAATCAAAAATCATTTTTTTTCTCTCTCTTTAAATATTGTCAATGTTGTAAGGATAACGATGATTTTTTGGACTTTTTTTACTTTCAAGAGATGGCGTTACGTGTTCAATTAAGCAGAAAAACGCAGTAAGTAGGAAAATGTTGTGATATATTCCTTTTATCTTAAGTTTATGATGGCAAGATATCACCTGAACAGATGATGTGGATAGAGCCTGTGGATAGAGGCAATATAGTAAGGGAGGTCATGGATCACAATTGATCTGTATGACCAACGAAGTAAATATTGGCGCCAAGCTTAAATATTGGCCAAGGTGCCTTGACGGTGACGACCCATCAAATGTCTGTTGCTGTCTGAAGCAGGTAATTTATTGAAATAATCTAAAAATTGACAACATTCTTAACACGTTAACATCTTGTCACCTGTCCTGATTACAGGCACAGTCCAATAACGACATGACTTTTTCATCGATGAATGAAGCAATAAATGTCACTCTTAATCAGATAAGGTTTATTAAATCTATTTTTTTATTGTGAAACGCGGTATTGACCAAGAGTTTCTAAATGTCAGTAAGCGATGAGAACAAGTGTGGGATTTAAAACATCATTCAAATCAAACAAACATTTTTAATATACAAAAATTCATTGCATAAATTGATTAATACACTATAATTAATGATTTTCAAATGCATAAATGTACGTGAATTTGTGTGTCGAATTCTAAATTAAGGTTCAAAATTTTCATGATTGACTTTTTCATACGAAGTACTTTGCTAATCAAATACTGATCGCTAACGCAAAAATGTGCTTTCAACATCCAGCATTAGCAATTCGAGCATATTTTCATACAGTTTTGGTAATTTGACATCCAGTTTAACAGTAACAATCCAACATCCAGTTAACACGAGGACTATCGTTAATTTTTTATGATATTTTAATTATTTTTGATTATTTAACAAAAATCAAGTCTTTTCACGTTAACTGTTTGATATTGAATGAAACTGAGATCTATTTTTTTCAATTGAAAAAAAGCTTCAATCATATGCATAAAATTATGCAGTATATACCTGACACCTCACTCATTCATTAAAACTGTCAAAGCTACTACATAAAAATGTCATTAACAGTCAATGTTTGAAATGTATGAAGCTTTTTTGAAAGTTCATTTTCAAGGTAATATTTTAGTTAAAATTTACAACAGCTATTGAAATTTGAAGCATGTCATATCCAAAATTTTCCTATTCATCAGTCTGTGATTCCGTTTTTAAACCTTTTCCAAACTTTCAGCTATAAATGGCCTTAAAAAGTGTATTTTCAAACGTAATTGACAGTTCTATACAGAATATATGTTTCCGGTCCTTTCAGTGACTTTTCATGTCTATAAGAAAAACTCATTTAAAGGCTGACAACGTTCAAATCAATGCACATTTATGAATTGGTGCTTTAAAAAAATAAAATTGATGCTTTACTTACAGGTAGCAGATGGCACACATAATAAAGGCAAGAACATATTTCTCAAGACACCTAAGCTTCTGTAATTGAATGAAAATGGAAAAGGTCCAAGACAAAATAGAAATAATCAAAAATATAAGAAAACTCATTAAATTAATGGTGAACACATTAAAACAGGAACACAATGAAATATTAAGAACAGTCTAATTTGTTAATTAATCATTTACTTACCGTAAGAATTAGCAACAAGTACAAAACGATGAGTATAAGATCCCCCTGGAGGGGTTGCTTTTTTGTACGGTCTAAATATGTCTAAAAATTAGTTAAAATTGTGACCGTTTCCAAACTTTTGGACGCTGCTGTAGAATGATCAATAAAACAACATTAGCTACTCTTTTCATAATTATTACTTTTATTATTATTTCTTTACGGTTTTGTAACTCTTTCATGTTCAACAATTAACACTTTTTGTTCTTTTTTTATTCACTTAAAATGCATTCAAAATATTTTAAACATAATAAGTTAGTTCAACATTGTCATTTTTATGGGAATGCACTCATAAATTTAATTTATATATTTTGTATCATTTCTTTATATTTTTTTATTACTGACATGCTCTTATGTATCAGGCTCTTTATGTCATTTTGTTTTAAAAATCGACGACAACGATTTAATTTATTATCTTTATATTACTCTTTGCTTTATTTTTCATTCATATCTTGTATTATTGTATCTTATTATAATAAATCTTTTAATATATGAATTTTATGAGATTATAAATATCAATAACTGGCTATATTTAGGATATAAAATCATATAAAAACAAAGGGTTAGAATTTATCACCAATAATGTCGCTTCTACTGTTCTATTTTAGCTTCCCATTTTCCAGTCCGTTTATGATGAGTTTTCTGCACAGTTAGCAGTGTTTTTGACGCTTAACTATGTCTTTAAAGATTTTTTGGGTACATTTAGTATTTCAATTGATAAATTTTATCTTTTAAATTTTCAGACACTTCAAGCCTCTGACTCAAGTTTTTTTCTAATATAGGGGGATGGTGAAGATTTTTTTTTTCAAAAATCCGATTAACTGCTTAAATCAGTGTTTCTCAATCTTTTTTCATTCATGGTATACTAATCGTCATGTTTCGGTGCCATCAAAGTTAAGTATGAATAGTAGTAGGGATATCCAGAGAGGGGTCTGGACCCTGCCTTCGAAATTGAAATATTTAGACCCCCCCTTCTTCGAAGAATTTCTGGCCCTGGTTAGGGGCCGTTCACTTATTACGTTATGCCAAACAGCGACTTTTTAGACCACTCCCCCCCCCCCTTGTTACAGATTTTCGACCAAAAAAATTTTTTTAGTATAGCTTGTTAAAAAATCTCAGACCCCCTCCCTCCCCCCTAAAATGCGAACATAATAAGTGAACGACTCCTTAGTAGATTACGAGAAATCAAACAATTTCTGAGAAATTTTTGATTTTGAAAAATTATCAAATTCTTAAATACAGACCCTAAAAATAAACAGCATGCACAGTGATACTGTAACGTCCACAAGAAGCACATTACTGAGAATGCTCTTTGTCTGTTGCTACTTTACTAACCAAATCAAACGTTTAGTGCTAACTTGAAGAGCACCTTCTGACTCTTTTTCTGCAAGATAATACTCTTAGATGATGCCATAAGAATCTTTAAGGAACGTCCAAAAATATTGCTCTCAAAGCACTCAAATATATGGCAGTATTTTTATTGATTCTTCTACCTTCCCTTTTGGTAGGTGGAATGTATTGAACTGAGATCCATAGCTCTTTTCTTTATTCCAAATAAAAATAAAATTTTATATGCGAAAAGTTTAATGGTGCTGAATTTGATAATGCCCATTACAGCTAATTTTTCATTTCGACCTTTGTGATAAATTCTGAACCTCGAAAAAAAAATCTGTGGAGGACAAACAAGTAAACATGTCTGCGTAATTGACCAACAATTTGTAAATGTATATTACTTTTCAACTGAACAAATTGACAATTATATTATAAAATTGACATATTATATACTTTTGTGGTGTCTTTCGTTTTTTTATATCATATTAAAGCGCATTTTCCCATAGAGAAGTCAGCACTGTTGTTTGCGTATGCTTATATATAAAAAATAATTAAAAATTAAAGTTTCGTGCTAAAGAAAGCGCAACTGAGCTATTTGAACGAAAATTAATACTGATCATTGCATTTCCTCTGTCTTGTGTCTGTGTCACATATCATTTGATGAGATGATAAGGAAAATTGTAAAATTGCGTAGACTAATAGATATATAGATTTTTAAAAAAATCAATTTCTTCTTCAAATTTATATTAAATTAATATTGTCTGCATTAGATTTAATTGTCATTCACTAAAATGTCTTTACAGCATAAATTTCATCTTGCTTGTAGATAGTTACTTATTACTTTTTTTTCTTGTTTAAAATGCTCTCAAATTTCCCATATTACTTTGAAAGTAAGTCATAATGAAGATTTCTCATATAATATGTGTATGTATGTATGTATGTATGTATAATAGCAGGAAAAATTTAAGGATTTACTAATAAGTAGAGTTAGTAATTGTAATATAATTGAAATTTGTCACTATATGAGGAATCATTGTATTTTTCAAGGTAAAATTTAGGCATTATTATTCGTTTTTATCATGTTTCTAGTGAAGCTTCTCGCCATTTGTGAATCTATTCTCAAAACCATCGCATTTAGTACACATATTAATCTTAATTATCTGTACATGCACTCACGTCTCCGCTCTCGGACATCTTAATAATTACTGCTGCATTCAGCTAGATTCATCTTTCCAAACACATTCAACTCATACAGCGATGCTAAAGTTATGAAAAATACATACCAGAACATCAGGATTATACCTATAACAAATGAAGCAAATTCAAATTAGTTTTTTTATATACCCTAGGGGTACATAGCCATAGAGGGGAAAATTGAAATCTGTATCTATCTATCCTCTACAGGCTGGACCCAAAGAGTTTGTGATCTAGAAACTAGTGATCAGTGTCCGATGATCTAGTAAACAGGTTATAGTCACTTGCTATCAGGCACATAACTAGAAATTTTTTGGGGTTATTCTTAGATCTTCAATACTTATTCGCGGATACATAATTACCGCAAAATCTACACTCATAGAAATAATCTAAAAACGCTTTGTTGTTTTGTGAGAGAAAATCTAAACACATTTTTTGGATTTTACTCTTAAGGGGTCGTTCACTTATGACGTCCATGATTTAGAGGGGAGGGGGTCCATGATTTTGTGACACTTTATATTAAAGAAATTTTTTTGAATTTAAAATTTGTGACAAGGGGGGGGGTCTAAAAATCCCATTTCTTGATGAACGTCATAAGGGGTCGTTCACTTATTACGTTACGCAAAAAAACGAAATTTTAGACCCCCCCCCTCCCCCCTTGTTACAAATTTTCCAAGAAAAAAATTTTTTTTTGTTTGGCCTGTTACAAAATCTCAGACCCCCCCTCCCCCCTAAAAAGCGAACGTAATAAGTGAACGACCCCTAAGTGAATGACTCCTAATAATAATTTTTAGATTCTACACTCAAGAAAATAAATCTAAAAACAACGTTTTAGAATGTTTTTAACAACAGTTTTAAAAACTTTTTTTAGAATTCAAAAACATTTTTTAAAATCTAAAAACAAGGTTTTAAATTTTAAAAATATGTTTTTAAATTTTGCAACAAAGTATTATAATTTTCTTGCAAGTGCTTTATACTTCACAAATGCTTCCAGAAATGGCTGATACAAGGATCAGTCTTTGTCCCCATATAAAATGTTCATCATTTTAGACTCATACAAATAATCTAAAAATGATTTGTAGATTTTTATGAGGAAATCTAAAAACAATTTTTGGATTTTACTCTTAATAAAAAATTTTAGATTCTAAAAAAATATTTTTAGAATTTTTCAGAAAAATTACAAAAATCTAAAAATTTGATTTTAGAATCTAAAAATTTCTTCTTAGATTTTCCAAAAAGAACAATTTTAGATTCTAAAATCAAAATTTTAGATTTTTGCAAATTTTCTAAAATCTAAAAATATTTTTTTAGAATCTAAAAATTTTTATTAAGAGTAAAATCCAAAAATTGTTTTTAGATTTTCTCATACAAAACTACAATTCGTTTTTAGATTATTTTTATGAGTGTAAAAACGTTTTTTTTTTAAATAAATATTTTGAAAACACAATTGCTCAGAGTGAGATTCGAACCTATGACCTCTGGGTTAGTAGTCCAGTGCTCTAACAACTATGCCACTGAATAATGTGAAAATACGTGGCAATTTTTCAATATATATGAAAAAAAATTAAAAATCAGTTTTTTAAATTTTAAAAACAAAATTTTAGATTTTAAAAATAATTTTTAGAATTATTTTTATGAGTCTACTGATTTTAAACTCAGAATTTAGTTTGACGTTCACTAATTACATCACACAAAAACACTACCTTTTAGGGGTCGTTCATAAATGACGTCCATAAAAAATTGTATTTTTTAGAACCCCTCCCCCCCTTGTCACAAAATTTTCTTACAAAAAATTTCTTTTACATCATATATGAATGATCCCTTAGAGACATCCCCCTTCCCTCAATTGTATTAAAATTTCCCTTTAGAAAAGCGAACGTCCACTGACAAAAATGGATCTCATGGACCTCGTCCTATTTTTTGGAGGCTTTTCATATGTCTATCCTTACTTATTTTATACATCATAATTACATACCTAATTTCTTGTCCAATTTCCACGAATTCATATGGATGGCGAAAAGAAAGAAGAAGACTGTCGACAACAAGGATAATGTTGAATAAATTAATCCTTTTGAAATGACATTGACATGTGATCCTGGGACGATGATGGCTGTCTGAATGAACCTGTAATTTATTACAATTAAAGTTTATTGCATTTTTACTGTCACGAATACATGTGTCAGTTGTTGTTGTTATTATTGCTCACCAAGGTAATCCCAAACACACGAGTATATCAAAAACGTTTGATCCGATAGCATTTGATACTGCCATATCTCCGTAACCTTCTTTAATGACTGCGATAGAGCTCAAAGCATCGGGGACACTCACACCAGCTAGAATGTTAATGTAAAATAAATTTAAATCGTGATAATGTAGAAGAAAGAAGTTTGACTCTCACACACCTGCGACAAATGTAAGACCCATAACGGTGTCTGGAATGCCCAACGTGAATCCAATAATTGTTATCATCCACACCATAAAGTAGCTATAAAACGAAATCCATACCATTGAGACGAGGAATGTTAAAGGATAATAATTTTTGTATTCATCTTTCTTAACATCCGGCATTGTTACGCGACATAAATAGTGAATTGGATATACAATGAACCAGCTTATAATGGTCAGGACGTCTGCATTTTCTGGCTTAATTAAAGGATCAGGTAGTTCAGGACGATTTTCTCTTGGCTTATAGTACTGTTCATTTGTCTGCTGAACAACAGTTGTCGACACAGGAGCTGCTGCCTTTGCTTGTTCTGGTGCTTGATCATTTTCAACTTCACTCTTAATATATCCATAATTTTGAGCACCATCATCTCCCCATGAGTCATAATTTGACGTATTCCATGAATTTACTGAAGGTGTTGCCTTTGCAGCTGATTGACTATCGTCATTCCATGCCGAGTTTGGATCCCAGCTTGAATTTGTGTCATAATTATTTTCCGGCCGTGCTGGCGAAGCCTCATTCAATTCCTGTTGTGGACTCGTGGCGTCAGCATTTTGAATACCCTGATAAGACGAATCAGGAACATTTTTGAATGTCACCAACGACGATTGTTCTTCACGGGTGGGCAGTTTTATTGGTAGTCGTAAGATATATGGCTGAATCAATTTCTCCAAAGTCGTATTAAAGTGTAATGCAATACAATAAAATACATAGCATATTAACATGAAAAGAGCTTCCGGCCATGAAATAACTTCGTTGCATATTATGATAAGCATGACAAGTATTGAAAACGAATAGCAAGCACAGTCACGAACTAAGGGCCACCAATTTAACTGTGATACTGTTCCCGAGCATAAAGCACAAACTGATATAACAAACATAATGCTGAAAAAATAGTAATTTAAATTAAGGATCATTTAAAGAAAACAAAGTTTGATTCATTACTTAAACACAGCAGATCCTATAACCCCGGAAACACCGATGTCATCCTTTGCAAAAAATACTCCAATTATTACTGTTGCTAACTCCGGTGCTGAAGAGCCAGCTGCCATAAAACTAGGAGAAAAGATGAAGATAAGATATCAAAAGTTAATAGCCACAATCTGCTTGGAATTCAATAAACGTACGTAGCACCAGCAACATCCGGTGTCAATTTTAGCTCTTCACAAATTCTATCTAAACTTGATACAAAGTAATCATCACAAACGATTGCCAGACCCAGGAATGTAAAGATTGCAACTAGTATATGAATGATTATCCCTCCGTGCTGTAAAAAAATAATTCATTCATGAATTATCAAAGGAAAGCAGAAGAAAAAGAAGAAGAAGAGATAAAAGAGAGAGAAATGAGCATACCTTACGTAAATTTGCGCTCATGAGTGGAGGTGGGAATTGTTCAATTGCCGGTGGTGCACAATCGGGACGACGAGGTCGCATTGTGGGATATCCATGATGATTTAATCCTGTGCTCGCAGTGGTTGAAGCATTTAGGGTTGCTATTGTAGATTCCTTGAAAAGAACAGCATTTTTTTATCAAAAATTAACCTTCAAAAATAATTAAAATTGATCATAAAATACCTCAAAACTCTCAGGCGTTACGGATGGTTCAAAAGTACCACTAAAAGCATTTTCTGACGTTTCGGGTAATGTGGTAACAGCCGAATAAGCATAATAACATGAGTAAATGATAATAAACAATGAAATTTGTACATATCTATTCCGTCTTGGGCGCGAACGACTAATCATGATTCGATATTATTTTAACAATAATCAATGCTTCTAATTCTGGAAATGAGAAAAGGAAATTTGATATAGGCAAGCTTGGCACACACACAATTTTTACGAAAAAAAATAAGTCTTTAATGAATTCTCTTTGGATGTCTTGCAATTATTATTCTATGACGTATTATGTATTCTCTTTTTGACAATGTGAGAGCAGCAATAGTACAGAATTGTACAGTCTGTCTATTATAGAAGACCAAAGGAAGGTTGTTCGGTTTACATTTGCATATACACAGCCATATAGGGCTATAGCCTACGGTATACTCTAAGGGTACTCTCATACCCCTAGGTTGATTTCTGAGCAATCGACCCATCACAGACTAACAGAGTTAGTGAATCAAAAGGATACTTGAACTTTTAGGATAATAAAAGATTTTTGCAAAGCGTCCAGAAGTTAGGTTGCTTGTGAAAAACAGTTACGGGAGCCTTAAATTCATCACCGACGTATAAGCTAATTCAAAAGGTCGAAGTCGATACGAATTTTGTTGGAATTATTCCTGTAATAGCCTGGAGCCAGTTTCTCGGGTATATCCCAGCTATTGACTTTGGTATGGCAAGGGTCAGAAAGGTTCAGGAAGCAGAAAATGTTGTAGCTTAAATATGGCATTTAGCTATTTAGACCAATAACCCCGATAGCTTAGTGATAGGAGCATGCAAATGGAAAGCGTAGGACTTGGGTTCGAGTCCCACTCAGGAGTAACTCTTTTTTCTGTTAGTTTGTAATATAGAAGGAGGGGTACCTCACTTTTAGATGTTTCCAGCAAAATTTGAGTCAACTGTCCACTAAGCCTATGAGCTTTATCTACCGCTACACAGATCAGTTTGAACCAATTAAGAAAGAGATTATCAAAAGCGCCTTAAACTTTCAAAGGACGCTATTACTTGACTCGAAGGAAGAATAAGATAATTAAGCATAAGAAATCAACTGCAAGTCTACAAAAACGTGGTAAAAATAGAATATTAATGGACGGCAAAAAAGCACCGCAGCCGTCCAATTCATGAATTTATAACTTGAGGATTTCTCAATGAAAAATATTGATCATGACGAAAATTGGGGGAAGAAAGGAACTAAATTGTGATATAAACAGGAGGAGATAAGGATCACGAGAGTCACAAACGGAAATAAAAAATTTTAATAAAAGAGATTCTTCGTAACAGTCATGATGATGAAATCAAGGAAAATGCTTGGATTGAAAATAATCAATATTTTTTCTATTTTCTATTTTCCTTCCTCAATATCCTTAAACTTTCTCTTTTATTCGTTGAAATTTCACTCAAGTGGGGATGAAGAATTGCCTTGACGCATCTTTTAATACGGTCGTTGAAATTTGACTAATCCCCTCAATTATCCCTAATCAGTTTTACTTCCACTACCCCATAATGAACTTACATTCGTATGATTTTCTCCTTTATATATATTATATCCTTAAAACCAGTATTATGATGGAAATATTTCCTATATGTAGTCACTACACAGCAAATTTTAATTGAACATTGTTCTTTATTAATATTTAGTTGATTTTTTCAAGAATTGACAACATTAGATTGACATTAAAACTTAATTAAATGTATTTGAATGAGATGCGACTGCTGAAAAAATCGCAAAAAATGAACAGAAAAGATTTTTTTACTATGATTAAGACTAGAGTAAAATTTTTACTCTGGAAACTTTCTGCTCGAAGAGCTTTCTGTAAAGGAACCGTCTTATCTGAGAGAAAAAAAAGATTGATGATTTTTTTTCTCACGGAACATGCGCATGGATATGAAGATGTAGTCACATTTATTCTTGGGTTGGTGACTTCACTGCTTTTTCGCAGCCGGTTCATGGTTATTTCCACCTTCTATGAATTATTTTTAGATACCTTTGGGGTCATTCACAAATGACGTCCAAAATCTTAGACCGAGTGGGTGTCTGAAGCTCTTAATATATAAAAACTCTTTTGTTAGAAATGAGGAAGCTCTAAAATAAAACTTTTAATAGACATCATCAAAGGTAAAAGTTATCAACCCAATGCTCTCGCTACGCATAGAAAATGTTTCTCTTTTATCAAGTTCACACATCATTGGAAATCCATGATTATGACTCTTGTTAGTCTCTTCCTTCTTATTCGTTACCTTTTAGCATTATGAATATCCTAAAATATAAGCGAGTAGGAAGGAATTTATGGTATGAGTATTTTTTTTAACGTTAACAGAGCTGCCATAAGCAATCATTTTAGTGATTGAATGATTACTCATTTTTATTAAACGAATTAATAAATTAGTTATGTTGTACAATATAATGACTAATATTATTTTATCTAAAATATAGAAAACTTTTTAATTGTTAGAAAACATTTAAGGCACAAACAAGTATCAGTTAATACTTAATTAAGTAGTAAATTAATTGGCCACATTCAAATTATTCGTTCGTCATTTAATAAAGTTAGGCGATATTTCTGTATTTAGTGAAGAGATTGTAAAGACAACGAAGAGTTGATTTAAGATCCATATTGACGATATCTTCTGGACGAGCTTTTGGTTTTGCTAATCCCACGTCTTGCATTAAATCAAATGAAAATGCAACATTATGGATCATTTGTTCGTTGTCTCTTGGAGTCAAATGGAATTCGTGCAGAGGCACGAAAAATCCTCCAAGAAGGCCCATTAAAAGGCACAAATAAACACCATCTCTAAAGTCCGATCCTAAATCAACAACTTCAAAGTTCAGCTTATTCAAGTGCTTATTGACGAAAGTGACGAGTGACTTTTTAACAACTTGAAGCTTTTCTGGAGCATGATCGAAAAGAGTATCAAATGCATCTCTTTCACATCTCATTCCAACATCCTCGTAGACTGCAGTAATTTGCTCCTCGAATTTCCTAAACAAATAGAAATTTGATATGAATTTTAAGCAACAAGACAGCAATCTATCAATCTTACTCAGCTGTCAATTTGGGGCCACTTTTTTTAACGATTACTGTTGTAACTGAAACGTTTTCTGGAAGACGAATTGGTGCCCTGAAGTGACGAACTAAGGCAACAAGAAGATGCAATATTGCCACAACATTTTTTGAATGCACACTTTCGACCGTCCACTTTGGATTTGTGTGATGAAAGCCCAATGTCTAAAATGATTAAACTTTAATTAATGATTTCGTCACTACCACTGATTAATTACTTTAAATTCTTACATGATTGACTGCATTAAGGACAACTGAGAGCTTTTGTCGTTGCCCTTCTTCAGATTGAGTAACTTCCAGTACATTCAATTTATTTCCAGTCAATTTCTCCCACAATTTATGAAGAACTTGGCCATCATACAAATCTTGTTCAATATTGGTAACAATAATTCTTTCCTCAACGAGCTCATCATTCATCCAGTCAGTCAATACTTGAAGTAAATCCCGTACATTTGGCTGATTTAGACATTGTGGTTGAATAATTGAACGCTGCTCATTATCCTCTAAATTGTAGTCTTCTGGAGGAATCTCGGGAGCATTT
This sequence comes from Chironomus tentans, assembly GCA_963573255.1. Lineage (NCBI taxonomy): Eukaryota > Metazoa > Arthropoda > Insecta > Diptera > Chironomidae > Chironomus > Chironomus tentans. The sequence continues at coordinate 22,088,152 of OY754303.1, read as the reverse complement.
GGCTTTCCCGGACTGTCAATTGCATACTTTCCTTCTTGCTGTACCTCTTGAACTAAAGAAATAATGTAAATACATCTTGTTATTCGCAGTTCTTCGTTTTATTCTTTTAAAAAAAAGACCTTGAAAATTTTCTCAATTCCATTTTTGGAAGTAATTCTTAAAATCATCAAATGACTCATTATTTTCACTAATTACCTTCCTTAATCTTCTTCTTTCTGCCAAGTGTCGAGAATTTTTCCCAAAAAGATGAATCGTCTTTCTCGTAATTAAATTTTGTTGGAGTTTTTGGTGACTTTGGAGATTGTGCCATTTTAAGCAATTAATTGGGCTTATTTTATGACGATTTTTACAGATTCCAAAATTTAAGAGCTTTATTAAGCTTAATTCAATGAAATATTGGGTAAATATGCCTCAATTACCCGTCAAATTAAAATAATTAACACAGATTTTTTACAAAAACAATAAGAAAACACCCTCATACACAAAAACTGTACAGTTTGTACGGTTTTAGCATTTTATCTCATCAATATCAAATTGCTACTGCTAACGGCTTTTATTTAAATTTTGTCATACTCAAGAGACACAATTTTTTGGCGGGAAAGTTGTTTACACAAATTATTTCGTTAAAACTATTTTAATAGCGTTAATTACGTGTTTTTAAGGACAATAAAATGCAAAAGAGTATATTATCATTCTTTTCAAAGAGGCCAGATAAGAAAGAAAGTGACAAAGAAGAAGAAAAGTTGAATGACTCAAATAAAAGGTGAAGAATGTTTGCTATAAGAAGAATAATTAATTATAGTGTAAATATAAGTCGAAATTCGATAGTATTTAGTCAGTTCCAAAAGAGATTGCTGTATAACAGTTTACCATTATTTTCTAAACAATATAGTCCTGATTCATCACCAATTAAAGTTGTTTCCAAAAAGAAACGAAAAATTTCATCATCCAGTGAAGAAGATGATCCAGTGACCAAAAAGGAACCATCGCCAGTTCATAAGAAAAAGTAAATTCATTAATTAATTTAAATTCACACAATTAAAACTATATACTTTGTTCTAGAGCGGTAGAATCAAAAACCAAGACTCCACAAAGCAATTCAAAGAAGAAATCGCCGGCAAGTAAATCAAAGCCAAAAAAAGTCACAACACCTGTCTTAAAAGTTAAGGAAGAAAAGACTCCAGAAAAGGTAATTCCTAAAATTGAATCAGAATCACCTGAAAATAAGCCTATCAATGGTCAAAAAGAAGAGCATGAAGACAAGGAGATTGTGGACAGTCCAAAAAAGGAAGATCAAAATGTATTGAAACTTCAAAGTGCTGGATCTGGCCAGAAGGGATCAGACTACAATCCAGGAAAAAAGCATTATCATCCTATTAAAGATGCATTCTGGAAAAAGGGAGAAAAGTAATTATTTTTAATAGAATTTCCAATACAATACATTATAATTCATTCCTTGTATATCTTACAGAACTCCATACTTGGCTATTGCAAAAACATTCGAAATCATTGAGGAAAACAGCAGCAGATTAAGAATGATTGAGATATTAAGCAATTATTTCCGATCAGTGATAATCCTTAGTCCAAATGATTTATTGCCTAGTGTCTATCTTTGTTTAAATCAAGTGGCACCAGCTTTTGAAGGACTTGAATTGGGTGTTGCTGAGACGAATATCATGAAAGCAATTGCTCAAACAACAGGAAGAAGTTTACAGCAAATTAAGAGCGATTCACAACAAACTGGCGATCTAGGTATTGTTGCTGAGAGATCAAGAAGTAATCAAAGAATGATGTTCACTCCAGCGCCACATACAGTCGAAAGTATGTTTAACAAACTGAAATCAATTGCTAAAATGAGTGGTGCAACGTCTATGCAGAAGAAAGTTGATACAATTAAAGGAATTTTCGTCGCATGCCGTCATTCTGAAGCAAGATATTTCGTTCGTTCATTGTTGGGTAAATTGCGTATTGGACTTGCTGAACAGTCGTTACTTCAAGCATTGTCTCAATCTGTTACGTTAACACCGCCATTAGAAAATAAGAGTGAACCTTATAATGTTAATGTCATGTCTGATAAAAGCGAGGCAACAATTAAGTCAAAAGTTGAGGAAAATGCTCACATTTTAAAGACAGTTTTCTGTCGATGTCCTGACTATAACCAAATCATTTCAATCTTAATTGATGAAGGAATAAAGGCACTTTTAGAGAAATGCAAAATGAAGCCAGGAGTTCCACTCAAGCCCATGTTAGCTCAACCAACAAAAGGTGTTCATGAAGTTCTCGAACGTTTTGACTCGATTGAATTTACAAGTGAATGGAAGTACGATGGAGAAAGAGCTCAAATTCATATGGACGAGAAAGGAGTCATAAGCATTTACAGTAGAAATCAGGAAAATAATACATCAAAATATCCAGACATAATATCAAGAATATCATTAACAACAAAGGAAAGTGTCAAGTCGTTCATTCTTGATTGTGAAGCTGTCGCATGGGATCAAGAGAAGAAGCAAATTTTGCCATTCCAAGTTCTATCGACTAGAAAACGGAAGGATGCAAATGAAGCTGAAATTAAAGTTCAAGTTTGTGTCTACATGTTTGACTTGCTTTATTTTAATGGAGAATCACTTGTTGAAGATCCATTTTCAAAGAGACGTGACTTACTTTATGAACATTTCATGGAAGTTGAAGGGGCTTGGAAATTTGCAACAAAATTGGATACAAGTGATATGAATGAATTGCACCAGTTCCTCGATGAAGCTGTTAAGGGAAATTGTGAAGGATTAATGGTCAAAACTCTCGACAAAGAAGCAACATACGAGATTGCTAAAAGATCAAGGAACTGGCTTAAGCTTAAGAAAGATTATTTGTCTGGTGTTGGAGATTCACTTGATTTAGTCGTTTTAGGAGGCTATCGTGGGAAAGGCAAGCGTACTGGAATGTATGGCGGTTTCTTGCTAGGTTGTTATGATCAGGAAAATGATGAATATCAAAGTATATGCAAAATTGGAACTGGATTTACAGACGAAGACCTAAAAACTCATTCAAACTTTTTCAAAGACAACATCATTAAGGAACCTCGATCATATTATCGTTTTGATCCCAGCTTAGCACCTGATGATTGGTTTGATGTCGTCCAAGTTTGGGAAGTGAAATGTGCTGATTTGTCTATATCTCCAATTCATAGAGCAGCAAGTGGAATTGTTGATCCTGAAAAGGGAATTTCCTTGAGATTTCCTCGTTTTATTCGAATCCGTGACGATAAAAAGGTTGAGGACTCAACATCAGCAAAACAAGTTGCAGACATGTATCAGAATCAAGATCAGATCAAAAATCAACAGACACAAAGAGATGCAGAAGAGGATTTCTATTAAACAATAAAACAATTTTGATTTACTTCTTTTACCATATTTCAAAAAATCATTTTATTTCAAAAAGATTATCTCCTCAAAAAAATAATAATAATAAAAATAAAAAGCACTCATTCATACTCTTACACACGCTCGACTTACTCCTGATTTTATTAATAATTTTACACTCAATCACTCCAATCATATTTCATTCGCTTAACACGCCTAAATATTAGGATAAAAAAGATTAATTAAATTAAAATTTGTGTCAATATGAAACAAACAAAAAATGTAAAAAAGGTTTTCTAAAAACTAAAACTTTTGAACGCATTACATGAAATTCGCTTTGTCTGGAGCATTTTGGTTACGTTGCTGTTGCTGATTCCATGGCTGATTGTTTGGACCCTTCAAATATCGAGAAAATGTTTTAGTTAGTTTCAAATCTTTTTTTAAAAAAATCATTCATCCAAGACATACAGACAGATATGTACACCATAAATCTGTATATCTTGGATTTAATGTTAAAAAGTCATTACTTGGTTGTCATTATTGATTGGATTTGGGTTATTTCCTGAACCACCACCATTCTGTTGATTCATCCATGACAAAAAACTATTACTTGAATTATTAAAACCACCCTAAATTGTTTAGCAGAGCAAAGAACAATGGATAAGAGGACATGTTAATTAGAACAGACAATGACAACGTTTTAATAGACTATCTTAACCAATCACTTACCTGATCATTATTTCCTTGTCCCTGCATTCCGTTCAGCAAGCCCCATTGATTGAGTGCTGCTGCGACAATTGCTGGATTCATTGGTAAGTTTAAAGCGTTTAATCCAACTCCTAAAATAATTTAAAGAATGCTTAATTTGTATCAACTATGTTCAATAACTAATAATATACCTAATGGATTGTTCATATTTCCACCGCTCCCACCACTCTGATTGCCTGGATTTCCTCCACTATTAATTCCGAGTGCCTGTAAGTTGGGCATATCAAGATTTCCTCGATTATTACTGTTTCCGCTATTTCCACCGCTGCTACCCCAAGCATTTCCACTGTTTGGATTATTTGGGATAAAGTTTGAGTTCTGTCCACCACTGCTCATATTGTTACTGCTTCCATTATTATTTCCACCGGTTCCGCGACCTCCTCCAAAGTCACTCCGATAATTTGAATCTAAAAAGATGAACTTTTATGAGAAAATATCTCAGGACATAAAAGATAGTAATAGACTTACTGTTGTATGGAGCAGAATTTCCACCACCATAATTCTGGTTGCGATTGTTCATGGAGTTTCCATAATTTTGACTTCTGTTGCCATCAGCTTTTGGTGCAGCATTTGAGACATGAACTGAGACTCCTTTAATGATGTGATCTTCTCCACATAATGACTGCGCAATTTCTGGATCTAAGAATGTGACAAAACTGAAAGCACGGAACGGACGTGGAATAAAAACATCGGTGACTTCACCGAATTTGCAAAAATATTCTTTCAAATCATCTTGTGTCAAGTCTTCGGTGCATCTCCCAACAAATACTTTGCACGGAACTTGCTGAACCTGGCCTTCTTTTGAATTTGGAACTTTTACTTCACACCATCGAGAGTCGATATGATGCCTTTGTCCTAAAACACGCAGTTGTGTCTCATAATTGGAAAACCTATGGGTATTATATGGAATTTTTTTTAAAAAAAAAATTGTATTCAATAAGAACTGCTATTAATAAACAAACAAACCTGACAAATCCAAATCCTTTTGATTGTCCTTTCGCATCCTTTTTCACTTGTACCATTAAAACCTCACCAAAAGTCTCGAAATACTCTCTTAATGCCTGCTCATTTGTCTTCCAGGCCAATCCAAGGACTATCAAATCAGTACATTTGTTTGTTTGGCATTTTGATACTTTTGATTTTGAGACATTTTCCATAACATCATCGCTCTTTCGCTTATTCTCTGAAACCGAGTCTATTTAAGAAATAATTTCTATACTTCGACATTTACTCTTACCCTTTGGAAATACGCAGTAATATACGAGTCCTTCCCAGCCACATCCTGGTCCATGTAGCTTCAAGTCATTCAATCTTAAACCACGTATCGCCTTATTTTCAGGATTTTTGTATTTCAATCCAGTCGCTCCAGGAAATTGTCCTTGCAATGTTGACAACAATAACGTATTGTCATCCTCAAGTGGAAGCTCAATTGGCTCATCATTGAAATCTTCAGCCACTTGAATATATTCCACAGACATATCTAAAATATATAATTTCCAATTTTAACACACACTAAATCTCACAGCATAATAATGAACACCGTTCTTGGCATAAAGGAAATACAAAATCAGTCATACAAAAAAGTGAAGATCTTGGAAAAATCATAAAATAAATTGTGTATCAAAATAAAGAGCATCATTCATAAGGCATGAAAAAAAAGCCAATGCTGTTCACATATTTTCCCCTCAAACTTGTTTATTCGTCACATATTCCCCTTCCAGTCACCAACTCTGAACTCTACGAAATTCAGCACCAAAATCCTGTCTGGTTTTTAAAGCATACAAACGACTTGTTATGCACGTCTAGACTCACACATTTTTTTGCCACTAATTAAGCATAAATATATTGCATAGATCCAGTAAGAAAATATATGTTTTATGAGAAAATACAGCTGTGACAACAAGAATTACGTAGAGGCTGTGTTACGTATTTTATGCTAAATATGCTTCCAGCATACTAGCTAAGTTTATTTTCACATCATTATTTGCATTCAAAGTAGATCAAGTAAATAATCAGACGACAATACACTCAATTCTATGCGTACACTGTTTGTATGCTAATCCAGGCAGCATTTTGGTGCTGAAAAACACAAGTAACCATCACGCATTTTTCTTTTTGCTTCCATCTTTGATAAAATGATTTTCTTCTTCATAGACACATTATTCCTTAATTTTCTTAACTTATTCATTCACCTTCAGAATTTCCAATCACCACCTATCAAATATAATCACTCCTCGCAAATAAATAACAAGCTATAGTACTCAAGTTTGATTAGTCAGATATAATTCAGTATCAGAATCAATTCAATCATAAACTTCCAGCAAATTCGATCACTTTCTTCTCAAGCTTGATATATACAAAGATATTATCTTATTACAATTTCATTTAATCGTTTAAATGGTGTTTTTATAGCTTTTTTAATAACTTTTCACTTGTTCTTCTTTATTTTCGGTAAATTTACTGGCCAAAAAGGGGCTATCAAGTAGATGAAAAACAAAAGTCGACACAAACACACCGAAAATCGACTCAATCGTTTATTACATCTTCCTGACTTTTATATGCTATGTGAGGTAACTTAATTATGTAAAATACAAACTGTAAATAGACTATTAGTAACGGTCAAATTAAATTTGAATGATATTCAAGAAAAAAACATAAATTTCAAAATTCAAAAAACCGTTGATTACTCAGTGTATTAGTAGCAAATAAACATTGAAATTGAGCAGGTAAATTTCTCAGCTGTCGACCTCTGAATAGGAAGGATGATAGGGGGATCAACGAGGAAGCGAACGTTGGCCAATTTTCTTTAGTTAATTTCCCCCGGTTAGTCAAAAAAATATTTTGCAAAATAATTTTATTATTTTACCGTTTTTAAACATTTAATATGTAAAGAAGCAAGCCATAAAGCTGTCTAATCATCTATTTTATTTGTTTAATGAAATTTGCATTTGAAACATTTGAGTTTTCTCCTTGATTTTTGGTTCTGGAAAAAATATTAAATTATGCTATTGAAAACATCTAATGGCGATAAAACGTCTTATGTAGCAAGCAGTAATGGAAAAGGGAAAAAATCCAGTGAGTAAACACATTATTAATTGTGCCCAAGAGTCGCAAAAATGGAAGCATATTGTATCGCAAAAAAATTTTTCATCTTTTGTTTTGACAATAATAATAAATATAGAAATATATACCTAGAAATTGAAAAAATATGTAGCAACAAGAATGAATTATTCAGATTGCGGTGTTATATAAGAAAAATCATGTTGTGAATATAGACAAAAACAAATTACGGGAAGACGATATTTGGCAAAAATACGCACACTAACTCTGCCTGCCTTTTTATTCGGCTATCATAAAGCTCTCTTCATTATTTAATTTATTTGTATGTTGATTCATGCAATTATCTTTCATTATTGATACGATGATGTTTTCTTCAGCGTCTCTCTTCTTATTTTTTATTTTATTTGTCTTCTTCTGAGTTCCTTTTGTCGAGAACAATTTGTGTTCCAAGTATTGGACTCTGTTCTATTGGACATTCTGTTACATTTTTAAATTTTAGTGCATAAAATTTAAATTCTAAAAAGCCGTTACATTTTTAACAATTATTTTTTTAAAAAAAATCCACAGTCTCGTCGAGAATTCACAGAAAAACATTGAGAGTTGCCTCAAAGCCTTCGTCGGGAAAGAGAGTCCACTTGGGAAAGAGAATATCACTGGGCAAAAATCAGAAAGTAAGTAACTTGTGTCAAATTCAATCAGCTGTGTGCCGACTGTTTATTAAATAAAAAAAAATTGTAATTGATTTCAAATGAATGCAATCTTGTAGAATTTTAATGCTTCATTTCCACCAACGACTTCATCATCATTGTGCGATAATTCAAACGATTCAGGCTTGGGCTTCGATCATCACGAGCATATTATTCAGCATCCAGTAAACGGTGGCAATAATTCGCAAATTATGACCTTAACAACAGCTGCAAACAATATTACCAGCAGTACTAACTATCAACGATCAATGAATACTGTCAGGTATGTTCGAATGCTTATCATATAAACTCTTATCGCTCTTCCTTCATATCTCACTCATAAATCAAGTCAGTCACTATAGACTAAAAAGAAAGAAAGCATGCTAAGAATTTGAATGTAGGCTGTTGTCTGAAAAAGTAACTCATTTCTTTTTTTTTACATATCATTCCTGCAAATAACATCATTTGTGTTGATTTATTTTCATCTTATTTAATATGCTGCCTTACTTATCAATGTTTGTTTTAATATTATGATAACGGATAATTTCATGGCTAATAATTATAATCTTTAAAATAAAAACAAATGAAAATCAATCATCAACCATATGTCATGCACAACATATTAGGTATGGAGAATTAACTCAGGCAAATTATGCGTCAACGACTAGCCCAACGTCGCCGACATCATCAACATTTATTCGTCAAAATTCTGAGACAAGTAGAAATAATAAGCATTGCATTCAATTGGGAGCAGGCAAGAAAATTAAGAGTGTTATTAAAAAGCCATTTATGCCCGTCAAAAATACTAATCATTTGACCTTGAAAAATGAAACTGAAGATACTTGTGGCGATGATTTCTTTTCAACGCATGTTCAGAAAAACAAGTAAGAAGTCCTATATCTATTAATCATCCATGATTTACATTCAATTTCACATTCGTTATGACAAATTTGCATTTTTCTGGTCTTTGAAGTGAAATTAATTGTATTATTTGTGCCTCTCTATAACTGCCATGACTCAAATCTCCTCTCTCTTCCTTCTCTCATTATTCAGTGCGATCTCGTCGCCAACAAATTTGACATATTCATCAGTCACGAGTCCTTCGGAAAGGAATTCATCAAGCTCGTCGCCTACAACTTCCTCCTCTAATCGATCGTCTCCGGAAATAACTAACAATTTACAATTGTCTACCAATCTTGCGCCTGAATCCACGTCCGAAAGTGTCGACGCCGTGAATTCAACATCAACATCCTCATTATCCTCTTTGCAAAATCAAAATCATTCGGCAGTTTCACGCGATGGAACTGTACAATTACAAATCACATTACAGCCTGAACAGCAGCATCGAGCAAGATATCAAACGGAAGGCAGTCGAGGAGCTGTGAAAGATAAAAGTGGAAATGGATTTCCAGTCGTAAAATTAAATGGATACTCGAAACCTGCTGTCTTACAGGTAAAGTTTGGGTATTATTGGATATAATTATTGACTTACTAATTGCTTTTTTTTTCATTTTTTGTTTTAGGTCTTTATTGGTAACGATGTCGGTCGAGTATCCCCACATATATTTTATCAAGCATGTAAAGTAAGCGGCAAAAATTCAACACCTTGCAATGAAGCAAAAGTGGATGGGACGATGGTCATTGAGATAGAAATTAAGCCAGAAAATGATATGACAGTTATTTGTGATTGTGTTGGTATATTAAAGGAACGAAATGTAGATGTGGAGCATCGTTTGGGAAAGAATAACACACTTGCGGCTACAGTAACGAGAAATAAGAAGAAATCAACCAAATGTCGAATGATTTTTCGCACAAAGATTAATGAGGATACAGAGTATTCGGAGGTGTTGCAGATTTGTAGTAACACAATAACGTGTACACAACCGCCGGGAATTCCTGAAATTTGTAAAAAATCATTAGATTCGTATGGTGCTGGTGGTGGCAAGGAACTCTTTATAATTGGTAAAAATTTTCTAAAAGATACAAAAGTAACGTTCACAAGATATGATGAGAATGGTAGACAGGCTAAGAAGATTTGGGAGGAAACTGTATTACCTGATAAGGAATATCTTCAACAGACACACCTTATATGCACAATACCAGCATATCCAGAGGAAATTACAGAGCCAGTACAAGTTCAAATTTATGTTACATCGAGTAATAAGAAAAGTGAGCCTCATACGTTCATCTATTTCCCACTCAAAAATTACCGTTCGGTTCCACAATCACCTTCATTTGATACATTAAATAATATTGGATTTACGTCGTTAAGTCAGCAGGACTTATCGCCCACATCAACAACAAATTCTCATGTTTTATCATGGAATGAGCCTCAGTCTCCCGAAAATATTATGCCTCCACCATCATCTCGTAAGCCATCGTTTTCAAAATCCCTGTCCGAGGTAAGCACAAACGATACACAAATTAACAGTCCTAATGAATTGCAACAGCAAGAAACCACTACCTCATCTACATCGACCACAATACAACCAATTCAGCAAGCCTCAGTAGTCAAAGAAATGATTTATGGTGGTGACAGCACGATGCTTGATGTTACAAGGCAGTGCTTCTTAAATTCAACGGCATCAAATATGATGAATTCGACACAAGTGGGTCAAGCCTTATTGGAACATGAGTTTCAAGTCGTTCATCACATCAAAAGTGAACAAAATCAGGATCAATTACAAAATGTTGCTACAAATGATATAATGCCTCCACCATCACAGCAATCGTCACAAGCGTCTGAATTGAATTCAGTACAGCAGCAACAAGTTGTCGAAAATTTCATTAATATGATTTGTGCACAAGTGGAACCGACCATTGTGCAACAAAATACGGACAACATTATAAATCATCATCATTTAAATCAGGATATGATTATGAGTCAAACGTCTAATAATGTTGTTGTTGTCGGTGGACCAACAAATAATGATCATGCAAACATGATGAGTGCCATTTCTACGCAACCCATGATATGTGAGCAAAATATAATGTCAGTGCAATTATCCGACGGTACAAATATTATTCCTTTAAATACATTAGACGCTTCTATTAATAATGATACGACTTCAAATTCCCTAATGTCTAATGCTGTCTCAGAGGCAGCAGCCGAGACGCAAGCCGTTGTTAAGCAGATGATTGCGAGCGTAGCAGCAGAGATTCTCTCCGAGAATCCCAACGAGACTCAGTCATCGATTAATAACTTTATTTCATCGACATTAGGTGGCACAGAATCAACACAGCAACAAACGCAAATTACGAGTTCTCAGCAGCAACAATTGCAGGAAATTATAGCTCAAGAACTCATGACACCGGTCATGATTAAGAAGGAAGAAAATGATGGGTAAGTTAACTGTCATTCACATTATCACGTCCAAAAGTAGGAGGGTTAATAATAATAATTGTAATTATTTTTAGACAACCTCAAAACGTTCTTATTAGTGACCCTGCATCCAACAACCCATCATCTTCAAATATGACGCAGCCTTTTTCGCCGACTCCTGCTGATTTTAATTTGACTACCATGTCCGAAAGCGATTTAATTAGTTTTATTAATCCATCTGTGTTTATATAAAAAAAAATATTACACTCATTATAATTATAAAATAACTTCTTTTTTTTAATTATTTTTATTATTATTATCGACAATAAGTATGTTGAAGATGATACACAGACAGCTGTTTTTATTTCCTCAATGAAAGGAAATCATAGAAATATTAAATATTGTTCAAAAAGTCTATGGAGAAGTGCTTTGAATGAAACAAAAATTATTTTATACATGTATAATAACTAATCATTTTATGTAATGGACCATTATGAAACAAAAAGAGAAGGAATATTTCTACGAAGCATATTTTACTATAAATTGATGCGTATATTGAATGTTAATTAAAGAAGATTAATAAATGTTTTGAAAAAAAAAACAAACGACTTTTCTGGTTTTAAATGCAGGGATGGTCATCATTTTGTGTTGTTTGGACCCTCTGTTTTGAGAAAATTTCTATTAAAGCGAATTAAATCATGTCTTCCTTAAATTTAATTAACTATTTCAAAGACCTGCATAGTACAGCTATTGTGGTATTCGTGAAGCAAGAAAAGGAAATGAGCAGACGGATGAAAAATGTTTATGAAGTAAGTGAGAAATATTTTTGTAAACTCGTGTAAATTAATTATAACTTTTCTTACAGAATATTAAGGAAATGACGAATGCCGAAATCAGGAGAATGTCTGAAGAGGAAGTACTGAATTATAACAACACGCTTTTGAAGAAAATTTCTCATGTTTTTGTGCTTGACAATTTCTCTGGATCTTCGTTTGATCATTTGGTAGGCAGGAAAAAGGCAGGAGATTTTAAAATATTTGGAGTTCCATTACTGGAAATAATGTCTGAGGAGACTGTATTAATAACAAGTTATTGGAAAATATACAATAACGCATTTCAAGACCTAACATGCTGTACATCCAGTTTGAGCGGAACTGAAAAAGGGAAAATTGAACACTTGGTAAAATCAATGAATGGACGATTCACGAATGAATTATCATCGGAAGTAACTAATTTAATAACAAACTCAACAAAAACTATAAAATATTCCGATGCTTCTAACTTGAATATCCCCATATATCATACAGAGTGGATTTATCAAATTTGGAGCAAGTGTCAAAAGCAGGAAGAAGGAACGATTTTAAAAGCTTGTTCAGATCAATATGATGTATTTAAATTACCGCCTCTATTTGACTTAAAAATTGCTATAACTGGAATGAATAAAGACCAAAGAAATGACATTTCTGATGTTATTGAGGAAAATGGTGGAAAATTTGAGGAAGTTTTTAAATCCAATGAGACTGATATTTTAATTATGGACAAAAAGGATGCAGACAATTCCAAGTATAAAATTGCTGCTAAATATAAAATTCCAGTTTTAAATGTCAACTGGATACACGAAAGCATTAAAGCAGGATATGCCCTGTCATACAATGATTTTTCATTTAAACGTCCAAAATCTTTCGACTCTTCATCCTCGTCTATTAACGATTCTACGATATTGTCACTAGATGATTCTAAGAAGAGCGAAGGAGATCAGGAGAAGAAAGAGGAGGAAGCTCCAAAAGTCACTAATAATGTACTGACTGATAAGACTAATGATCAATTTCTATCGACATACACAATTGAGCAGGCAAAGAAGCTTGGACATATTTTCGACGGATACGTCTTTTATTTATATAATTTTAATCTCGAGCATTATTTTAAGCTTGGAAAATTAATTAGTGCTTGTGGTGGCATACGAATCAAAGAACTTGATACGAGCATCACGCATATTTTATGTTTTGACAAAGAAAATCTGGAAGACCTTCATAAAAGTACGGCTGAAAAGGAATTTCATGGGAGCATGGTTGACTATAAATGGATAGTTGAGTGCCTTAAACAAGGAAAACTTCTTTCCGAGACTGATTATCATATAAATGTCAATTCTTCAAATTCCAAGAAAATTGTTCCGCCGTCGCCAATGAGCAGAAAAGCAATCAACTCCCTTAATGTGTCTACATCTACATATGCGTAAGATATTTTATTATTTTATTGGCATTGAGCTTGTTTGACTGAATTTTATTAACTTTTCAGGTCAAAAAAGGAGAACACAAAGTCAAGTAAGTTCTCGAGAAAGGAATTAGCTATTGGAACGTCATCTAAAATGTTAGACTTTTCAAATCATCAAGACGATGATCATGTTCAGACGTCAATAGAAGCAAGTCATAGAAAAAAATTAAAACAGGCTCACAATTTTACATCCAGTAAAAAGCGATCTTATGAGGCAGACTACTCGTACACAATGGACGAGAATTATAAACGACGTAAGACGACTGACGATGAGGATTGCAAAAGTTCATTTCAAGTTCTTTGACACTTGCTTACTTATTCTTCTTGACTTTCTTTAGATAAAGGACACAAAATAACTTTTGATTCATAATGAAAATAATAATAAATAAATGCTTTCTGCTGCATATGGGATTTAAAAGTCGTTATCTCTTTTCTTCATTCCTCACAATATGTGATATTTTATTTCAATTAACAATCGACACGGCAAAAATACGCTCACATCATGTAGTTATTCAAAAAAAGGAATTAACAAATAGAAGAAAAAAAATATTTCATAATGTTTCAGGAGCTTTTTAAAAAAGAAATAACGATAAATTTTGTAAATTTTTAAGCAACATAACTATATTCATCACTTGAGTTTGCAGTACGTTCTATATATTGTTTATCTATCAATGACTCAATGCATTTCTTTATCATCGGTATGCTCGGCGCAAAACATACTTTTGATTGAGAGAGAATCTAAAAATAAAAAGCAGGAAATTAATTTAATAAGCACGCAATAAATTATCATGTCTTGTTGTACCTCTTGAATGAGAGCATTATGTTTGAGGACCTTGCGTGCTTTCATTATCCTTACTATAGCTGCTTGTAAATATAATTTACGATCCTCGTCAACTTGCGTTATTGTTTGCTCGATCTACAATAATTATTTGTTATTAGTTTAATATTCCCAATTAAAGCCCAATTTATTGAATGAGCAATTAATTTACCTCTTGCTGTGGAGATTCCTTCTGCATAGAAGCTGTTATCTTGAATTTTGTGCGTTTATTAGTGAACTCTAAGTTTAGAGATAGTACGGATGAGTCTTCAATTTTCTGCAATGAAACATAAGCCGTTCGTTAGTCCAGGATCTGGATATAGCTTAATAATGAGCAAGGATATTTACCTCAGTATCGAGAAGAAGCAGCTTCTGATCAACGAGTGATTGCAAATGTTTTTGGAAGTTGTCGTTATTTAACTGAAGGACATCGCGGACTTCCTTGCAGGTCATTGTATCACAATTCTCAAACAACAGCAGCATAGCCATTTGATATGTTTGCATTGTTATCAAATAAGATTTTTTGGCTAAAGACACTTTTAATTCACCGGCGCAAAGATGATGCAGCCATGAGAGCTTTCGTCCGCTAAAGCTGGTGTTATAAAAGGCTTCAAATTTACGAATAGGCTGCTCAAATTCTTGTGGCACGGCGAACGTTATGTTTGTTTGAGGACCTAATGGCCAAGCGCCAGCTTGAAGCACTTTGATTGATAGATTAATGCTCAGTTCGTCATTCAAATTCTTCAAATGTTGATTAAATTTATTGTTCAAGTCCATGCTAATTCCTATATCAGTGTACATGCGATGCAACTTATTTGTAAACTCATATCCACATGCTTGCTTCAGCTTGTTAATCATCACCTCTTCCAACTCCATATTGACTGATTGGTCATGAATTAGTCTAAAATGTCAACGTAATTTTTAATTCAGAGCACTTATTACATAAGAAAATTATGTTTTTTACCGTTTAGCTAGCATTCTACTGTAGAACTTTTGATAGACATCCTTATCTTCTATGTATTTGAATATGGTTATGCTCTTCGACAACTTCGTTTCGATTTCACACTCCGTTGACTTTGATTTCTTTAATAAATTGTCACAATACTTTGCGACCTATAATAGCGCAATAATAAAACAAGTCAGTTAAAAATAAATTTATATATAGCTGGGTAACAACTTACAAGTTCAGCACTGCGACATGTAGTCTTGCCATCGCTTAATTTTGAATTAATAACACTGGCACAAGCCTTATCTAATGCGCTAAGGAAAAGTGGGTCGTTCTTAAACGTTTCTACGATGAGATTTTCATACTTTTGATGTACTTGAAGCATATTTTCAACAAATTGAATATGAATCTGTGGACGACATAAAGAAATTAGACAATAATAGGAAGGACATAACATAACAACCAAGCTTGACTTACATTTTCTCCTTTTAAATTCATTATTGATTCAGCACCTTCATTTTTAATTTGTTCCAATAAAATCTGAATGAGTTCCTTGAGTCCATCAACAATAGGTTTCAATAAAATATATAAATTTCTTAAATCATCTCGCTTATCATTGCTGACCATTTCCTTGCATTCTGAATACAAAAAGTTCTTGTGGTCGGTAATCATTCGATCTTCACATTCCTTTTTAAGCTTTTGAATGGAGCTAACGTGGAAAAATTTGTGTGCGCGTACATTCTCCTCTTCGAGGATTCGAATGACTTCCTGCATATATTGACTAACAGTGCAGTTTTGCAAGAGTTTAGATGCTTGAGATGTGAAATAGTTGCCACTAGCTTCCAACATTTTTCCTTCAAAGAGACTTTCATACAATTGTAAATTGCCTTTCTTTTTGTAGTCTTGAACCATCACGAAACTATGGATGACTCCATGAATTGTTGCTATATCTTTGGACGTTAAACTATTATCAATGCGATCACGTTCAATGCCTTGCAGGATCTGCTTCACAAGAATACCACCTAAATTTTGTATCATAAGCAATCTCCAAATGTCAAGTCCCAACTCGCCTATTTCCATCTGTTCCTGAGAAATAGTGAGTGGCGTTGTGCCATTTCCATATAAAATTTCAGCTTCTGATACTTTTTGTTTCTTAATGTGTTGTTGATTTAAGTATCTAAAAATAGTTACAAAGTATGTACTGATGAACTTCTAATTGACGCAAAATGTATATATGTATATACACAGGGAACAAGTAAGGGAAATAAGGACAAAGAACAATTGACACGCAATTTTCACTTACAAATATAAATAGTTTAAATATTCAAGTCCTTGGCTGTAATTCTTCCATGCGCTGTAATACTTGTGCAGTAATTGATTCTCGCCACTTTCACTATCGTTCATATCACTCATATAGCAATTGAATTCATCTAGTTGTGATTTGACATGATTCTCCAAAAATAATTTCGTCTCAGAATACAGTCTATCGGCTAAGGGATCCGGAAAAGCCACGCAAATCGAATAAACATCGCTGAAAACAATACATTAACATACGTGAATAAGTATCCTCCGATAGAAATATATTACAAAATCGTGAAAATTGAAAATCATCACAATGCAATAAAGAAAAAAAAAGAGAAAAGAAAACTCACGTAAAGCTAGAATTCCAATCATCCCGTCTTACGCTGTTTAACTTCAATACTTTCTCCACTGTTTGTCGCAAGCATCCCCAAACATCATCAAAAACTATTCTCTGAGGTCTTAAACTCATAATTAATTATATTATTTAATTTTTATTTCAATTATTTTGAATTGCAGCAATGTAGAAACAGGGGGAAAACAACTTTTTGGTTAATCTTGAAATATTTCGTTTGCTCATTCGTAAATGATGTCCGTTCAAACTGAATCTCTATCTATTTTCCAAGAAATTTTTCATACAATGAGTTCTTTAAATTCAAGTGTCACACAGATCAACGTGAATGACGTTATTTGTGAATGACCCCTGTTTAAATTTTGAAGAAAAAAAACCGTTAAATATAGATAATATTTAAATTGCTGTGCTATACTATTGAGAGTAGATTTTTGAAATTAAGGCATAATTAATTACTTTTCAAGTAATATTTGTAAATGTAAATAATGGTTTTATAATTTTTTAAACCCGTTAAATTTGAGGAATGTGCAACATGTCACTAGAGTTGTAAAACAGAGAATATCATTAGTTTTTTAAAAATCTTTATTAAAATAATAATTTGACTGAGGTAATATCAATTAAATTAAAAATTTTATTAAAAATTTCATGAAAAACATAAAAAATAAATTGGAAAACATTTTGAATTCGTAAAAAATTGTTAAACTTGTTAGCATTTTAGATTTTCTAGATTTATTTTTAAAAATCATGAAGCATACATTAAAGTGATTTCTATGATTGAAGCTAAAGCTCTAATTCTAAGTTAATGCAGGTAGAAAGGCAAGATTATCCAAGGAGGACCGATGAAGTGGATAAAAGTGAGTGGAAAATTGACGATAAAACTCACCACAATTTTCCAATCTCACCACGAGTCAGACAGCTCTACAAAAAAGTATACCCCGCACTA
Source organism: Chironomus tentans (assembly GCA_963573255.1). Taxonomy (NCBI): domain Eukaryota; kingdom Metazoa; phylum Arthropoda; class Insecta; order Diptera; family Chironomidae; genus Chironomus; species Chironomus tentans. The sequence goes on along the minus strand of OY754303.1, from coordinate 22,070,332 downwards.
TCACCTGTCGTTCGGGCAACTCGACATCGGACATCTTATTTTAAAAAGGAGAAAAAATTCTCTCAGAAGAAAAAAATTGTGAAAAATTTAAAATTAGACATCATAATCATTAAAAAATGGGCCCAAATTGTGTTTAATAGCTTTGTGTGCGGGTGATACACGCGATTAAAGAGTTTGAAGAGTCGAAAGAGCATCGTGCGAGAGAAGGAGACGAGTGGAAAATATTGAAAAATTTATTTTCGTAAAAATATCCACATAAAATTTTTTTTATTTAAAATATTGATTGTGTGAAAGGAAACGAAAGAAAAAGTCAAAAAAAAAAGTCAAAGAATTAGTACAACATTTTAAGAGTGTAATTTTGAGTAGTATTCAGCCTGGACACAGAGAGGGACAGTAGTAATTCTGATTTAAATTTATTAACATCTTCTGATAAGATCTTCTCGCCATCTACTGACTGCAACTCCTTCAAGTCAACCTTATAATATTAAAATTATTTTAAAAAAAATAATAATAATAATAAGAAGAATAAGAAAAAAAGTAGTAATAATAATAATAAAAATAATAGTAATATAATAAAAAATTGAAAGAAAAAAAATATCATTTCGATTGTCTGTCATCCTCCTCATCTGGATCAACGTCAATAGTATCGTGAGAAAATGGGAAATAACGCAACATCAGCTAATCGGAAAGTCGATGCTGCCGAAAGCGTCAAAGAGTTCCTTGAGCAGGCCAAAGAAGATTTCGAGGACAAATGGAAGAGAAATCCAACCAATACTGCGGCACTCGATGACTTTGATCGCATAAAAACTTTGGGAACGGGTAGTTTTGGTCGCGTAATGATTGTTCAACATAAACCCACTAAGGATTATTTTGCGATGAAAATATTGGATAAACAAAAAGTGGTCAAATTAAAACAAGTGGAACATACATTAAATGAAAAAAGGATTTTACAAGCAATTTCATTTCCATTTTTGGTCAGCTTGAAGTATCACTTCAAAGATAATTCTAATTTATATATGGTGCTGGAATATGTTCCAGGAGGTGAAATGTTTTCACACTTACGCAAAGTTGGACGCTTCTCGGAGCCACACTCGCGATTTTATGCTGCCCAAATCGTTCTTGCATTTGAATATCTTCATTATTTAGATTTAATATATCGTGATTTAAAGCCCGAGAATTTGTTAATAGACTCTCAAGGTTACTTAAAGGTAACTGATTTTGGATTTGCAAAGAGAGTTAAAGGTCGCACCTGGACTTTGTGTGGAACTCCAGAATATTTGGCACCGTAAGATTCTCTTCTTTTTATTATCCATCACACACATACTCATTCATGGCTCCTTCTGACTCCGTCTTCTTCTTCTTCCTACTCTCTCATATTCTCAAAATATTTTTAGCGCAATGTTTTCTCAAAGAATCATTTTTCTCGAGTATCATTTTGACCAGCTAGCTCCATTACTAGCCTAGCCTTTATATCTTATCTCATTGAGACTATACACTGTACGTAGAGGAGAACTAAGTTCAAATAAGTATCTATAATTTTATGCTATTACGTATATATACACAAAACTTTTTCTCAAACAACAACTATGGTGATAAGTTACAATTATCACGGTGTGATTAAATTGAGATGGATGTACTTTAAATTACATAATTTTGTATTTTTCAAAAGGATCGAAATTAAAGGCTTCCAATTTTTACTTTGGCTTCTTCAAAATTCTTGCATAAATAGAAATTAATGGCAATACTTGAGGGGAAATCCGCGATATTAAATTTTATTAATAAGTACATCAAGAGAACAAAAGTTCATCGCTTCCATTTGAAACTTTTTCTCATTCAGATGATTTAAACTATTGAGTTTGTTACTTTATGATAGATATATATGAATACTTGCAAATAGCTACACTAGAATTGCTTTTTATTTTAATGGAGAAAATAGAAGTTTTAAAAATAAATTTCCACAAAAGAGAGAAAAAAAAGTAATGGAATTTTTCGAAATGTAGGGAATGTGTGCCAGTGTTTGTCACTTGAAGCATCAAAGTTTATTGATTAATTTTAAGTTTTAAAGAAAAGAAGCAGCAGAAAAATGTAAAAAAATTAAATTGAAGCAGAATTTTCTTTTTCAATCACTCAGCTATGGGGGGGGGGGGGGGTTGGTATGGGAGGAATGTTTAGATTTTTTTCTCAAAACACTAGCAAATTGAAGAGTTTTTCGGTAAGGGGGTAGTTTCCCCCTGGCTACGCGCCTGCTGTTGATTCTAAACAAGGCAAGCAAGGCTCATAAATCACATCCAACATGAGTTAATTATGCGCTTTAAACGTTTAACCATGTTGACATTTCGCTGACATTTTTTTTATTTATATAAATATTCGTATATTTAAAAAATAATAATAATAATAAAAATATATATTGAGAAAAGTGAGAAGGTAGATGATGATGATGAGGATGGGAACGAAAGAAAGAAGAAGAGGACGACGAAGAAGTTATTATTAAATTTTCGATTATTTATTTCATTCATACATACTATATAACATAGTACATCATGTCATATATATATACTAGCTTATTTATATTCCCATTTCTACTTCTCATGTTCCAACAGAGAAATAATTCTAAGCAAGGGCTATAATAAGGCCGTCGACTGGTGGGCATTAGGTGTATTAGTGTACGAAATGGCAGCAGGATATCCTCCGTTCTTTGCAGACCAACCTATTCAAATTTATGAGAAAATTGTATCGGGAAAAGTTAGATTTCCGTCACACTTTGGATCAGACTTGAAAGATTTACTCAAATACTTGCTCCAAGTAGATCTAACAAAACGCTATGGAAATTTAAAAGCTGGTGTTAACGACATTAAGAATCACAAGTGGTTCGCCTCAACAGATTGGATTGCCATATTCCAAAAGAAAATTGAAGCACCTTTTATTCCTCGCTGCAAAGGACCCGGTGATACTAGTAACTTTGATGACTACGAGGAAGAAGCACTTCGAATTTCGAGCACGGAAAAGTGTGCAAAAGAATTTGCAGAATTTTAAATCAAAGAGAAATGCAATGCATTGGAAAGCAAGCAGACAGGCAGGTAAATAATAATAATAAAAAAAATAATAATAATAATAAAATTATTATCAAAAAAAAATAATAATATTTTTTGCGCCGAACAAACAGTCAAGTCACAAGAACGATGATGACGATAATGATAAATAATAAGAGGAAACAGAGTAAGAAATTTAATATAACTATGAAACTTTTTTTTTTTTGAAACAAAAAATACAATGATACATACATAAAGTTACACACATACACAAAAAAATACACAATTTTTATTTTAAGTGAAGAAAAAAAAAGAATATTTAATTCATTCGAAAAAAAAACACAAGATGAGAAAAAATCTATATTGAGCAAAAAAAGAGTAAAAAATAATCTATGATAGATGTAGTATACAAAATATCTATTTTAATGTTTGAAATCAATATTTTAAATTATGTATTTATTATGATGATGATGATGATAAAAAAACAAGTCAGTCCCCGATTCATTAGCAATTTTACTCGGAGAGTAAAAACCAAGTAAAGGAAATATGAGGGAAAAAAGCATACATTCTTTTTTTTGAAAAGTAAAATAAAAATTAAAATAATTTTCAAACAGGGTCGGTGCTTCCATAATAAAGATGATAAGTAAAAAAAAGCTTTAAAAACAAACAACACACACACACATTTCATTGAGAAAAATTTTCTTGCCATATTAAGAGAATAGGCATCTAAGTCTGTTTATCAAAAGAAACATTTATTTATGCCAAAGGCAGCTGCGTCTATGAAATATGAAAGTGCCGGCTCTGCTAACATGTCACACACAAAAAGAAAAAAGAAAGATGTCAGGGGGACAATTGCTTGGTGGGAGGATCTATCAACATTAAGAATTTCCGTCAATAGTCGAAGGTTCATGTCCAAAAACAATACAGTAATATCGAGCTTCTTCAAACCCCCTCTAACCTTTAAGGGGTCATTCACTTATTATGTTACGCAAAAAAACGAAATTTTAGAAACCCCCTACCCTACCCAAGGGGTACCCCTACATACACTATGGGTACCATACCACAGGGGTACCATACCTAGAAACCGGCCCCTGTTACAAAATCTCAGACCCCCCTCCCCCCTAAAAAGCGAACGTAATAAGTGAACGATCCCTAAGTCTTAAAATGATTAGACACGGGAACCCCTACCCTACATTTGCTCTTCTATCATTATATACATGTGTGTAGTCAAAACTAACACTATCAAAAAAATATTTTTGTCATGGTGTTAGGGGTCATTCGCAAATTACGTCACGCTTTAGGGGGAATAGGGGGAATTTCTGACAGTCGAAACATAAAATTTTTCTTTCTTTGGAAAATTTGTAACAAGAGGGGAGGAGTGGTTGTTTTTTGCGTGACGTAATTTGCGAACGACCCTTTAGAAATTTTTGAAAATTTAACGGAAATTTTCAGATATGACCACATACATACCATGTCATCTATCAACAAGAAATGAGATTCAGTGGAAATTTTCCATCCAAAATTTTCCTCCCACCACATAGTTTTTCCCTCTGTGCGAAAAAAAAATATAAAATAATAAATGAAAAATGTGTAATGGTAAAAAAAAATTCCTTAAGAATCGTCCTCTCTCTTTTTTGTCGTCGTAATTAACATGCAAAAAAAAACTCCCCTGAAGAAACAAAAAAGTAAAAGATTGCTGTCATAATTGTTAATGCTTTTGAATTATTAAAAACTAAAACAAGATGAAAAAAAAATTATTGAAAAGTTTTAAATAATGTCGCTCGTTTCCGTGAATTTAATTAAATTAAATTTAAACAAAAATTAAAGTTTCTTTCTCCGAAAAAAATTAAAAAATAATAAAAGAATATGAAAATGTGAATTTTTTATAAAAAAAAATTAAAGTCATATAGGTGGGAAACAACATACATATATATTATATATAGTTTGTTTTTATATCCTCAAAAGTTTTTTGGAGTAAAAATAGATCATTAAGAAAAAGAAGAAAGAATAAAAAAATATTCATACATACCCATAACATACATATTTTTCTCGAAGAAGAAGTATAGAAAAAAAAATCATCTGTATCAGTAGTCTACACCTTATCTTATAATTTTTTTTATTGTTCATTGAGAGAAAACATCAAAATTTACAGGCGAGTGTGTCGATGTCGTTTCAGAAAAAAAAAAATAAAAATAATACTAATATTAATAATGAATATAATGTAATTCAAGTGAGCTTTTCATTTTCCTTAAGTCCCTCAAGTAAATAGAAACAAGATAAAAAGTCATTACTCGTAAATGCAAATTTAGGGCGCATTTTCCATTGCAATTATCGGTCAACACGTTCATTTATATCCTGAAAGCCAACCTACATACATGTTGTGATCGTTCGGTTATTTTTGGAAAGTTTGCATATCACGATCTTCATGTGTTTCAACCAAAGAGGCTTTTCCCGTTCCTAAAAGTTTTGACTCTTGCGAATTAACATTTTTGGACTCTTTGCCATAATTTTCCAAAATTTAACGGTTTTTAAGGATTTGAATTTTATTACAAAGTTTCTCTATGACAATTAAAATTGAGAAATAAAGCTAGAGTGATTATTTATGATGAGTTTCTTAATTTATTATTAAAATCGATGTTTTCATGAGCCTTCTATATGATAAATCTAAATTAAGATTGAAGAACTTTTGAAGTTCTAAAGTTCACCCATTTTTTGTACTAAAAATTTCAAATTTTTGAAAACCGTTAAAATTTAAATTTTTGAAAGCCGTTTAAAATTCATTAAATTGTACGAAATCATTACTATTTTACATGATATAAGAAAGGGATCAAAATTGAAATTTTTGACTATCCACAAAGATGGACAATGTGTAATGCATAGCTGCTTATTCATTGGAAGATGCGCTAAACAAAAAAATAATAATGAGAGATGTTTAACATCCATCGTTAGTTGCAATTTTATTTTATTTTATAAAATTATTTTTCTCTTTTTTGACAATTTATGATAAAAAAAAAGAAAATGTTTTCCTTCACAGCATAGAAAATGTGTTAACCAACGAATTCTATCGCTGCTACTGCACTCGACTGCATTTTTCTAATAAAAAAGAGGATATAAACAAGAAGTTTGAAGAAAAGAAAAAAATACTATTAAATGAATAAGCAATACCGTAATAAAGAAAAATAATTTTCATTTTCATCAAAAAAAAAAAAAAGATTTATGAATATAAAAAAGGAAACAATGATGACTGTTTATGAGGTTTATTATTTCGTTTCATTAATTATTATTGTTAGGCACTTTTAATCATATGTTTTTATCATTTTCATTTTAAAATGAAATAAAGTATTGAGGTGATATGAGTTTTTTGATAATGATGATGATGATGATGATACTAAAAGTATAGATAAATTAATTTTCATAAAATTTTATGTTGTTTGACCCAATAATTCACCTCAATCGAGAAATAAATCCCCGTCACACATCTCAAAGTGATTCGTACTAAATCACTTTTTGAGTATATTTGTGAGAAAAATATAAGGAAAAAAAATATTTAAAAAAGAAATAAAAAAAAGTAAAATTCAAAACCTTTTACATCTAAATTAAAGAAAAATGAAAAAATGAAGAAAAATATAATGTAAATTAATAATGAGAAAGCTTTTATGTAAAATATAATATGATATAAATAAATAAATAAACCAAAATCTTTTTATTTCTCCCCATTTCTTGAAAGTTTGATATCTCATCGTCATTCCGGTAATGTGTGAGCACATACATACTTATTATTAGATATTTGTCAGCCTGTACAAGATAGATAAATAGCTTTTGAGCTTTAACCCTCACACTAACTCATTCACTGCCTGCCTGCCTGCCCTGCCTCCCATCTCTCTTCTCAGCATCCGTTATCATTTTGAGAATCAAAAAGAATCTAACGACACTGCATAAAGTATAAATGCCTACACGTAGTAAACACAAATTTACGTACATATTTCCTTTTCAATGACCATGTATATATGATATGATTATGTGAACTTTATTTGAATAAGTATTTACTAAAAAGAATGTTCTTGTTCGGAGGCAAGCCAAGTACACGACATCATCTATCTTCTTTCTGTATGTGTGTAATAATCAGAGTGCAGTTTACTGGAAAATTGATGAGTCTTTATTGAAAACCCCATTAATGAGCAGGTAGACGGACGAATTACCACTGACTTTTCTTTGTTCGAACGATTTCCACTCAATAATCTATTACTACATGCCATGTGAAGCTTGGTGGTCGATACATAAGTGCTGATAACTTTTAGAGTTATTTTTTTACAGGACAATTTACAAGCATATGAATTCAGTCCTACTGCATAATCAATTGAGGAATTTACTGTCAGGATACTTAATTTATTATGATGCAACAGCTCACTCAACTTGACTCGACTCGGTTCAATAAATGTACATAAAAGTATTATGTAAGAAATAATGTTTTTATTCCAGAATAATGGACTAAATTTTCAATGACTGCATGAAGGTAGTACATAAGTGCGCGAACATATTTCTCTCCTATATATATGTTGTGTATGCATTAATCATTTGAATGAAGATTCACACAAGTTCTTTTCATTTTATTATTGTGTGCCCTAGTGAAAATGTGTACATGAAAACATTCTATGTAATAACTTTTCTCAAACGTTATTTTATTATATAATGAGTGTGAATAAAGCACAGATTAATTACTAGTGCTTTCTTTTCTTTTTTCCTCTAATTAAGATACTTGATGACAAAGTTCTATTATGCCAATTCAGCATATTCTTCTGCTCACTAAATATCTTATTATGTGCTGCATTTTTCCCATCGAATCTGAATAATTTTTACCATTAAATTAAAATGCAGTTAATTTAACTAATCATCAATAAAAGCAATAATAATAGCGGTTAGAAAATATTTGAATTTTAGTTTTTGAATTTCTATGACGTGAAGTTAGTTGCATCTTGAAAATATTGACAGCTTTGAATCTGAAACGATCGTTGTGAAACTTAACTAACGAAGACAGCTGGCGGGCTCAAAATGCACATCCTATGGTCAAATTGAATTTCAAAATCGTTGACATTATAAAATATTAATTATGTTAACCAGGAAAGCGAAGACGAGTTTTTTATTCAAATAAATTTTTAACGGTCGTTATCCAAAAATCGGCCAACCCAATTCTTTAAAGGTCGGTAACAAAAATCGGTTCATTTCTCTAAAGTTCTTCAAAGAGTACACATCGTACAAACGCGTGCTTAAGCTCTTAAAATCTTAAATTCAAGAAAAAACAATTAATTAAACATAAAAAATGGATCCAGTAGCAACTGAAGCACCGTAAGTAACGAAATAGTGTGTAATTAAAAGGATAATTAGTGAAAAAGTGTGAAAAAATGGCTTACAAAAATTTTTTCACTTGAAAATGGAAATGGCTGACGCATTTTTTCAATTGATGAAAATTGCAATAAGTAGCGCTAATTCCGTGATAAAAAGTGTTTAATTACGTAGATAATGGAATGGAAAAAAGATTGTAATTAAAGCCGAAAAGAAAATGTTCTTATTTATCAGTAAAATTGTCGTTATTTTTGGCGCTATTGAGTAGCGTCATTTTTTTTCTCATTCAATCTATATACATGTATTATATATACATACACATGTCTTTTTTTTCTTCTCCATCTTCGGTTAATACAACAATAGACCTTCTGTATAACGGATAATTTCATCTCTTTTTGCCATTTAATATCGCTCTTTCTTCAAATGAAAATTCCTCTTTTTCTCATTCTCGAATAAATATATAGAAAATTGTGTGTATGTACAACAAGTATATAAAATGTGAAAACTTATTTCTGTGTGTGGACTTTTAGCATTTTCTCTCAAGCAAGTAGAACAATTACAGTTAGTATAAAATGCTTCGGTTGCGTTCTTTACATAGTTTTTATATACCACGCATATATAATATACTTTGCTCTTATTTACTCGTGTTTATACATATATATTTTTGTTGTATCTTACCTTTTCGGCATTTTTATTTCCACATTTTTTTTTCCATTCTTATATTCTTGTTTCAATTCTATTTAAAATTCGCTGAATGGAATGGAAAATTGTACGGGTCGTTTGGACTTTTTATTTTTTTTTATTCTGTTTCTGTATAATACAGATAAAAGTAAATTTGAAATGTTAAAACGATTAAGCAAGCAAGACGAGTGCATTAACATTAATATTTTTTTTTTCTCATATCTTCTTACCTACCTGTTGTTGGGTATTATAGAGCAGTAAAGGAGACCGTTGAGAAGGTTGTCGAGGATGTTCACGAAAACGCACCTTTAGTCCCTTCGGAGACAAATGAAGATGTAGTCAAAGCTCCCGCAGAAGCAGAAGAGGAAAAGAAGCAACCTGAATCAGAGAAATCCGAAACGGCTGCAACAACAGAAAAAACTGAAGAACTTCCTGTAGAAAATGGCAAGGAAGAGGCTGAAGTAGCTTGTGCCGAAGAAAAACCAGCCGAACCAGAAGTAGTTGGTGAGTAGCAATATATATATATAAAATTGTAAGCATAATTTAATTGGGGTGTTTTTTTCTTTAAAATAATTCCAGCCGTCGAAGAGTCGTTAAAACGAAAAGTAGACGATGATGTCAAGGTTGTTGAGGAAGCAGTAGTTCCAGAAAAGAAAACCAAAACAGCCGATGTTGAAGAGGAGGCAGTCGAAAAAACAGCCGAAAAACCAGTGGCAGAACCAGAAGCTCTTCCAGAGCAAGAAGCTACTGCATAAATAATTAATTATATACAGCGAAGAGGTAATTCAGTAATTCAGTTTACACTTAAATACACACTTAATAATAATTTAGTATTTTTTATTTATGATAAATTTAAAGAAAATGATATGTTGACATCAAAAAAAAGTTCAAGAAAAACTTAATTTTAAAAACTCGGTTTAAGAATTTAGGAAAACATTTCTTTTTTGTTTCTCTCCAACTTTAAGTAATTAACACTCAACTTTTTTTTTTGCTTAATTTAAAGAATGATTAAATACACATATTCATATAGTCGTTTACTCGATGATATATCAAACAAACAAAAAGAAAGAATTGTCAATGTCTCTATAACCTAGTTTAACTATTTCTCTCTTGATGAAAAATACAAAAATTAATAACGAAAAAATGAAAAATCTTTAAAATTTATGTCAAAACATTCCTCGAAAAAAAATCTATACAGTTCATTCTCAACAACAAAGCTCACATATTTTTAAGGAAGAAAAGAAAAACTTTCAGCCAATATCCAATACCAATAAAGTAAAAACATGTGTAAAGAAAAGAAATAGACGAGAACTAAGCGTCCAAAAAAAAATGAATCAACTCTCTTTAAAGCCAACATGAAATAATAATTTTTTTTACAAACAAATATTCTTTTCGCCACTCTTTTATAAATAAAAAAAAAATTACAATAAAATGACATGTAATCTCAAGAAAAAATAAGACAAGCTGCTTACTTCTTTTCTTTAAATATATAATAATCATTTATTTCAGTCTTTTAGTCAGCATAATGTAAAATTTTGTTTCGGAATCGTAGAGATCAATTACATCCATGCAATTATGTTGTTCATCACAGCCAGCTGCTCTATCACAGTTTGTTGCCTACACATACAGTTACCTAGATTTTTTTTTGTTTTGTTTGAAGGAGGGAAGAAGAGGAAGACAAGAAATTAGTGATTGTAACTAAGAAATGTGAAAATAATGAGAACTAAAGAACATTTTAGGTAAAAATAAATTCATTCATCAATATATCTGACAGTCAGTCAGGATAGTAAAACTGATTGTGGGATTTTATGGTTTTTTAACGGTCAAATTTTTTTCAAAAATTTATGCATTTCGCATATTTAAAATTTCAAATTGGCAGTTATTTTTTTAAAATAATTTACTATTTTTTAGAGTATTTTATATTCAATAGATTGCAATGCTTAAGTAAATTTTCATCCGTGATTTGTTTGGATATCTTGAATTACTCGCGGCAATGTTTAAACTAGTCGATACTTAACTTTCAGTAATAGTTTACGAGAATATTGACTTAGAATTTCAAAATATGTAGCAATAAGCTTCTCAGTCCATAAATCATTTGTGGAAACTCATTAAATTCTAATTTATCGATAAAATTGATTGATTTCTGTGCATGATGATAATAGTTAATGATTTCGGATTTCTTCATTCATGATACAAGCCATATCAAATTTAAGATAAGCAATAAATTAAATTTTATAGCCAAAACTTCTGATGCTTCCTTGAATCAACAGATTCTTCAAATATAATGCTAGATTTAAAAACCTTTTATGCTTCATTACATGCAAAGCTATTTCATCAATTCACGATATTCATCACTTATACTTTCTTTCTGTAATGCGTGCGTTGAGCATTAAAGTCTTTTGAAATTTCCTCGCTTCAATATTGTTCGTACTTGAATCTTTCTCATTTCTTTTTTACGGAACGGCATTCTTTCTGTTTCTATTTCTCTTATTCTTCTTATTTAATGTGTACTTTTATTTTCAATGAATGAATGCTTAGAATTTTATTGGGAAGCACAAAAATTATATACTTTGTGGTGCTGTGACTCATGTTACAGAACGGCAGTTGGAAAAGAAATAGTTTGTTTGGCTACAGGTTTCTGTGCTTCTTCTTCTTCTTCTAGTTGAATGTTTTATTCTTTCAAGTTTACGGCCAAAATTATTTCTTGTTTTTTAATCTCTGATTTTAAGATAATTTTTTAACGGTCATTTGAATTTTGAATAATTTCTCACTAATACCAATACATATGAATGACCGATAAATTTCAAATTTAAAAAAAACGTTAAAAATCAAAGGAATTTTACGTCAAATAATCTTTAAAATCTTTGTATTTTTGCCTCAGTTTAGGTCTGTTAGAATTTGTGAAATAAAAGAATCACAACCTTAGTTAAGAACGCCGTCACTTGATGCTTTAAATAGAATTTAACTTAATTTTGGATTTCTTGAATAATTTAATTAAATTCTTCATTTAGTTTCATAGTTTTTGGTTTGAATTGAATAAAATATTTCAAACATAATGAAAAAAATAATGCATAAAAGAACGTAAAATAAATTATACATCAACATATATAGTTTTACAAACTAAATTGTTTTTAAATTAATTAAAAATTTACTTACTAGTTTTCAACTTATTAATTGTAATTTTTTGTTTTCTTTATTTTTTTAAATATAAAATGATTAATATTTGTTTATTACCTTTCTGTTTTCATAAATTTTGATGTTCCTTTTTCAAGCTTGTTGCTTGATGACTGATTATTAGTAATCTTGTTGATAATTTTTGTTCAATTTTTAATCAAAATTTGAAGTTTATTTTGTTGACTGACTTTTTTCTTTAAAAAATCTTGCTGACTTTAATTTCTTATTTAGAAATTTTCATTCTTTTTTTCGATTGATGACTGACTGCTCATTTAAATCTGTTGTATCGGTTTCATGATATTTTTTATAACCATTTCATCAATTATTGTCTTGATTTTAAATTTATTTCATGTCAGGGAGCACAAAAGTTTAAAATTACGTGTAATAATTAAGCTTACTTTGATTTAGAACTGCTTGTGAAAAATAAGATTTAAAAAATATTCAAGAACGGAACCAAAAATTCGACAAATTCTTCAAGATTTTGAAAATAGAGTTAGAAGGTTTTTGATCGCAGTATGCTTGTTTTAATTTCTGAATTTTCGATTCCCTTTTGAAAATATTAAAAGTTAAAATTGCTGGATGTCATGTGGAACTATCTCAAAGTGTGCTATGGAAATTGCTTGTGATGACGTCACTTGCTTGACAAACTTTCTTAATTTACATTTAAATTCATAAATTATTTAATCAAAGTAGCTTTAATTTACACAAAAATTTACAACCTATTTGCTCCCTCCATTTTATATATCTACATGACAAACTAGGTACCTAAAAAATATCTCAGCATCTTAAAAAATGTTTTTTTTAGCAATTCATGTCTCATCAATTAAATTTTCTGTTTCAAGGAATATTTGAACATGTGAATTTTAAATTGCACTCATTTCACATTACTTTGATAATTATTATTTTGTATGTCTTCTTCTTTTTCACTGATTATTTCATGTCTTTGTGCCATATTCTTATTCTTATTTTTTTTTTTTTGTTATTTATTCATCTTAAAGAATCTTTGAATCTCGCATAGAATTGCTCTTCTTTAAGAAAAAAGGAATTCAAAGAAACTTTGGATTATTCTCTCATTCACGTTCCTCATCGAAGCGATTCATAATTGTCTCTTTATAGACAGAAACTTATCGGTAAGCTGCAAATAAATATTTTTTTTGTATGTTTTATATTTTTTTAATAAAAAGTTTTCAATATCTTCTGTTTCCAAGAATATGAGTGTCACTTTTCCATCAAAATACGTTTTGCAGATGTTTTTTTTTCAATCATCTTCATTATCTGTTGTTGTGCTATAAGAGATCATCAACTATATATAACTTTAATACATGTTTGTATGTAAATTCTTCTTCGCTGTTGGAAAAGAAATTGTTTAGTTATTAAATTATAGACATTTCTTGTGGATTTTTGCACTTTAGATTAACTGCGACCGTCGTTTCACCGATTTTTTTGTGTTTTTAGTCATTCTCGTGACTCATTTTTTGGGTTTGGTTCCTTAAAGTTACTCAGATGCAATTCACAATAAATCGTGAAGCTAAGACTAAAGTTTGATTAGGGTACAATTGACTGAACGTACTGATATACCTCTAACTCTTCATTCTACTGGAACCATCACTTAATTTATTGATAAAGACACCGCTGATTTGTGCGGACAAAAAACTAATTTAAATGCCTAAATTTTTGTCATTTTAAAGTGCAAATTAATTAGAGGATGATTATCCTTTCCATACCACAAGCAACAAGTCAGCCAAACTAAATTAATAAAATTATTCTTCTAATTTAAAGCTTTTTTGGTACGCGAATTCTTTCAAATCCATTATTATTTATCCAAAATGTATATGAAATTAAGTTTAACTTTAAGTTGCTTTAACTAATTTTTTTTCTCGTTTGTAGCTTACTCTTTTGTTTAAATTTAAACTTGTGCTCATTCTTTTTTTTTGCCAAGAACTGGAAGTTTTTGGGATTATTTTCAAATTGCAGGAAATTTGTCCCCAAATCCCTCCCAATCCAGGATAAAATACCAAATTTTAAAAAAGAACTGTCTACTAATATGGCAGTGCTAGATTAACTACAAGAACATAGTTAAAAATAATTTCATTTTAGTTAATAAACCACTGAAATACGGCAATAATTTAAGGATCGTCCTTTATCACTGATTTATGTGTGTATAAAAAATTCACTGTTAACGATATGAATGATAATCAAATAATAATAATAATAATTTTAATCTTGTCTCATATTCATCTTCTCACACTTTTAAAGACCATCAACAATAAAATAGGTAGAATTTCCAGAAAGTGTTAATTAATTTTTTTTGTTTGAATACGTTATAATAATTTTATTATGTTTACTGTTTCTATTATTATGATTAAAGTCTACATAATGCAAAAGAATTAAAAAAAAGTTATTTATTGATCTTCAATATTTTATGGAAATGGATATTTATGTACTAATATGATTTTTGGATATTGTTATTTTTAACCATGCATCTCAAAAATTCGTATTATTTATTATTTTGTGTACTGAAGATTTTTTATAAAAATTGTAATAAATTGCTTTCGCAAATCGTCAGAAAATTAAAAAAAAAATTCTCGAATTTCAAATTCGTTAACCGTCTTCATATATATATATAGTTTTTTTTCTATGTTTGTTTTGTTTGGGAAATGTCAGAATAACTCCACAAAATAAGGTATGTCGGTTATGAATAAAACGTAAATTTATCAGATTATTTGCTTTGTCAAAATATTTGATTTCATTGAAAGTAAATTGTTTTTAGTCAATTCTTCCATTATAATCATAATTATTTCTATTCTTTACATTCAAGTCGAATCTTTCATTCATTTTAAATCAAAACTTTTAACTAATTTAATTATATTTCTTGCTCAAAATTTTAAATTTCTTCTTACAATTAAGTTTACTTAACTTTATGCAATTTTTTTTTCTCTTGGATGTAGATAATAATTTTTTTATCGGACATTATTCTTACAATCTAATACGTGTCAGTAAAATATAAGAAAGGAAATTTCTTAGACACTCACTTATTATCATTCAAACTGTTTAGTAGTATCCAGATTGGTTGTTGTAACCTTGAGAATATGAATCTGTTGGATGGAAATCAATCAGTTATTTTAAGCACTCAAAAAGAGTAAATCATTCTAAATATTACCATAATTTCCATATCCAGATCGTGATGTGTCGTACTGATTGTACGAAGAATCCTGTGAGACTTGTCCACCGTATCCGTCAGTTCCGTATGATGATGGTTGACGATAGTCTTGAGAATAATTTGTGTAGCGAGTATCGTATGACGATGTGCCACTAAATTAATCATCAAATCAATTATAAGTATGAATTCAAATTAATTACAATTTATTTATGTTTTACCTATAATCCTGATATCCAGTACTATTATGATCATATTCTTGACCATAACCCATTTGCGAATTCTGTGATCCGTAAGATTGATTATAAGATCCTCCTCCGTTTGTTGGATATCCGCTTTGAGATTGCATGTTGCTGTTATATCCACTTCCGCCATGCTGCTGATATTGATCCATATATTGAGTTTGATCTTGATAACTTGGTGGACCACCATGACTACAAAATTAAAGGCATAATTAAATTTTTGCTTGGTGATTAAAAGAACATGACTTACGGTGGCATATTGTATGAACTTTGGTGATGCTGAGGAGGCATTGAAGAAGGTGCTTGATTTTGTTGGACATTTCTACTTCCCATGTATGGACCGCTATCGTAACGTCCTCGCTTTGGTGGCTGCATTGGCTGATCGTAACGAGACATTTTTGGAGGTCCTGAATTTGGAGGCAATGCAGGAGTCAAATTGGATGGTTGACGAGTGTCAAATTGCTGCCTTGGCATCATTCCGCTTTGACCAAAGCTGCTACCTCGCCCTCGTGAAAACGATCCTCTCGAAAATCCTCTGCCTCCTCTGAATGATCCACGACTTGAAGGTGGCATTGACGAATTATTATTATTCATCGATTGTTGTGCAGGTGATGGCCCAGATTGTTGCTGCTGCTGTGATTGTTGGGATGAAGGAACAGAACTTTGAGGAGTAGATTGTTGCTGAGATTGAGGCAAAGATCCAGTAGTGACTACTTGAACATTATTTCCACTTTGTGTTGAAACGGGCGCAACTGGAGTTGTTGGTTTTTCTGGTTCAGGCTGTGCTGTTACAACATTGTCATTCTGTTGAGACTGTTGATTCTGGAAATAATCAGAATTGCCTGATCCTTGATTCATAAAACCACCTCTACGTCCTCTCGGTGCCCCTCTATTTCCTTGCATTTGACCTCCAAATCTTCCAGGACCACCTCGTGGACCGCCACGCCCTCTCATCATTCCTCCTCTTCCTAAAACATCCAGAAAACAGATTATTAATTCTGTATTTTATTTATATTGCATAAATCCTTTACCTGACATTGGACCATTTGAAAATCCACCTCCTCTCATCATTCCACCGCCACGACCACTATAAATAGATCATTCAATGATTAATAAATGGCATAATTTATGATTTAATTGACTTACCGGCCTCCTCTTGAGAAATTGCTTCTGTTATTAAACCTTCCTCTTTCCATTTTTATATACTTTTAAGGTTATTTTCCGATGTAAATTTTGTGATCAACTTTCGCGTTATTTTCACGATTTTTAGTTATTTTAGATTGTTTTTATTGAACGAAAGTATTTTGAACGATTTTAAAAATTGTTTAAGTACGAATATTCAAAAGTATTGAATAAAAATTAATGACGATATGGCGTTCAAATTTTATCTCAACTTTTCACTTCTTTTACTGAATTTCAGTAAGATTTCATTAGTTATTCCTGTGACGGTCTATGAATTAATCGCTTTAGACTATTTTCTTGCACGTTCCGATCACTAATTAATGCCAAAAAGTTAATATTTAAAATTCTCAATATTTGGCGTCGATTTTTTTTCACATCAATAATTCAAA
Organism: Chironomus tentans; assembly: GCA_963573255.1. Classification (NCBI taxonomy): domain Eukaryota; kingdom Metazoa; phylum Arthropoda; class Insecta; order Diptera; family Chironomidae; genus Chironomus; species Chironomus tentans. Next base: position 22,053,138 of record OY754303.1, on the reverse strand, counting down.
ACTTTTCTTTCGAAACTTTTGAAGCTATTTTTGGAACTTTTGAAACTTTCTCTGGATCCTTCACTTATCACTTATGTTATTATCCACACTTTTATGGTCTAAATAGAATTAGTTAATTTATTTTCACAGATTCGTATTACTGACGAATTCACCACAGTTTTTACGAAACTCACCAAACTTTATGATAAATTCAAATAATTTTCGACCGTTAATTATATGTCAGAATTCACCATTCAACATGTGACTTATACTGAGGTTTATTCTAAAATTTAAAGTAATCCAAAAAATAATAAAAGTATGCAAAAAAGGAATGCAGCATTAGTCAAAATACAAGATTTGTGTTGAATTATTATGATTGTGTAACGACGACGATGTTGCTCAATTTTTTAAACAGAAATTGTCAATTTCTTACCAAGTCGTGGTCCCTTTGAATCAAAACAATAACATCTTTTGTGTCGTTCGCTCAATCAGTTCTTTTCAGTCACAATCTAAACATTATCGAATTTTGATCATATGAAACAGAAAATATTATTTTTTATCAAGAAATTTGATCTAGGTTTAAAAATTCTTTGATAATTTTTATGTTTTGTGCAACTTTTAAGAAATTTATTTAAAATATTTGCGTGATTTTAAAAATAGTGATCAAGTTCTTCTTTTCATCTTCATACTTGTATATAATATATGAAGATTATATTTAGTTTGCTGTAAAAAATAATATTAGCGTGCCTCGTTATCTCTAAAATTATATAGTGTATGTTTTATTTTTCTTCTTTCATTAATGAAACTTTAATAAAATAAGTAAATCAATGACACGATTGACAAACCCCGAGACAGAAACAAAGAAAAGCTTTAATGGGAAGTTAATGAGAAAATATGCTCATTTTTGATAAGCTCATTGTAACGAATTTTTCGTTCTCAATTACAATGTGTGTAACTACAACTGTGCCTAATTTAGATAACACAAAAAATAGGACCATGTAAAAGGAATTTAAACTGTTCCAAAAAAAACACACAAAAATGTTAAGGATTATTATGGCTTAAGAAATAATCACAGATTGACACCTCTTTTCTTTTTTCTGTTGAATAAAACTCGTGTTTATGATAACTTAATTCATTAGTTGTGTGATAAGCAAAAAAATGCTGATATTTTTTCAGACAGAAAATAATTGTTCATTCAACTTTGTCTCTTCGTTTTGAGCAGTTCAATCGACACACATTGCTTCTTCAACACAAAACACCACATGCTTAAGTGAAATATATATTTGAGAAGAAGAAAAGAACCTGAAAGAAAATGTGAAAGAAGTATATGATAAGCCAGACACTTAAGAGAGAGAGAGAGAGATAAAAGAAAGAAATCAACAAAATCAATTCGGAAGTAACAGAAGAACTTGAGAAAAGCTTCAAGATCAAGGCAATCGAGGAGATACACAACTTTTAACAAAATATGGCATGTGGCGCATCAAACATGAAGTTCTCAAAAGACATCAACATTAGCTTTGAAAACATAACTTATAGTACAAAAGTTGGATTCTTTAAAAGAAGTAAGTACTTTGATAATTTTATGTAGCTATGGGTGTAGGGATGTGGTTCACAAATGACATCATTAGGTGTGTCAATTGAAACATTGTCGTTCTGAATAACGTCCATATTACATCCATTCAATCCGAGAACCTGTTCCCATTTGGCATTTGACATTTTGGATGCAGTAAGTGCCTTAAGAAGAAAAAAAATTTTGTAAAATAAATGGAGGACATTTAAAAATCCAAAATTTTGATAGTCGTAACTTTTGAACGACCCAAGCATGGTTTCCTGTTTATGATGGGTACTTTTTAGTGCTGTTTTGTTTTATAACTTCACGTCCAAGGACTTAGCAAAAACCCTAGCAAATTGAAGAATTTTTGGGTGAAAGGGGGGGACTAATCCCAAATCCCCCCTGGCTACGCGCCTGTTGTGATCCTTATTGCTATATCCAGTGGCGTATCCAGGGGAGGGAAACCAATACGGTCATAATTGGAAAAGATATCCAAGAAAAGGTCATGACGAAAAGATCGGACCCCTAAAAAAACTCTGGATACGCCCCTGGCTAGATAGCAGGGGATTAGACAGAATTGAGGGGTTGGGGATGTTGGTATGAACAATTTTAATGGATGTTGGTAATTTTTCCTCAAAAATCCCTATAAAATTGAAGAAAAATGTTCCGTTGAAGGGGGTTTTAACCCCCCAATTCCCTTCTTGACTATGTCCCTGTTCAAAAATTTCTCAGAGTGTCCTACCAACCATCCTTTTTCAGAGCCCTATCTCACTCATTTTTGTACAATTATTAAGAAATTGCAGAATTTCTTAGAATTTTTTAAAAATTTCGTAATGCTGGAATGCAAACAGGCAAATAATATGAACTCTGTTATTAAAACAAAAAAAATATTAATGTAATAAAGAGAAGAAAGGAAAGAGTGTCGTCATAAAAAATTTATTGCGCGACTTTATATGCAGTTTCCAGAGTTGGAAGTAGCACATAAAATTCTTTGTCAAAAAAGTAACATGCCGTTATTTGTTATTGACTTTACAGTCTTCTGATTTGCTTTGTTACTTCCATCTCTGTAGAGAATATGCATATTTAAAAATAATAATGCACAGTGCCTAATCAGTTCTATTCTAATTCCTTATGTAGATGACAAATTAATTTTAAAGGATTTGAGTGGAGAATTTCGATCGCGAGAATTGACCGCAATCATGGGTAAGTGACCAGTTAATTGATTGAATAATCTGATTAATTAATTAATTGAATAATCGCTTTATTGATATTGATTTTAATTTCTATCAACATCTTAGTTAATGCTATTATTATTATCTTATTCTTACGAAGGTCCAAGCGGTTCAGGCAAATCAACTTTATTAGATATTTTATCCGGTTACAAGAATAGTAATAAGATTATTGGGAAGATAAAAGTCAACGAATCGGTTAGAGACTCAAAGCAATTTCGACACATTAGCAGTTACATTATGCAAGATCACTTACTCCACCCATTGCTGACTGTTGAAGAAGCAATGTCATTTTGTATTAATTTAAAAATCGGCAAGGAACTTAGTGATGAAGAGAAGGAAGATAAGGTAGATATGCTGATATGTTTATCGCAAAAAAAAATCGAATGTAGACGAAAAAAATGAAATATTTGATATTTTACATTGTTTTAGATCACAGAAATCCTCCTTAATCTTGGCCTACACGATAAGACGAATGTGATGACGGAAAAGTTGAGCGGGGGACAACAAAAACGACTGAGTATTGCATTAGAATTAATAGATAATCCACAAGTAATGTTCTTTGACGAAGTAACCACCGGATTAGATAGCGTGTCATCGTCCCAATGCATTCAACTGCTCAAGAAATTGGCTGAAAATGGACGAACGATTATTTGTGTAATGCCTTAATTACTTTACTTCCATGCAATTATGTAATTCCCATTCAATTCTTTTTTAGACAATCCATCAACCGTCTGCATCCATCTTCGAATCATTCGACCATCTTTATGCTATTGCTGAGGGGAAATGCATATATCAAGGCGAGAGCACAAAATTAGTACCTTATTTGTCTCAACTAAATCTAATTTGCCCAGAATTTCATAATCCGTCCGACTTTCTACTCGAGATTTCAACGCATGATTATGGATATCAGCTAGATAAATTAATTAATAAGATTAAAAATGGAAGGAATCACGAATTCAGGAAACATTTACCATTGATGGCTGCTGGAAGTACAAAAAATACTCTTAATTCCCATTCGTCGTTAAAGGCAGAAAATAATCCAATTAGCATGTGTGTGAAAAGAGCTAAGCTCAATGCAAAACTTAATATATTGGATCCGAGGAGTTACTGCAATGATTCTGATCTATACTCGACGTCATTTCTTCGTCAATTCTATTATCTGTATTTGAGAACCTTTTTGCTGATTACAAGAAACCCATCTTTATCACTCATGCGATTGATGATTCACGTCTTTGTAGCTATATGCATCGGACTCATTTACTATCAGATTGGAAATTCAGCCAAAAATTTAATGAACAATTTCAAATTCATCTTTTACACCGTAATGTTCTTGATGTTTACTGCCTTCTCAAGTTTGCAGACGACCTGTAAGTAGATATTGTCGTTAATCCACAAGTTACCCACGTGCTTGCCACAAAAGTTCGTTAAAATTAAATTTGAATTTTTTACTACCTGACAAATTTTTCAAATTTTATTTTAACGAACTTTTTAATAGACACAAAGATTGTCAGCACAGTAGAGCATGATTCATTTGTGTACTTTGCTCCTGTTTAGTATGCTATGAAAGCACTTTAGAAATGGATATTGAAGCACTTAATAGAATTATCTTCCTCTCTATTCTTATTATTTTCTCTCTTTACTTGCTATTTAGTTCCATCCGAACTGCCAGTCATTAAACGCGAGCATTTTAATCGTTGGTATTCGTTTAGTGCATACTTTACTAGCCTCACATTAGCTGACTTACCAATGCAGATTTTGTGCACAGTACTTTACATTGTAATCACGTACTTTCTTACCAATCAGCCGCTTGAGCTCTTCCGTTTTGCCGCATTCTTTACAATAAATCTCTTATGTACGTTTGTTGCACAAGGGTATGGACTAGTTGTGTCATCACTATTCAACGTAAAATGGGGTACAATATTAGGCAACTTTTTCATCTGTCCATTCTTGATATTTTCTGGATTCTTCGTTCAAATGAAGCACATCCATCAAGCGTTGCATTGGCTGTTTCACATTTCATTTCTCAAGTATGCACTCGAAGGTGAGAGAGATAATTAATTTACATATTGCTGACTAATTAATTGATTAAATTTAAAAACATTACAGGCAGTGTTTATTCGATTATTGGATTTAATCGGACGAAAATTGAATGCGACGAGTTTGACAAGGAGATTAGCTATTGTCGTTATTCATATCCTAATCAATTGCTGCGTGATATCGGTATGCAAGATTGTGCCAAAAACAATACAAGTGTCAAAAGCTGTGATTTAGACATGCTAGAAAACCAAAGATTTGATTTTATTAAAGTCATTGTGGTGCTTTCAATTTTTATCATATTCTTCCGCCTAGTTGCATTTTGTATTATGAAATATAGATTAAAGAATTAATTAATTAAGCAATGAACAGTCATTTTCATATATACATATATTTATATACAGTGCCGTATCTATACAAATGTTATTTTATTACTCGACGACCATTGACAGTTAATAAATTTTAATTTTATTTGTAAACTCTTTTTTCATTAACTTTATCCCACTTATCAGACAAGGCGTCTAAGTCTTTAGTTACAATAATTTTTTTTCACAGGTGTTTGGCTGGCTCTCCTTTTCTCATTCACAGTGATTACAGATAGATATAAATTGTTGACATTTGTTACAATTGATAAGGAAGCAGCTATTTGAAAAAACAATAGCAATTTAAGCACATGTGGAAGCAGGGCAGTTGTTCTCAAACTTGCATTTTCCTGAACTAACGCAAAAATAATTAAATTAATTTAACCAATTTTTCAAAGAATAACGGTAAAAAATTATTTGAAAAAACAACGGTCAGAAAATATTTGAAAATAACGTTCAAATTTTTTTTTTTTGAAAATAACGTTTAAAAAGTTACCCCCTCCTCCATACCCCCTTTAGTGTGTCGCGGAGGATAGTTTGAGTAGTGCTGAAGTAGGGAATAGAAGCGTTCGTTGTCATTAAAGGTTGTTGAATTCTGTAAAATTAAGGAATTGGTAGGTAAAGTATTAAGCAACGCTTGCTACGATTTCATTTTCATTCAATTTTTTACTTTTTTATTCATTTTTTACACTCAATCTGCATTTTTACAAAAACAACTTTTGGATACAAATTTTTTCCACTTTTTTAAATATAATTTATTCATTATTTGGTGAAAATGAGAAATTAATGACATTTGGCTAACCGTGACTAAGCATGTTAATTTTTCTATGCAATTCCTTGGTACAAATTGTTTTTCAATATACTAATTCTTAACACAAAAATTAGTATACTCCATGAACATGGTTTTATTATTTTTTTGGTAGTTATTTACTTCTATTCTTTCTTTCTTTCCTTTTTTATGCTGATGATATTCACAAAGAGACGATGGTATTTGTTATTTACAAAGAAAAACAGGTGATGAAATATGTAGCATAACACATGATACATGCACAGACAGAGATATTACGAAGAGAAATTAAATTATTTTATTGAACACTTTCATCGTGAAACATTTAAAAAGTTATGACAATCAAATTGTCAGTAAATAAGTAAATAATCCTGATATGACAAAGTAACTAAATAGGACAAACAAAAAAAAGTGTTATCAGTTCCAAAGTTTATCAATTTTTTTTTATCTGATGATCATAGTTGCAATAATAAAATAGTAATCCATTTTCTAATATTTTTCAATCACTGTAAAGGCAATGAGCTTAACAACTTTATTCCACATAGGGTAACTTTATGGCAATATCCTTTTTTTCCATGAAACCCAAGGAAATGACGATATTGCCGACTAAGTCCACATTTTAGTGAAATTTTCCTACTGCATGCATTTTATCTGTATGAATAGACAACTGAATGTCGTGATACTGCTTGTTTCATAAGTGAGATGCTTTGATTAACAAAAAAATCACTAAACTCGACAAAAACGCGCACTTAATGTATCCAAAGAATTTTCACAATATTTTTTTGGTTTTGACATTTCGGTCGGTAAAAATAAATTTGGTTTCAATTTCTGTAATTTATATTACAATCCATCATTAATGTGGGTAAATTTACTCACACTACGATGCACCTTAAACTTATAATTCCTCACAAGTATATAATATTTAACATAAATTTAAAGTTCGTCAATTTAATACATTTTATTTGATTTTTAAATGTTTATATCTTGCTATACTTAAAATTTTTTGAATGTTTTTGCAGTGTTCAAGTTACTCTTAACATTACATAATCATCTTTTTTTGGATCTTTCCTGAATTTTGTTATTACATTACACTGTCTCATATCTATTGAATTCTTTGTATTTAATAATCCTAAACAAACTGACTGTGAGTTGACGAAAAAAAAAGAAGAACGGAAATGTCCTTATGTAGTCTACTAATTCATAAAAAAGAACTCCTGCTGCTCAAGTTATCTTTCTTTCTTTAAAATCACTCCTAGTTCTGCACAATTATTCAGTTTTTTTTTTAAAAAAAATCATAGCTAACATTAAGGTAAATCATAAATTTGATGATAACAGTCACAAATAATTAATTAATTAATTAATCCACAAAGAGTTAAACGCAAAAATCATAATCATAATTTGTTTTAAAGATTTCCTCTAAAATTCATGTAACATTTCTAATGGCACAAAACACAAAAGAAACTAATTATTGCTTTAAACGTTATTTCTATATCCATTTAAAGGCCACAGCAAAATTTAACGACACAATTTACGACGGAAAAGTTTTCTTGGCCTTTTAAAGGTTTTTGAAAGTAATTATAATTCATGAAAACATTCTTTCTTTTTCGAAGAATAAGCTTTCGAAATGTATGGTTAATAATGTATGATGAGAAATTTTTTATAAACATTAACACAATTCTTAACATAATAATAATAATTCTTAATAACTCAACTATTTGGTAGGACTGTTTTCATTCATACATAGTCATAAAGAATGAAGTTATAGGTAAAAAAAATGATAAAAGTTAAACATAATTCGGCATAGAAATTCACAAAATTGGTCGATTCTTTCACTTATCCAATAAATGAGCAGCATTCTCCAAAAAAAAGGTACAAAACAGATATAAAGTAAACGAACTGTTATGTGCAAGAAAAAAAAGGTAAGGAAGGAACATAAACACATAAAAGGATAGTAAAAAGAAGAAAAATTAGCTATTTCTTTCATTCTGTTTTCTCTCTAGTATGGCTTCGAGGCATCTTTGGATCGTTTTAGTTGCACTTTTAAACGCTTTGTACCGATTTGAAAACCGTGCATGGCTTGAATGGCTGCTTGCGCAGACGAAACATTGTCAAATGACACAAAACCAAAACATTTACTTAAATTTGTTTGCTTATCAATAAAAACCTTTGCAGATAAAACATGACCGAATGGCATGAACGTTGATGCTAAGTCTGAATCAGTAAACTCTTGTGGTAAATGATAAATGAATAAATTACAGCCATCAGGACCTTCAATTTGTTTCCCTGCTGCGCTTTGGACTGCTGCATTGAAGGCTGGATTTGTTAAATGTGATGCGGAGAACGGTGAAGTAAATTGCGAAAGTTGAGTCGTCGGTGTTGGCGTTTGAGCTGTCGTCAATTGGGTTGCAAGTGCATCACTCGTTGGCCCTATATACATATTTATTAAATTCTTTAGTTTAGTAAAAGTCTTTTACAGTTAATCTGATTAAATTAGTAACTTACAAAGACTCGTCGTAGTCCCGTTGTGTAAGGTTTGTTGATTTGTCGTTGCTGCCGCAAGCGTCGGTTGGGATATTGCAGCTAATGTTAGAAGGTTCTGTACACTTATTGGCCCTAGTAATCCGGCTTGTGCTGCCGCAGACAAATTCGTCGCTGAAGGTACGGTGTTTGTTTGTTGGGTAGCTTCAGCTTGAGCACCTAAGCCTGAATGAATTTTAACATTTATAGATAAACTGCTGTTTAAGAATATAATGAGTTCTTACCATGCAAAAGTTGCTGTTGTAATCCTATGGCTTGTAATTGTTGTAGTAGCTGAAGCGATGCAGTCGAAATGGTCGAAGCAGCATCATTTGTTAAGAACGGACTAGAATGTGTGGTTGGATTTGCATGAACAGGCTGCGGAGTGATTGGAATCGGTGATTGTGTTAAAGGATTCATTCCCGCCGCAAAATTAAAGATATTTGATTGAATCGCTTGCATACGTTTGGCATCTTTCTCCTTCTGCGTATCAGCAAACTTTACAACAAGGGGCGCGGAGCACCCTTCCATTGTTTGACTCTGATGAAGGGCCTAATGAATGAGTGGAAATTGCCAATTAGATTAATGCGTTACTCGTTTGTAATTAGACTTACCTTAATAGCACCAATAGCCGATTGTTTTGTTGAAAATGTTACAAAAGCACAACCTTTACTTTGACCTGAAGTATCTCTTAGAACTGTACATTCTTCAATCGTCCCGTGACCACCAAATAGTTGCCTCACGTCATTCTCGTTATATTTCTTATTCAGCATGCCAACAAAGAGCTTTCGTTCTAGATTTGGAATCAAATTGGATGTGAAATAAAATCAAAAATCAGTAAGTCTAGTAACTAAATGTAATACATTCGAAAATTATTGTATTATGAGGGAAATATTTTTCGTGAATGCCCATTTAAGACATTCCTCAAAAAAAAATGGCTGATTATTAAGTCATAGAGTAATCAGCGTCTCGTGCGTTTACCTGGTAGCAAATAAGGAGTAGTATTTGTTGTTGGCAACCAATACGCAGCACTTATGGAAGGATATTGCTTTGAGCCTTCGCATGCTGATGATTTTGAGGATGTTGACGTAACAGACGTTGTCGTTTGTTTTGTTCTACTTTTCATTATTATTTTATCGGTTTAATTTTTTTTTATTTTTTAAATAAATATTTTGGTATTTTTTTTTCACAAATATTATAGGTTGTGCAATAATTCAATTGAAGAATGATAATAAACGAGGAAGCGAAACGGAAAGAAATAATAAAAAGTTTGTAGAAAATATTAAGATAATGGTGAATTTTCCCCGAGAACAGTTGTTATCAAACAGTAATAGACAAAATTATGATATTACAAATTGTCACTAACACATTCCGTAGTACATTTAAGCATCACAATAACGATTTTAATTGATGGTTTTTTTTACTTATTAAGCATGTCAATTTCTCTTGCAATTACATAAATTACATCACAAAATCTTTCACAGTTTCCTTTTCGTGTCAATCTTGAGTTTTTTTTTATTTATTTTTTCACAGTTATTATTCACTTTACTGAAGCTTCAAAGGTACACAACAAGACGATACTTTTTTTTTGGCTAAATGAACATTGAAAGACATATCAATTAGCAATAAGTAGATAGATGTTTTTTTCCCATACAGAATAATGAAAGTGTGATATTTAATCTAACAGAGTGATAAGCTTGCACGTTTTATTATCGTTATTTTACGTAATATTTTATTATTTGATGAGGTTTTGCAATCGCAATAATGTTCGAATGATCGAGTAAAGGAAGACGTTTGTGCTTCTTCCAAAGAATTCACGTAGCAAAAAAAGGTATTCACAGAAATTAATTAAAATGAGAAATTATTTAAATTAATTTTCAATTCAGACTGAATACACACTTGAAGCGCAAAACAATTATCGAGAACTGACAAATATAAAATCATTTAGAATCCAATTTTGTCAAAGGCATTGCTTAAAAAAAATTTAAAATTAGATTTGAAACAATTACTGCCGTTTGTTGGTATTTATTTTCGCTTACTCGCAATTGATTTGCTTGCTTCATTTGTGTGAAAATTGTGATTAGAATAAAATATTTACAGGGAATAAAATGGATGTCATTACAAGTAAATTAAATTGCCGGTGCTAAATTTATCGATTTTTTTCTTCTTCTCTCTGTCATTTTCTCAAAATTCAGGCTGGCCAGATAGGAGACATTCAACATTAATTAGTATACTACATGGTAGGCTTTTGGATCTAAAAAAGTCTAAATTGAGTAGTTTTTGGACATTATCAGGAAAGGTTGCTCACAAATTCAGTTTGAAAATTCTAGTGGATGGTCAGCCTATCGAATTTATCGCTGTTTGCAAATTTCAACGTGCTTGCTATGCTATTGAACTTTTATTACACCTCTAAGCAGCAGCAGTGCTGTTGCTCAGCATCAATAAAAATTAAAGATTTTAGGCAATTCGACTGCCGCCTGCCTGCATAACTTCTTTAATTAAATTTCGCGCACACTTTTCCGTTCTTCATTGAACATTTAACCAATTTGCAAACTTTGCAGTTTGTCTTCAAGTTATTTAATGCCACATTAGCAAATTGTTATGAACATATAAATACATTAAGTATATAGCAAATTAACGTAAACACACAAAAAGATGAATTGTAATGAGAGAACTTAGTGACAAATAATCATAGGAATTTTTAGGGATTAAATCATGCTGTGGGTTTTCTAAGAAACACATAATAATTTGAATGAGATGGTTGGCATGTAATACACACTGGAAGCTGATGTACTCAAGCAATAATCCTTAATTGCTTGTAAACATTTTTATTGCAAATTCACTCACTGTCATCATCAATGGTTGAAATAAATGAAGTGTAGAATTGTCATTTATATCATTTTGCATTGTGCTCAACTTCTCTTTTACGTGTGAAGAAGTAGAAAATTGCATATTCATGTAAAGTAATGGCAGAAAAAATTATTGTTTTAACCTCATCGAAGAAGGGAAACTACTTCCACCACATTCATTTAAAGTTTGTGTCTTTTCTTTACTTTGTAAGACTAAAATGAATTAAAAATGAACCGTCATTGTATATCTAATCACACTAAACAGATGTAAATTATTTTGGTAAACAGTTTTTATTTTTTTATGTTCAATACTGGACACAACGTTTTTGCCCATATACACTTCTTCACAGTAGTGATCACATTTTGAAATTTAATTTAATTAATATTCAACGTAAATTACTCAGAAATAGAAAACGAAGAAGAAGGAGGAGAAAAAAAATTCAAGCACTGTTATCACTTCCGTTTAGTGGTATCCATTTTACGATCGCATAAATAAATACACGAGTTAAACTTTTGATATCCAATTGTCAACTAAACATCACACATGAAAAATAATTTCTACTCTTTTTTCATGTGCCTGCTTCAAACCTCTATTTACCATTTACATGTGATATATTCAAATACCTCAAAAACTTGACACAATGAGTGGATGAAGCAGAAAAAAAAGAGAATATCGACTATCTTTTAACATCACAACACAAATAATATTGTATATGTCAATCATACACGACTGACTTGCCTGCAAGTCGCGACTGTATTTAAGTAAACAGTATTTTTTCGATATTATTATTCGTCGATGTGTGCTTGCTGAGAAATAATAATTATTAAGGTAAAGAGATTTTTAACGTCATATACATACAAATGAGGCAAATAGAAATGTTATCACAAAACACAACATTGTGAGCGCAATTGAGAGAACTTTTTTTTTTCATTTTCATTATTTAATAAAAAAAAATTTAATCGACTCTGCTAGTGCTGATCGCTAGTAAAATTTTGTTTTCACATCTAATTACATTGAAAATATTTATTTTTTTTGCTCAATATCCCAATTTCGATTCGCGAGCTTTTGATTCTTTTTTTTATTTATTTTTACTATAGGCACATTACATTTAAATAAATTCAATTATTAACTTCCTCGACTCACGTTTCAATTTCGACTGTTTGATGGCCCATCGTATACTCGACTCTTCGATTTTCAATCGAGTTGCCGTCTTTTCGCAATTTGTACTCTTTACTTTATTCTTATTTCTTTTTGTCGTTTTAAATTGTATTTGTCACTGTTCAATAGTGCAATTTAAATTTGCAAAAACTAAAACCACGATAAATCAACAAAATGATATTACAATTGATGTATATGAACACTTCATGACATAGTAATTATTGTGAAATCCTCACAAAGCAAAAACTGGAAGTTTGTTTTATCACGACATATTCCAAGTTTTACATTTTCAGTCAACTTTGAAATTAGAATTTTATTCAAATAGCTATCTAAATTACTTTGATTCAGTTTATTTGATTTCATTTTCTGTAAGTACGCACCCATCAATCTTCATGCATGATTAATTCCATTTTTTTTTTGCTCTATTGTTTTCTCGCGTATTTCTTCCATAGTATTTGACCGTATATCAATGTGATTGTCAATGTGTTTGTGAAAAAAAAGTAATACCGAAATTCTAATTGCACAATGTATGCAAACTATTTATTACAACAAAGTATTATCATCGTCGTTAGATCTAAAGATAACTCGCGACGAAGAACAACAGTTCTATGACTGATACACGGAGTAATTTTTTTCTTTTAAAAAAAGCATCTGAAAGTTAGGTAAATACAAACAAAAGCTATGAGAAAATTATTCGCATATGTCAACTGACCTCCACGAAACTTCATAAGTGAAGAGTATATTTTTTTTTCATTGAATTACAAAGCGATTCTCTGTGATTCATTGAAAGATAATAAAGAAACTAACTAGCATGCTTCGTGAAAACATTCAAATAAAACATTAGTTTTTTTTGTAAGTGTTTTTGTAATGAATTGAATTATAGGCACAAAAATATTTCCCCCGTACGATACGTAATATTATTGTATAAAATAGGTAATACTCACCATTACGATTCTCACTATCAGCCGGCTTCATTTGTATGGGATGGTGCATCTGGAAGAAGAAAAAAATAGAGAAATTAATTGTAAACTTTTTTTTCTCCATGAATCAGTTCTCAATAATCTCTTCTTAGCGTGGCTGTTACCTTTGCTACTAGAAAATTTAAATTAATTAAAGGAACTGCATGTGTACAAAATTAAATTGTAATTTTTAGAGATCATTAACTTTGCTCAATGAAATTAAAAAGAACAGAAATCGAACGAAAAGAAAAGTTCTATTTTTGGAGGAAAATTCTTTTTCTCTTCTCGTAAATACTTTTTTATGTGACAGAAAGAAAACATACATAACATAAAATATGTGAATTATAAAAACCCAAAATAAAACTGATTAAAAAAAGAATTATATATAAAGGAACAAGACTCTTAAATGATCAACATATGCAATTATGTTCTTCCACTTCTTCTTCTTATATCGTCGTCTGTATGTATGGTTACAAAAACTTACCCCAACTAAAGTCTTTATATTATGAAGAGCATCTTGGGCCTTTAATGCAGCTTTTCGTGTATAAAACGTCACAAAACAGCATCCTGCGAATGACAATAACAATAAACAAAAAAGCTCAACTTTAAGCCATCCAACATTTATCGATTCAATTTCTCGAAAACAGGAATATTTTTTTAATGTTCAGGCATAAGACATATTATATGATCCGTCATGTATGGACAAAACAAAGAAATAAATAAAAAAAAAATCGACAGTTCAATTGGACAATTAACAAAAAAATATTTCTGCACTGGATTGGTACTGTATAGTATACAAATTTCTTCTCTATTTACCTTTACTCAGTCCCGTAGATTTGTCTCTCAATACATTAATTGTATGTACACGACCAAACTCCTCAAACATTTCTCGCAGTTGTGCTGCAAAGTTAATAAATTTAAGTAATTTTAATAAAGTTGGCTTGAACTTTCAGTATAATAAATTATATTACCTTCATCCATACTTCGCGGCACCTGCCCAACAAACATCTTAATGTAATCTGCGTCAGGCTGGTCTTGATCTATCATCATCATTTGATCTTTTTCTATATTGTCCTTTAGCTGCATGCTTACATGATTTATTTGATTCTGATTGATTGTATGTGCATTGTTATTGTTCAACGTGGCTAAGTCACTGTAAGGCGAAATAAGACTTTTGCTAATTAATCATTTTGTTTCCTGGATCTTTTGTTATTGTTTTTGGTTAACCTCAAAAAAATTTCTAGAGACTTTATGCTTTAAATTGCAAAACCGTGGTTATTTGTGAGTTTAACTAACAATTGAGACTTACTTGAATCTGTCATATTCGTTTATGTAATTATTGTACCCATAATTGTAGGTAAATAACCCATATTCGTAAGGAAAATTGATATTCATTTTTTGTCTGCTGCTTTTTATAATTTGAATTAACGTCTTAATTAATCAGAAATACACAATGAATTGTCAAATGATTTCAATAATTCCTCAGACAGTTCTCGGTTACTTAATTTAATTAAATCAAACAAAGACGTGAGATCCTTCACATCAAAAACGCAAATGACGCCATTTTCGTAAAACTTACTTCTTTTGACCGTTAAATTATTTATTTTTTGAAAAATATTTTATAGCATGTATGGCGTGAAGTTGCATTTTATAGCAAAAAAAGCTCATCAAAGCTTTAAAGGCTTTTTAAGAAAGCTTCAGAATTTTTTATCTAAAAAAACGTTAATTTATGAATTTTGTGGCTTATTTACATTAATTTGTAACATTTAAAGTTGTTCAAGTTGTTTGCAGGTACATTTATAAAATATAACATACATATCATCGTAAAACTTTCATAAATGACAGAGAAATAACAATGATAACGAAAATATTAAAAGTTGCTGATAAGAAGAAGATAAGATATACAAAAATTCGAGTAAATCGTCATTGTAGGTGAGTTAGTTAAGGTGAAATCTTTTTTTAAACGCAAGAATTAATGTTTCCTGCTTACAAAACTCATTACAGCAAGTTACAATACTGCTGGATCTTTAATCAGCATTTCTGACCGTTAATCTTCCTTAAAACTTGGACAAAAGTATAGAATTTTCGAGAAAATAGACATCCAGTAATCAGAAACGAGTATAATCCAGTATAATCATTAGCTGCAGCTAGCTATTGTTCTATAAGTAATTGCATAAAAGAAGGAATCGCTTACTTTTCAATGTATTTGTTGCTGTTGTGGTTATTGGATGTCGGTGACGATCGATTCGTGTATATTGATTCCTTTTGATAGGGATGCTGCTGAATTTTATCCGCTTTAATTGAACAACTAAGCTTATTTCCATTGTTATCGAGGAGGATTTTATTATTCTGTTGGCCTGACGATAACTTCTCCGCAAGCGTCTCTAAAGTACTTAACATTTCTAGCGATGCCAAATTCATTTAACTATATTTTTTCTGCTTCTTCCTCTCAAACACTATTACTTAATTTTATTAGAATTATTCTTTTTTAAAGTCCTTTCTTCACTCGGATTATTATGTTCTATTATTATATACGTTTAATTCACTTTAATTTATTACATGCACTTACGCACTGCACTAGCTTGCCTTACTATTACTGATTTTTTTTTCTTTTTTATTATGTCTGTTTCTATCATACACGGTGATATTAAAAATGATGTCCGATTGATGGCATATGAAGTGGAAAACTAAAGCAGCTTTATCACAATTCTCATTATCTTTTTCCTTCGTCTGATTTTTTTTTATTTTATTATTTAACTTTTCAATACTTTATTCCATGTATGAGTAACCTAAAACACATATCTCGTCGTTCTGTAAATGAAATGAAAAACTGTTATCTCCTTGCGTCGAAAAATTTTTATATATATTTATATAATAATTATGTATACTATAAAAAATGTGCATGTATTTTTGGGACCTAATCTTATCAAGTCAAACAAATATACTCCTCTCTTTCAACTTTTACATTTAATAAGCACACACGGTGCAATATTTATTTTCCGAAGAATATATGTGTGCTGTGTGCTGTGCTGTTCTTTTCATTCACATACTTTTGTCAAGATTTAAAACTTGTTGAGTCAGATGTGTAATAAATGTAACGAAAATACATTTCTTTTTTTGATCGTGGGTTTTATTAATTATGACATTATGTTGTCTATTAATTTGTGCATGAAAATTTATCGAATAAAGAGGGAAAAATTGCAGCATCAGCAATGAGGAGAAAATTCTTCCAAAAAGTAGGTGCATATTTTGAGGCAGGCGAGATGATGAGATTAATTACATGAAAATTATTTCATCTTATATGCTGCTCTTAATTAACTTTTTTTTCTTCTTAAATTCATTTTCATATTTCCTTTCTGTAATATTATTTTAATCTACATCATCAACTACACTTTTCTGCTTAATGATTCAAAATAACATTTTCTTCTCTTTCTCACTCGAATCGCCTGCCTGCCTGCCTTCCTGCCTTGCTTGTTGGAAAAATCGTATCTCTCTCTATTGGAAAATACAATTTAAGGGTGGAGGGTGGCAGTTCTTTCTTCTCCGTGACTATAAACTTTATTTTTTGAAACACTTCCAATTGTTTGTGGAAATTCAGATAGAAAACTTCTCAATGCGAATAAGACGAGAAAAATTAATACACATATATAGCCAGTCTTGTTATAATCGTAAAATTCACATTTTATTATTTTGGTTATATTTATTCAAAACTGCTTGAAACTCACATTTCACTTTATTTAATTACTTTTTATTCCTCAATCCTAAGCGATTCGACTTGTTATTAATTTTATTATAATTATTGTTGTGATGCACTCACTCACTTAATGATTACTGTTCATTGATTTCTTTACGTATGTATGCTTGCGTCTCTTTGTATAAATAGAAAATTCATGTTTTCATTAACTCCCATCTTATCATTAATTGACAGCGACAAACATTGATAATCTTCTTCGAAAAATACATTTAATAAATATAAATTTCTATAAATATTCCTCAGTTGTTGCTGGATTCTCTCTTTTATTTCATTTTATATATTTTTTTTAAGAAGATTTTCACTTTTCAAAATTTAATTTATGTCATGCCATAATTTATATTCCCAAACGATTATTTCACGACTATAGTTTTTTTTAATTTTATTTGGCTTTCCTCAACACAAAAAAATATTTTTTCTTTTCTTTTAGTTAAAATGTTTATTTCGGATATATCACAAGTAAATTGCCAGAAGAGATGATGGTTGTGTGTACAAAAAACAACACTCAAAGATCTTCACAATTTTTTTGCAAATAAATCATTTAATTAATAAAAATATGACGGACATGATGTGATGCAATAATTATCATTCTCTAAAAGAACTTACGAACATCGCGAATCTCAATAAAATTTTATTTTGCACTTCTTCATCCTAATAAATGCTATCATCACAGATCAGAGTGGAAAAAAATCATTTCAAAACAAAAAAAATAGCGCTCCGATTCTTTCGCTTTCTACGTTTATACTGACGGACAATATAAAATAATCTTTTCCACTTTGCGCTCGAAAATATGGGAAGTGACATTTATTGAGATTTTTTCTTCATTTTCCTGTGTGATTTTGTCGACACTGATTATTGAGATTATGGCACATGGAAAACATTTTCCGAAGAGATTTTCCAACTTTACAAATCGCGTGAGAGTGAGAGTCACAGGATATATACAGTCAGTCAGTCCTTATGTATTGGAAATTCTCCCTCATTTCCAAGTCGTCTCTCATTCTCATTATGTTCGATCTACACTCTTTCTGTGCCCACTTTAAGGATTTACAATTGTTTTTTGATACATAAGAGAATGAAGAAGAAAAAAAGACGCAAGAATGTGACATGCTTGTATTTTGTTTTAAACGAAACATTTGCTACACATATAAAATATATATATATATCTCAGTGATTTCTTTATTTATGATATTTCTCAATCGCATTTTCCATAAAATAAAAAAAAAATTTCTTTCTGAAAAAAGTAGGAATTATAAAAAGAATGAAAATAGAAAAGAAAAGGAAGGGAAGTCTATTTTACTATACATCACGGACGGCACTTTAGTGAAACAGCACAAACACCTGTCTGATATTTTTCATTTAATTTTTAAGCATACAGTATATATGATTGTTATTGCCTACCGCATTTTTCTCTTTTTATAGATAATGGATATGGAGATAATTTTTTAATATCTTTTTCCTTCTCCTTTGACATGATGATGTCCAATAAAACGTCTTTTTACTCTTTCTTTATAGACCTTTATCAGTTATGTCTAAACTGTGTGCCACAGAATATATCTATGAATATTGTCTATAGTTTACAAACTGTATTCTCCTCGTGAATTTTACATGAAAATGTGCCGCGGACTAAATTGGTTTGGACATCACTGCTTTATATTATTAAAATGTTATTTACAAAGTTTTGTTTCTCTTTCATAGGAGGATTATTTTGGCGGGCGGAGGAAGAAGTAATTAAAATATATATAAAAAAAATACACGTAAATCAGCGATTTAAACGCATTTTCCGAGAATTACTTGCTGTTGACATGACATTTTCCTTCTAACCTTCCTGCCTTTTGTACTATATAGTCTTACCGTTAGAAAGTCTGCAATCGTTTAACCAAAATATTCAATAAGTCATTGATATGAGTGTCTAATTGAATTTTCTTGAGTGTCTAATTGAGAAATTCTTGATAAAATTTTATAACGGAAATTTTATATTTAAATTTAAACTCACCATATTTTGTGGTGAAATGAGGGAGAAAGATAGATGGAAGGAAGATTTAAGCTAATTAATATTAATATATTTTAAGAATGTATATTTGCATTTAGATTGAACTAATTTACTGAAAAGGTTCGCTGGAAATAAAGAGATTGTTGGAATTGAGCTATCGGCGTTCTAGGAAGCAAAATATTTCTCATCTCGGTCGTTTCAGTTGTTCTATAGTTTAAAAAGGGTGAGTGAATTAAATATTCACATTTCTAAGTGCTAAACAAGTGCCATAAAGAAAATCAATGTCTATGTACGAGTTTTATTGAAATTTTGCGGAATCTGACCTTAAACATAACTGATTATAAACGATAAGAAGCGATTTATGAGAATAATATGTATTGAAACCAAGTGAGCACTAATCTAACAAGCAATTTGCAGATAAAATTTTTATATGTAGTGCTTTGTCGTCAATAAACTCATAATCACTAAATTCATCGTTAATATGGATTACTTTGTTGCCCCAATACACGATTTTTGGTTACATTTTTGTTGCACTTGAAGGAAAATGTAGACAAAATCAACATTTATTACACCTGTCTAAGGAATTTCTTTTAAGTGGAGAAGAAACTTTACGATACAAGAGTTATTCATTTTCTTGAAAGTTGAACGGCCAAGAGATTAATGATCCTTAAAATAACAAACAACTAAAAATACAAGTTTTAATTTAAATCATTTTTCTTTCGAAAATTTCACCCCCTTGGTTCCTGAGTTTTATCATTACGAACGATCGTTTAGACATGTCATAAATTAAAGCAATCCAAAGTATCACAAAAAGCTATTGAGGAATTTAATCGAAATATATTTTTTTTTTATTTTCAGACTCTGAAACATTTTGTTTATCACAGCGAATGACGTAAATGCAAAAATTCATCTGGCCAGCGATCAAAGGACATTTTTGAAAGTTTGTAAAATCAAAGGACTTTGCTCAATGAGTAAGTTTTCATGCATTATCAAATCTGAGATCACTAAAAAAAAATAAAAGTACAGAATCGACAAGTTGTTGTACTCGTTCAAGAAAGTACATCACGATAAGACGTTTCCCACGTGACTGAAAGAGTGACAAAATTGCTTCTGTTCGTATAAAAAGATCTGCTGTTAATATAGCTAAAGGAAAGAAAAAATGAAAAAAATTTAAAAATAATTATAAAAAAATCATGATAAATCACAGATGATATTTTTCTAAGCTTCAAATTTTCATTCAGAAAATTAAATGTCTTCCCACATCAGAGATGACACACAGACTCGATGACTATTGATATACATGTGACACAATATTAAAACACTTGTTGTTTTAATTTATGGAAGCACTGTAGGAATTTTCATCGAAAGGTAAAAGGTAGACAGGCGAATTAACAGTTTCATTTATCATGGAATAAAATGTGATGATTTAAAGAATGAGGAAAACAACGAAATTGTGTGGCCCAAAAGAATCTTTTATTAGATATATTCATTTAAAAATTGAGAAATTTTCTTCATCCGACGTCGCCTCCATTTATCAAGATCACATCTAATATAGCACGATCTTGTCTTTGATTACATAGTCAATAGATAAGAGCAACTTTTATGACTTAACAGAAAGGTTAATTTTAGTTTCGGCTGCGGGATGGCTTTTAAATTACGTTCATTAAAATATGAGATTTCTAGAACCTTTCTTTTGTATTTTTGTGCCATACAGCTCTGGACTCCCCCAAAGTTGGACGTCATTTATGAACGACCCGTTATTTTGGGGTATCTTTGATGAAATTTCTACCTGTAGCCCACAAAAGTAGGGTGTTGACCTTCATTTCTGAAAAATCTCCACTTCAAAGTCATGATCGCTGTGTAAAGTAATTAGTGACCTAAGAACTAAGTCACCGAGTCTCTGTAGCTCATTCGATATACTTACTATCAATATTTTTAAAAATATTAATATGGTGGATTAAACTGGATTTGCTTTAAATGCTAATATGATTGATATTACGCGACTAATCTATATGGAAGTATTGGTTAAAAACTAACTAAAAATTGCATAGGCACACATCTCATAGGATGCAAAAATATTGCGGGCAATTGTGCAGGCAATGGTGCATATAATATTTTAATGAAACTATCTCATCTTGATTACTTCCTCTTATGAATGATGTTACACTCTGCAGCATTTCTTGATTAAAAAAATCCTAGCAAATGAAAGAAGCACTCAACGTGTCGAGAGTAAACACAACACACAAAATCACGGCGAGAAAGTGTGACTAAACTCTTAAAAATTAATCTTCTTAAATGAATTGTTAAACATGTGCTTGCAATCGATAGATTAACAAAGTATAACTAATTATGTTTGGCAACATTTTAGAGAGAATCTTCAAATGAGAAGAAAAGTATTAAGGAGGAAATGCGAGGTTTGATTTATGAACTCAAACATAGGCGAGTAATTTGTAAGACAAAAGAAAAATACACATTTCTCAGCTCACGTACATATTAAGAATGCCTAATAAACTGAATTAACGTAATAAAAAAAAGATCTTAGAACTGTCTCAGACGTTTTCATGCAAACAATGAGTTATAAGTAAGTCAATACAATGGCTATGATAAGAGTTGAAATTACTACTGATAATGTGATTCACGTACAAGCGATAAAGTATGATAAAAACTGCTAAATTGCTTAGTTAAATCTTTCATTTCGTGTAGATGAATTAAGCAGGCAAGTAAGGTGAAGAAGTCAATCCTTCAATTAATTCCTGTCCAAATTAAATAAATAAATAAATCAAGCTACACACGTGTGTATGTGTGCTCTGGCCGGAGAATAAAATAACGGACATAATTCAAAAAGTCCGCTTGAACAGTTAGCCAACAAAACAGCACAACATCCTACATGTTCATTTGTGTCGTGCCTTGATATTAACGAAGCGTTTTTCTTGCAGGCCTGCATACAATTCCAAGTATAGAGTAGTAGAAAAATTGGTAGAGGTAGAACAAGTGAAAAAGAGAATTTGGAAATAATCATTTTCGTGGTTTCGTTGGACCCTTCATGCTAAACTATTTCGGAAAGTTCTCAACTAGTAAATTATCAAAATGTTTGTTGGACGGAAGAATAATCAATATTGGAAATTCCTGACAATAATTTTGTTGGGAATATTATTGGTGACACAAATTAAAGGTGATTTGGCACCGAACGAGGATGATGATGGTACGAATGAAAAGAATGACTTGGAACTGAAGCCTTCAGAAGATGGAAGCAAAGCTCAAACACCAAAAACAAACCTAGGATTTATTCATGCTTTTATAGCTTCATTTAGTGTAATTATTGTGAGCGAAATTGGAGATAAAACATTTTTCATTGCGGCTATAATGTCTATGGTATGTATGCTAACTTTTATTTTACCTTGAAAATTTTCAAGTTTCTCTAACTGACGCAAATGTTCTATTTTAGAAATATCCTCGTCTAACAGTATTTGGAGGAGCTATTACAGCACTTGCTTTAATGACAATTTTGTCAGCTGTCTTTGGCATGGTCTTTATCCAATTCATTCCACCGTCGATTACTCGATGGGTCTCTGTGGGCTTATTTGTTGTATTTGGTCTTAAGATGCTACACGAAGGATGGAAAATGACGAGCAGTGAACAGGCAGAAGAAATGGAGGAAGTACAAGCGGACATTAGAAAGCGAGAAGATGAGGTAAGTTTGAGGGTGAATCATTATCACTTAACTTTCAATCAAAAATTAATCGTTCTGTTACCAAATGATTAAAAAATAATTAGTGTAGCTTAATTAAGGAATGAATGTAACCATCAAAAAGATTGATGATTAATTATTTTAACATGTGTATTGAATGTAGCTAACGTTAAGTATGTTAGATAGACGTCAAGAAACTGAAATAATATTGGATGCGGAGCCTAATGTGACTAACAATATTCTAACAAATGGCATTCACGCTGAGAATAAAATGGTAATAATTGCTTAATTGCGAATTTGTGTTAAAAGTACTTGTAAACTAACGAAAAAAATGTATAAAAGATCAATTAATATTCATTATTTCCCCGCAACTTAATCATAGAGAATATGCATTTTTTCATTTTGTTCTATTTCTCGGGAGCTTGCTCATGTTAAAGGTCACATTATTTGTTATCATAAGAGAAATTGCTCATGGTTACGTTCATAATTCATATAATACACGCATGTTATGTCTGTGTTTGTTTATGTTAGTATGCTTATACTTTTTTAAGCAAGAAATTATCCTCAATCTGATAATGAGTCAGACAAACAAGCTTGTTGATTGGATGATTTCTTGCCTTGTTCAAAAATTTTATTTATTTATTTTTTCTTGGAGATTTTGTGTTGAAGCAAATTTAGATAAACAATAAGTTACACAAAAATCAATAACACGCTTTAATCGGTTCGTTCCTCACCATTACATCCAGTCTTAACATTAATTTTAATCGAAACAAATTTTTTTAAAAAAAATCTATCAATTTGAAACAATTCTTTCAGCTTAACAAGGACACAAGAAGCTCACAAGATGCCGAAGCTGGTGGAGCTAGGAAAAAAGCCAGTCCATTCACGATATTATTTAAGATATTCATGCAAGCCTTTACGATGACATTTGTTGCCGAATGGGGTGATAGATCTCAAATTACAACGATTATTTTAGCAGCTAGAGAGAATTTATGGGGAGTCATATTAGGAGGCATTATAGGTCATTCAATTTGCACGGGATTGGGTGTATTGGGGGGTAGAATAATAGCTCAAAAGATTTCTGTTCGTACGGTAACTATTGTCGGTGGTGTCGTCTTCCTCATATTCGCTATTACCTCATCAATATGGGATCCTAATGATTTATCGACAGAGACAGCTGCTAACACCGGAGGAGGAAACTGAACCATATGTAATGCTGAAGGCCTTAACACAACTAATTTTATAATTGAAACAAACATGCCCGTTAGATCTATGTGAATTACTTGTTTATTTATAATTGTCCACTTCTTGTTTCCCCAAATTCTTTCTCATTAGTACAGAATTTATTTTATTTTATTTTTCATTCTAAATGAAGAATTATTATGATAAGAGAAAATAGTGATATTTAATGAAGGATGAAAAATGTAATAATAATAATAATGATAATATATATGAATGTAAATAAGAGTAATGAACTGAACTATTGTTATTTTGTTCACTCTACACGTAGGTAATAAAATATAAATAAAAAAAAAATACATACATCACTTGACTAGAAGAAATGAAGCCTTTCTGATTTCCCTATTACTTTTTATGTCTAGGATATCAGCCAACTACTTTTTAGGGACGTCTATGAATCAAGTTGACTGAACTTGGTAATGCCAATGCAGCACTTAAGATTGTGCAATATTGAGAAATTAAAAAGGAGTGTCAAGCAATTCAAAATCTGTTGCTAAGCTATTACATAGTTGCGTTGAAAAATATCTGACAGATAAGGCTGAATTTTTGAAGGTCTTGACTAAAATTCCGTGATTTTAATCAAAACACTTGACTCATCTAAAAATATCCCTTTTTGCTTGACTAGAAATCACGTCAGCAAAAAATTGTCGTGACTACATATTAATTTAAGGATACTCAAGTGACTTGACTAATGCCAACAAGGAGGGTGACTTGTACGTCATGCGTTAGGAAGGCTGCTCAATATTTTTCTCGTACTATGATATAAAGTCAGTGCTAATGTATTAAGTTAAAAATAATTCATTGATCAGAATGCAAGGTAGATAACAGTTAGCAAGGATAGCAGAGCCTGAATGCACTAGAAATAAATTTTAAACAAGCTAAAAGCAAAGTGTATGGAGGGAAAAAATGCACAGCAGATGACAGAAAATGTTTAATTAAGCAGGTTATTAACATTCTTGTAACCTTGAACTCGTTTATGAACTGCAAATAACATTATTAATTTATTTATGAAAACGGTCGGATAAAAATTCAAAAAAAAGTATCGAGAGGTTTCCGAGCAGTACAAATTGAAAGGTTTTTGTGAGGTTTTGTGTATTTTCAATTATAGTTCTACAACACGGGAATTTAAATTTTTCTTAATATTCGTATATTTTGTGTTTCTTTCGCTGTCAAAAGTTATTATGGTAGCATTAGAGGACTAGATAAAGTGAATAACAATAAAGTGCATTCGGAAAAACGCGAAAATAATGTACATAATGACAGTATAGCGTCTCATGATTTTTCTTAATTTTTCATAAAAATGAAACGCATCAAAGCAACAAAAGAGTGATAATCAAAGAGCAAAATACCTAAAGAATCAGGATATTCCAAAGTTAGTATCAATTTCATAGTGATTTAATAATTTCATTTAAATGTGAATGAATCGCTTTTTAAGCAGCTCACAAAATACTTTCACACATTTTTTTCTTCGTTGAACAAAGAAAAAGTGTATCGTGGTGTGTGTGTGTAATTTTATAATTTTGTTGTTGTTGCTGCTGCTCTGCTGTGCTTGTTGTTGGAAAATGGTTTTTATATATAAATTTAAAATATATATTTTTTTATGCATCGCAGCAGAATCAGCGTAAATTACAATACGTCGAAAAAATTGTGAAATTGTTGTAAAAGGAATAGTAAGAAGAAGAAATGAATGCTCGTCAGCAGAAAATTAAAGTCAGGAGAGATCAGATTAATCATATCGAGGAGGAAATATATTAATAATATTATTTCAGAGTCACTTCATAAGACTAGAGATCATTGCTTTTCGAATCCATCGTCGTCGTCGTCGTTTTTCCGAAAGAAATGGAAATTTATTCACTTATATTATTATTAATACGATACGACGATACTCTGTAATCATGAAGAATAAGAAGAAATCATCATCTTGAGTATATATAAAAAAAATCGAGAAAAGTGGGTCACATAGCAAAGAAGAAGAGATGTTTATATCGAAACAATAAGTCCGATGCTGAATTCATTGATAAGAGAAATCTTGCTATTTGCTTCACAAGCTAGTACTTAATTCATGTGAATTTCCATATTTTTACACGATTGTAATTTGCTGCATATTTCTGCGTGCCTTCGATGTCTCATTTTTATCTCACCAAATTTATAAACTTATTTTTAGACAGCTATTTTATTATTATTATTTTTTTGTGTGAACAGAGTCGAGAAGAAGCATGCAAAAACAGAGTGGAAAGAAAAATTAGTTTGGGGGGATTGTCAAAACGATCACACTTTTTCAGACGTAATAGCGAACATATTGATAGATAGATAGACAGATACATTTTCGGGTCTTTGTCCACAAATGATATACATAGAATATAACATTATATAGCCGTAGCGATAGAGAGAAAAATAGCGAGTCGTTCGTGATAGAAAACATTTTTTTTTCTTCTGTGGTGTCTCATTCCAAAAATATTTTCCTCATCCCTCAGACATTGATTGTGCACAATATGTATACAGCATTATACAAAAGAGGTATACACAAAAAAGAGTGGTGAGATGAAGAAGAAGAAAATAAATGTGTATATTTTGCCCACCCCCAATGTCGTCATTTGTTGATGTAAAAAAAGAGGAAAAAAAATATAATAAGTTACTGGTTGGGGTGAATAACTTGCTCGAAGGACGCACCATTGCTAGTGCATTAATATGAAAAGCACACTACAAATATAAATATATATATATATATATATATATATAATTTTTTTGGTATTTAATTAAAAAGCGAACTTGCGCGAGTTCAGAAGAGTTGTAGACGATGATGACAAGTACTTATTGCTTCTTTTTTTATCAATAACGAAAAACAAAAAGAGACAAAATAGCAAGTCGAGAGACATAGTTCACAGTCAAATAAAATAAATTATTTATTTTAAGCTTCTTGTGTCTGAAAAGGATATATACACACGTTCGCAATTGACACAGCACATCTAGAAAGTTTATTGCGAGTCGTTGTTTGTTCACGAAAAGAAACAGACATTAATATAAAAAAGTGCATTTTTTCTTTCCATCTCTTTCGGTAACCTTGAGAAAAGTGAATGAAAAATTGAAGGCTTTATGACTAGTACGAAAAAAAAACAGAGATGATTTTCTTCTTCATGGAACGAAAGTTGAACGAACGATAAGTGAAAGTATGTGAAAAGTTCTATGGTAATCATGGATTCTTGTTCGATTTTTAAGCATTTTTCTTTTGTGAGCAAACAAGACCCATATCAAATGCTATTATGTGTATACACACATAAAAGAAATAACTCTTGGATACAGTTTCGCTTTTATTATTTTATTTCTTTATCTTGCTTTTATTATTATACTTATTTCTGTTGGATTTCTTTATGCTAATGTATATGTGTGAATGATTTAGATTTTTGTATTTTCTTTTCCATTAATTTCGTCGTCGTTCAATGTCTTCACAATTTGCAAGAAAATAAATAGAAAATTCAATTTTCCTTTCGTTTGACGTTTTTTGAGAGAGACTCGTCGAGGTGGATTTGGGAATTCGTAGAATTTTTTATCAATAAGTGATCACATTAAAAATTCAAAGTAATACACACACACACACAGCACAATTTATATACTTGAGAATCATGAACTCTGCTCGTTTAAATGGTGGCATTTAACATTTACATTATTATTATTTCATATAATCATAAAAGCTCTCTTTTTATTGTGCAGACGAAAGTAATAGTGAGGTGTATGTTTTTTTTTTCATTCTTCTTATTTTTTTCTCTTTCTTTCTTTACATTTTCAATTCCCTTTCTACATCGTGCGCAAAAGCTTTAACCATCTTTCTCGCCCTCAATTCATCTGAAATAGAACGAAAGCAAAGCAAGCTAGCTAGCGCCACCAACAAAGCACAACTTTACAGATTGCAGCATCATTGACACAAGCAGACAAGAATAAAAGTGAAGATATAAAAAAACGAGGACACTAAGGAGAGGGAGGGAGGACAAGTAGATTTCTCTTTTTTTCTGCTTTCGTTTTGGTCCTTTTTTGTTCGTTCGTTCGTCGCTCGCTGTGGAAGGAAGGAGAAGAAACAAAGGAACGTTAAAATAAAAACAGAACAAAGTCTGCAATTGAACGATTTGTTGGTGATTTGTCCAAGGCAATTATTCATGTGCTGCTAATATGAAGACAGAAAACTTGATTGTTACTACTGTTAAGGTTGAACCATTAAACTATGCTTCGCAGTCTTTTGGAGATAATAATATATATGGAGGAGCTACAAAGAAACAACGATTAGAAAGGTAAGAACGAGAAAATGCATAAAAATAATGATGATTATTAATAATGCTGCACTTTTTAGTGACGAGTGGATGAATCACAATCAAACAAATATGAATCTTGAATCTTCCAATATGAATCATAATACAATAAGTGGCTTCTCATCACCGGACGTTAACTATGAGGCGTACAGCCCCAATTCAAAACTTGATGATGGCAATATGAGTGTTCACATGGGCGATGGTCTTGATGGGAAGAAATTGTCATCGAAAAAAGGACCTGTGCCACGTCAACAGGAAGAGTTGTGCCTCGTTTGTGGAGATCGTGCCTCGGGATATCATTATAATGCTTTAACATGTGAAGGGTGCAAGGGTAAATATGGTTAAATTTCTAGCGTCATGTCACGAGCTAACTAAAATTATTACAATTTGTGTAGGATTTTTCCGTCGTAGTGTTACAAAAAATGCTGTTTATTGTTGTAAATTTGGTCATGAATGTGAAATGGACATGTATATGAGACGAAAGTGTCAGGAGTGCCGTTTGAAAAAATGTTTGGCTGTTGGAATGCGACCGGAATGTGTCGTTCCAGAAAATCAATGTGCTATTAAGCGGAAAGAGAAGAAGGCACAAAAAGAGAAGGACAAAGTCCCAGGACCTGGCATTGTTGGAAGTAATTCATCGTCATCGTCGATCCTCACTCAAAGCTTGAATAATGGATGTTTAAAGAATCTCGAAAATTCATATCGAGAAGAGCTCCTCGAGCAGCTTATGAAATGTGATCCACCGCCACATCCAATGCAACAACTGTTGCCTGAAAAGCTTTTAATGGAGAATCGTGCGAAAGGCATACCTCAGCTCACTGCAAATCAAGTGGCCGTAATTTATAAGCTTATATGGTATCAGGATGGTTACGAACAGCCGTCCGAAGAGGACTTAAAGCGCATAACAACGGTAAGACTCACACACCCTTGTTTTGTCATTGACGTTAATTTTTATTGTTGCTTATTATTATTTTTTGTTTTGTTATAATTATGTGAAATAGGAGCTGGAGGAAGAAGAGGATCAAGAGCACGAGGCAAATTTTCGATATATAACAGAAGTCACAATATTGACAGTGCAACTGATTGTGGAATTCGCAAAAGGGCTTCCAGCATTTATTAAAATACCACAAGAAGATCAAATTACTCTCTTGAAGGTTTGTTATTTGTCTCGAAAAAAATGATGAAAAAAAAATCAACTGTGAATCCTTTGTGCTTTTCAGGCTTGCTCCAGTGAAGTTATGATGTTGCGCATGGCCCGACGATACGATCACGATTCCGATTCTATATTGTTTGCAAATAATACAGCATACACTAAGCAAACGTATCAATTGGCGGGCATGGAAGAGACAATTGATGATTTACTGCACTTTTGTCGACAAATGTATGCATTATCCATTGATAATGTCGAGTATGCTCTCCTCACGGCCATCGTCATCTTCTCCGATCGACCTGGCTTAGAAAAAGCTGAAATGGTGGACATAATTCAAAGCTATTACACAGAAACTCTCAAGGTTTATATCTCTAATCGACATGGTGGAGAGTCTAGATGCAGCGTTCAATTTGCAAAACTTTTAGGCATTCTTACTGAATTACGAACAATGGGCAATAAAAATTCTGAAATGTGCTTTTCACTAAAATTGAGAAACCGAAAACTGCCACGATTCTTAGAAGAAGTCTGGGATGTCGGCGATGTCAATAACCAACCGACGGCAACAACAAACACAGAGAACATCGTTCGGGAACGAATTAATCGAATCTAAAGCTATATATGACTTCGTCTTTTATAATATTTACCTACGTAAAATTTTCAAAACAAAACAAAAAAAAATTATGAAGATAAGTGTAATTATTACATTTCGGATTTTATGAAACATAACAATATGGAGATAATATATATATATATCTAGAATTACATTTATTTAGGTATAATACATGAAAAGAAATTCAAAAAAGTCTAACAATGAACATGAAAAGTCACATAAAGCATTATTATTCGAAAAACAAAAAAAAACATGAGAGAAAAAAGATTATTTTGTTGAATTCTCAGCAAAAGGATGTAAATGGATCAGCCCGATTCGATTCTTGATATATATAAACAGTCGCAATGAGTATATATCTAAATAAATAATAATAATATAATTATTACGTACTTTATGAAATATTTTTATATAGTATTAAAAGAAAGTCACCAATTATAATCTCTAATAGACGATTCAAAGATCCAAAACAGAAAGGAACAGATAAACTTAATGATTTGTGCAGATAAGCTATAGAAAACAACATTTTTTTCTATAACATATTTCAAAAATATGCGTAATTATGATAATGTTATGTACATTAACTAATGTCTTTCTCGTAATCTATTCTGATAAAAAAAAGCACAAACAATGAAAATTCTGGGAATCTGCTTACATAAAAGTGTAATTTAATGTTTAACATAATTAATTACATAAATATTCATATTTTATGCCTCAAAATACATTACTCGTCATTTTCATACAAAAGATTTCTAACGGAAAAATTTAAAATAATATTCAGCAGAATCCAGTATTAAATTGTTTGCATAAAAATTTACTTTAACTTATGAATGGTTGAGCCTTAATTGAGTTAACTAAATCAAAACAAAAATTTGTTCATAATCTCGCATAAATTGTCGTTAAAAACGGCAATTTTTTAAATTTTCAAAAAAAATGGCTGTTGTATGGTTCTGTTGAAAATTCAAATTAATTTTTTCCGTTAAAAAAGCATGAAAGTTTATGAATAATGTTAATTTTCAAATAATTTTCCCAGAGACATCATTTTAAGCACCTTTTGATCATTTCTGGAACGCATTAAAATAAAGTAGAATGATTCTAAATTTTCTTTATTCTTTTTAATAAAACTATTGTTGAATGGACACGAATTAATGCATTAATTGTCACAACGCTTTTTTGTGTGTAATTCATGCATAAATTCTAGTCATTCGATAAAGTTATTGATGCGGACTTATAGTTTGAAAGCGAGAAAAGTTTTAATTGTAAGAATCTAGTTTTACAGATCATTTTTCAGTAACATAGGAACGATAACTCTTAACAATATTATTATTACGATTATTATTTAAAATAATTAAATAATAGATAAAGATGATGATGATGAAGAAAACATAATAAGGATAATTATGCTATGTAAAGAATGTTGATAATGCTGTTGCAATTTATTTTCGATGAGAAATGCACACTTTCTTTGAAAGAGAGTTGGAAAATGTGGAATATTATTAATGCAAACAAAAAAAAAATTAACTTTTCAATATTTGATCGATGATAAAGAAAAAAGAAGGAATGAAAAATCAATTAATAGATAATGCCTCACGTAAAATTTATTAATTATCATGCTAAATAAATCAAAAAGTATCGATCGGAAGTAAAAAAAATGTCTTTATAAAATGAAATTAATTTTATGTAATTTCTTTTTTATTGCAAATAAATTTTTAAAAACTTACTTTATGGTGTTTTAATGTCTCCGTGACGTCAATTCATTTGTACTTTACAACTTGCATGCGAAATGATGATGCACGTTCATTAATTTAAGCAGTGCTGACCTCAATCATTGTCTGTCAACGACGCGTTCAAAATGGCTTCAAGTTTCATGAAATAACGGTCATTTGATATTCAAATTTTATGATTTTAGAAGCAAATAATTTTTTGAATTGAAAACGGTCGTTATTTTTGTAAAATAAAAGAAGAAAATTTAAATTAAATTCAATAAGTTTCATTTTATTTAGAACAATCAATCGCAAAGCATGCAATGAAAAACAAATAGTACATATTTACTCTATAAATCGTATTCAAACTAATCATTCTTACCAATAATGAAAAGAAAAAAACAACAGAAAAGTGAGAAAAAAGGAAAATGAATGAAAAGTGCAAAAGATTATTGCATATTTGATAAATTATTGAATGTCTGACTGTTTCTCTTTACAGTATCGAGAGAATTACTATCAAAGATCTCTGTGGATTAATATTATTTTTATTCCTTTCGGGGCTTTCGTTTTCTTGTTGGCTCCGATTTTACTTCCTCTACAGGCTCTACTTCTTCCTCCTCTTGCTCAATATTCTCGTCCTGTACTTCGTCGTTAATTTCTAGCTGCTCCTCTTCTGGCTCATTCAAATCAAATTTACTCTTTTTGTCTGTTGCTTGAGGTTCCTCGTAAGTATCATCAGCAGTTGCTTCATCAGTCTTTTTGGGGTTTTCAACCTAAACACATTAATTTTTTTTCATATTAGAATTCATATTAAATAATGTTGAATAGCAATAACTACCTTCTTTGGTGAAGATGAACACAGCATGTACAAAATAATCGAGATTGGCAATCCAACAACTACGACTAAAAGAGCTACTATCCATGGATTTTCATTAACAATTTTCGTCATTTTTTGGACAAAAGTTTCCTACGTCAAATGAAATAAAGGCAATCAAATTTCTAGCAATAAACTAATTACAATTGTTTGGGATACAAGCGATAGCTGCATAAAGTGAGTAATAAAATTATGAGTAGAAACCTCAATAATATCGTCATCTTTTTTACGTTGCCACAAGTAGTAGATATAAATCGTAACAGGGATCATACAGTAAATAAAGTACGAAAGATAATAACCCGGACGATAATTCATATGAGCCATCATTCGTTCCCAGTACGTGTTCTTAACGTTCACATTTAATCATGTATAATTAATTATTCATAAATAGAAAATTGTATTATTAAAATTAAAACTTACAGCTTGCTTGTCTAAATGTCTTCGCTTGAGATCATAAGTTTTTTCAGCCCAATCAGCAGCATGACTTTCGTCGTCAGTAACGACAATATTGTCAAAGAGAATATCGCTGCTCATAGACCACAATTCAATACCAACAGCCGACTAAAAATAAATAAGAAGCATTTGTACGACTTCTCTGACATAATAATAAATAGGCATGTAACATACGATTGTAGTCATTCGCGAGAATGGATCATTGTCCTCGAAGAAATCAGGATTTTGAATCTTCTTTGGTGACCATTTTCCTTGATAATTTGGATTATCGATTAACGGTGCTCGCCATTTGCCTTTGTATTCTGGATTTGCGATCATCGGTGGTTCCCATTTTCCACAACCAGCAGCATTCTCACACAATGGATTCTTGATCATAGGCGGTTCCCAAACACCTGCGATTTAATTCAATTAAACATTGATATATACATACAATTAGTATCAATATTACCGTCCAATTCCTCGTCCCAGTCATTTGGTTTTTCAGCAGTCGTGTCTGGAATCATGTCTTCTTCGTCGTCGAGCCAACTTTCAGGTTTCGATGAATTTGGATCGACAATTTGTGGTGGAACATCCCAATTTTCTGGCTTAACTGCTGTTGGGTCTGGAATCTACACACAAAAAAAAATAATTAAGTATGCACTCAAAATTATATTAATTAATAAATTTACCTTCTCGCGCTCATCCCACGATTCTGGCTTAAAGTCTTTGGGATCGTCAATCTCCTTTGGTGGGTTAATTGGTGGATTCATGTCTCTTAATAAATGTCCTTCATTGACGGCTTTATTGTCGACGAAAATTTTGTACGTGTTGTCTGGATTAATGATGAGTTTGTATAAATGAGGTTGCTTATCTTTAAATGGTTCTTCGATACGATCTTTTGGTTTCTTGCTGTGTTTTTCCTCAATGGTTCCATTCTTTGGGTTCACGTGACGGAGAATAAAGTGCAATTTAACGTCATTTCCACACTTATCTGGACCGAACATGATTGTGTATGGAGTTTTGTCGTTAAATGTCTTTAAATCTGTTGTTTCACTTCCTGATGACAGTAACTTGATGTAACTTCCTCCACACTCTTGTCCATCTTGAAGGGTCACTTCGTATTGTACTACTAAAGGTTTGCTGCCAAACTTGAAAGGTTTGATGAGACGGGAAGCTATTGCGGCATGCTTAGCTTTTGACTTTAATACTAATCCAAGATCGTTTTCAAGAAGGCTTCGTTGTGGACTTTCGAGACTCCAAATTCCATCATATTTGGCAATTTCTTCAGCTATATCGTCTTTCTTTGCCTGAGACTTGATCCACTTTTCCTCAAATCGCTTCAAATCATCAAAATGTTCAGCCAAAAGAAACTTACTATTGTCAGGATATGGACTTTGATATTCAATCTTTTCTTCTTTTTGACTTGCCACTGGTTCCTAATTAGAATGAAATTCGATATTATCAATTTTACATCATTATTTGTAGCTATATTAATACTTACTATTTCTTCCTCTACAGTCACACCATCATCAAACTCATCGTCACTTTCATCACATTTAACTAAATTAATACTTAGAATTAATAGTACGACCAATGATAGTTTGAACTTCATCTCTTCACCAGCAATTTCCTAATGATGAAAAAAAATGGAATGTCTAATTAGCTAGATAGATGGATGTTTGAAGAAATTTGCAATAGAACTGAAATGTTGCATTTGAATAAAAAGAAACCCCCTTTCCTATTTACACATTGTGTAACTAATTGTATTACGAGTCCGTACAATTTAAAGTAAACTTAATTAAATTAAATGAATTGATAACCTATTTACGGCAGACGAGAAAAAAATGACGTGTTTTTTACCAAAAATCATGATATTTAAGCTGTTTTTGACTAAAACTCGATGATTCATTGACTTATCTGATAGTTACCTTAATTTGTAGCTTATTCAAGACGATATTATTGCTTAATTTCTTTAAATATTTCACAAAATTGTAGAAAAATTAACTCTTAGAAAATATGACAAAAAACGGCAATCACTAACACATGTAAACGGACGGCAAATAAATTGTTTAATTTGAAGAATTTTCCGGAAGCTAATTAACGCCTAATTTCTATAATAAATAATTAAATCCCAATGTTTTCACGACAATCACTAAGTAAGCATTGAGCTTGACTAACTTATTACATACCTAAATGTGAAAATTGCGTAAAATTCTTAAAAAAATTTATAATAAAGAAATCTTGTCTGTTTATTTTTCACTGCTGAATAAAGTTTACACTCGTGAGAGAGAGTTATGCTGCATATTCTCAAAGAGACTTATGCTGAATGGTGGTAGCTTCGTACCCATTTCATTTATTGGGTGTTTTTTTAAATTTATTCAATATCACATAGGAATTATTACTTAATTTTTTAGAGTAAATAGAGTCGTAGTGCTATCAAAAGTATGTTGAAAATTAAGTCCATACATTAATCTGTCCATTGGATATGAAATAAATGGCTTTAAAGTGTTGAAAAGTGCTAAATTGAATTAAATTCCAGAGCTCAAAAAAATTTGGCGATGAAAAAAAATTTAATTGAATCAAATCTGGAATAATTAGCATACAAGAGGAACGATATAAATGAATGTTTTGTGATAATCTTGAATAGATAGTGCCATTTTTCAAGATCCAGTGGATCATATATAGTTACAGTTTAGATATTACTCGTGAAAATTGCATGAAAATACATCAAATGTGAACAAGAATTCCACTTATTTTTCAGGGCTGCGAATCATATTGAAAAGAACAGAATAGTGGACGGACGAAGACGATAAATAGACAACAAGAGAGAAAAAGTGGAAGAAGAACTCGAAAATACCTGTTTTGGACAGAATAAAAATTTCTATTTCCGTTATTTTCGTTCATTTCTGGATGATAAAATATTTATATTGAAAATAAAAAGATGTCCCATCATTCTGATGATTTGTTGCAAGCTGGATCTGATTCCTTTTGGGAACTCGGCAACTATAAGCGAACGACCAAACGGATCGAGGATGGATATAAGTAAGTTACGGTCCGAAAATTGTGGGAAATTTTATTACCCGGCCTCAAATTGCTAAAATATTGTTGCTGATTGTTACGTTTGATGCTAATTGTCTATGCAAATGAAACATACGAAATGAGTTGATTAAATAATGATCTTTATCTCTCGCTTGCCGTAGATTATGCACTGACCTTTCGACGTTAATTCAAGAGCGTGCCGACATCGAGAAATCGTATGCAAAAAGCCTAAAAACCTGGTCGAAAAAGTGGGCTGATCTTATTGAAAAAGGTTGGTAATTGAAACATTATTAAATTATAAAGGAATGTGCTTCAAATAAATAATTTCCTTATCAATATCAAGTGTTCAAAAAATTACTTATCAAGTTATCATAATGTTGTACGAATTTTGTGCCTTACTAACTGTGTGACGACAAATATGTAGACATGAAAAAAAGAGAAAAGAAATACCGCGAGCGATTCTTTTCTCTGTAACAGTTTAGTTGTTATCACCAGACATACATCACAATTATTCAGATGTGATTTGTTTCTGCCAAATATGCTATGATAGTGATTTACGGTTAATTAATTACAAGTTAAAAATAATTTTTAGGGCCCGAGTATGGAACAACGGAGGCAGCATGGAAGTCAATTCTGACGGAATCTGAGCGCGTCTCAGAACTACACATGACCATAAAAGATAAATTGTGCAATGAAATTATACAGCAAATCCGTCAGTGGCAAAAAGATAATTATCATAAAGTGAGTGAAGTGTGAAGATTTTTTTTACCCATGTGTCTTATGTATGAGTAATGCTAATTGTGTCTATTCATCAACAATTTTAAAGGCGATGATGCAGATTAAAGAACGAAAGGAAATGGATGATCAGTTCAAAAAAGCTCAGAAGCCATGGGCGAAATTACTATCAAAGGTTGAAAAAGCAAAAATCGATTATCATAGTGCATGTAAAACGGAAAAGTCGGCACAGAATCAAGAGAGAAATGCCAATTCTGATAGCTCGCTATCGCCAGATCAGCTTAAAAAGATGCAAGATCGTGTTCAAAAGACGAAAGATGAGGTTCAGAAGTGCAAGGAGAAATATGATCAAGCGTTGGCTGAGATCAATAATTACAATTCCACTTATATTGAGGACATGACTACTGTGTTTACGAGGTGTCAGGACAATGAGGAAGTTAGACTGAAATTCTTCAAGGAGACACTATTTGGCCTTCACAAAGTCCTCAATCTCTCTGATAATATAGCGTAAGTAGCAAGGGGTAGCAAGCATTAATTTATGATTGCTTCATTCACATTGCTTATATCTTATCATTGTAGATTGCCACAAATTTATGAAGAGTTTTATCACACGATAAATAATGCTGATCACAATAAAGATTTAAAATGGTGGGCCAATAATTATGGGGTAATTAACCAATACAGATTGTTTGCAAACGAACGACATTAATCTAATTACTGCATACATTTATCTTAGGTCAATATGGGAATGGCATGGCCAACTTTTGTTGTAAGTAGCGCTTTCGATACAGCGTCGAATGTGACTCACTCATTCTCAGTTTGATTCCATAATACGCGTATATTTATGTGTGATTTTTTTAAAAGAATTTTTATATACTTTCTGTTTTTGATTTGTCATTACTGACCTACCGCATTGGAATTAATTCTCTTGCCTTAATTTTTCTTTTTTTTAAACTTATTTATTTTTACTTATTTGATTTACGTGATAAGAATTTTT
Source organism: Chironomus tentans (assembly GCA_963573255.1). Lineage (NCBI taxonomy): Eukaryota > Metazoa > Arthropoda > Insecta > Diptera > Chironomidae > Chironomus > Chironomus tentans. Next base: position 22,015,205 of record OY754303.1, on the reverse strand, counting down.
TTTCACTTTTAATTTTGTTAATATTTAGGAATATACTGAAGAGTTTCGCGACATTGCCAAGGGCATAAAGTCTAAAGAAGCTTTACCAACTGCTCCCATAACATTGATTCATCAACGCCCAGTGAATGAGGATTTGCATGTAATTGCATGATTTTTTTTTACCTGTTCATCTCATTTCTTGCTATATGATTTTATTTTACTTTATTTCCTTTGAGTTTTATCATTTAATACAAAATAACTTGTAGCTCCATTAACATGCTAATTGCTCGATGAGATCTTCAGCTTATAACATACTAATTGAAGTTCCACGCCAAAATTAACATGTGTGCTTTATATTAAATCAAATTTAGGATTATGAGAATCGCCATTCGAAGAATAATCGAGTTTCGGCCGATCCAGCGCAGATAGTGAAAACAACTGCAGAATCTAGACCAACCTCTTTAGCGACAAAAACAATTGCCACAACGACCACACCGCCGTCTGCAGTTCATAACAGTTCAGAAACAAATTCCATTAATAGTGCCACACCGACGAGAGAATCTCCAGATTCTCCTCCGATTACGTAAGTTCATTATCTAGATTTTATAGCTTTTGTAGCTGTATGCAAATATTTATATTAATATATTTTTATGTAGAAACGGAAAGAAGCCGAGTGCGAACGATTCCAATCCGTTTGATGATCATGACGAGGAATGGGATGATAATTCAGAGAATGTTTTGACGGATAATGGTAATTGATCCATCCATCTCGCTTGTGTTTATGCTCGTTTCACTAAATTAGCAACTTTTTGTTATTTTTAAGGTGAACCTGGCGTTCCAGTTAAGGCATTGTATGATTACGATGGTGCTGAAAGCGATGAATTGACATTTAAACAGGGAGAGGTGTTTGAAAAGTTGGAAGATGAGGACGAACAGGGATGGTGTAAAGGAAGAATCAAAGGTCGTGTTGGTCTATATCCAGCAAACTATGTAGAAAGCGTATAAAACAAGTCAAAAAACAAAATATTATCCTCAATAGAAACGTAATGAATCTATTTAGGTCTTCAATGTAGGAATCATTTCGGCATGAATCCATAAAAATTTATTATTACGATTATTAATTGCTTGTGTTTTTAAAGGACTCGAGGCGTGTAATACAAAATTCTATGTGTTTAAATATCATCATATTATGTTATTATTAAATAATACAAACTTTTCCTTAAAATTTCTTTGCTGAAGGAGTTCAGTTCTGTTAATTTGGGTACTATTAGTATTTAATGCAATTTAGTTTTCATATTCTTTCATTTTCTCTATTGGGCATTCACTATATGGATATATTATCAAGTCTACGGGTCGTTTAATATAAAAATATATACACAATTGAAAAAGTTATATGTGCTTTCTTTAATTAACAGTACATGAAAGTGGTGATCACGTTTTTTTTAGCATGTTTGCCCCTTGCCTAGTACTCAAATAATTTTCATTTTGAACATAATTTATATCTGTTTGAAGAGCAATATTGAAGATTTCTTTTAAAAAAAGATGAAAGCGTGCATAAATGACGACAAAGGAAATGCCGAGTAATGAAAAAAAATGTAAATTTATAAAACAACAAAATCAATTTTTTCAAGTTTACTTTTTTGGTAGCAATAAAAAAGAAGAATGGAAAGAGTAAATGAGAATGATGAAATTAAATAGAATAAGTATGTATGACGATAAGATGTTATTAAAACGAGTATAACAGAAAATATTAATTGAGAGGACGAAAAGTAAGGAATATCGTTGACAACATATTGTTCGAAGCTTTAGAAAAAAAATAATAATAATATTAATTAATTATAATCTTTAAAAAAAACGATGAGTAAAAACACAAAAGAAACAAGAGAAATTTTAGATGATTGTACATCTTGTTTGTTTTGGATGTAAAACCTTTTTTGAGGGATACACTTATAAAAAAAATGTTATTTTATATATCATCTCCACAAATCAATGAGAAACAGAACAGATTTTCCACTTATTGACCATAACACAAATTCATTTATATACGTCAGTCATCTAAAGCTATTAATCAGTTTATCTTTCTTTACTACCAAAATATGTTTCGAATAAAATATTGATTTATAAAGGACACAATAATGTGTTTTGAATTCATCATCTTTATTAATTAAATCTTATCTTTTCTTTGTGACTAACAGCTTGAAATCAGTCTAATAATAAACCAAGTTCAAGCTGTTGGTTCTAGACGTGTATCAAAGCAAAAAACGGTACGAATTTCAGAAAAATGAACATGTAGATTTGATAAAATTTTCAGTCTAAAATTTGGAATTTAATGCTACTCTAGACCAAAAATGTAGTTAATTCCTTGCACAATGAACAGTATAAGTGGCTGCCATGCAAGAAGATATCGTAGCCAATCCAAGAGCTGTCCATAAAGTAAATGCGGCTTTTCCCAAGGATTGAACAGTGAGATTTTCTTCATGTCTACCTTCTCTTTGCAATATGGACAGACCTACAAAGGAACAGCAATAAATTTAATTGAGGAAATAATTGAAAAAATAAATAAATGATTATACCTGTTTTTTACCGACGATAAGCCATCCTCTTATGCAAAATTCATGGAAAGTATGCTCACATGGTAATTTGTAAGTATCCTCAATAACTCCTTGGTCATTTTCAGACACAAATAGCTTGTGTGCACATAGGCCACATAAATCTTTGGGGAGTGTCTTCGTTGGAATTCCTTCAATATTGTAATATCCTATGTGAATGGCAATTTTGTCTGTACATAGTTCTGATAAATCTCTACCCAGCACACCATAATACAGTCCATAAAATATAAAAAGAAGTGAAACATCCATCCAAGATTGAGGAGTTTGACTAAAAAGAAGGTTAAATCCAACAAAGGTCATCATCATCATTACGTATCCGATAATTCCAAGAGCATAACTTAATTTATAAATAAATAAGAACCATTTGTACACTAATCGAGGTGTGTTTCCTCTAGGAGGTTTTTCAAAGGATCTCTGCAGTACAAGGCATGTGATCATCGTAAATATTGACCAGAAGAACACAAATCTCCACCAAAAATTTCGCACGGATATAGCTACAGGGATCAACCAAAGAGCTACTAAGCTTACTAGTAGATACGATCTGTAGTGCCGCTTTTTCCACTCAAATAATCCAAATTGGGAAAAAATTAGAACGCCCACCAAAATTAGCAGCATTAAGGCATGCATGTCATCGTGCCCGCGGTGCTTCTCGTGCATCTGTTGATGTAGGAACCTGACCCTCTCATCTTCTGACATTTCATCCAGACTCTAAAAAAAATATCGATAGAAAAAGAAGAATTTCTTTTAGATTTAAAATAACTGTACGGCTCTCAATCATATGATTTAGATCATTATCATATCACAACTGACTGTCAAACTTATTGGAAACAAATGCCAATATGACAAATATTTAAACTGTATGACTGTATGGAAATTAGTTCATACACTTATTGATAATGAATTCTTGCAATTTGGAACTACTTACTTTATTAAAGTCTACTGGATCGTGTAAATGATTCATTGCTGGATATTCTCAATACTAATTCCTTAAGATTACTAGAATATAGAAGCGTATTACAGACAAAATGTATTATCTTGATTCCACAAAATTATTAAGAAAACATTGTGGATATTTTCTCCTAATTGAATAAAAATTCTAACTCTGTTTTTTGAAAATACAGCAGCATAGAATTGCACATTGTCCATTCAATGTACACTTACAATATTCGTCAAGTAGATTTATGCTGTATGTCCAAAACTGACCATTTCACATACACCTTCACTGAATATCACTAATAAGTCCAATAAATCACTAATTGCTCGATCAAATTTATTGAATCGCATCAAAATAAGTCTATATGTGAAAACTAATTTAATTAAATCCACTAAATATCCTTGAATTCAAAGAAAATCACGAAATTAAATCAAATGTTTATTCGTGCGTGTTTTAGCAAAAAAAGACTATTTAACGGTTTTTTAAAATTTAAATTAATCAACACAACATTATTCAAATTTCGTAAAAACCGTTAGAAAAAATTTGAAATTTAAGGAGTGCTTTCAAAATTTTATAAAACCATTTAAAAATCATTAAATTCGCTTTAATTAGTCGAAACTTTATATTTTGATGACTTTTTAACTAGTTTGCTCGGTTTTGAGCAATTTTTCTTATATTAATTCAAACAACGTTCGCACACACATAAAATACACAAGAATTTTCCCGATTTTTCTATTATTTTTAATAAAACTATAAATTAAAAATGATACAGCTCGCTGGAAGATTACGAACAACATTATATAGGAACATAACGAGGACATGCTTAAATAATACACAAACAATAAGTGGTAAGTGATGAATTTCACAATTTCTCATAGATTTCTTCGATTCACAATTTTTTTTGTAAACATTCAATTTTTGCAGCATATTCAATCGTAAATAGCCGAAATAAACACACAAAACATAGTGTAAGTAACATATCATCATAATATTTAAAGAATATTGGCTGAATTAGTTGTTGAATGAAGTGAGTAAAACTAACCTTTATAATTTTTATTTTTTCTAGAGTACAAAATCTAATGTACAGCAAAATGCATTAAAACTAGATCCAACGAAAACGTTTGACTGTCCTCCACAGTCATCTAGTAGTTCAACGTCCAATACACCTCCCCCACCGCCAAATAATGATTCCAGCAAGTATATAATAGCTGGTGGCATAGCTTTAGTTGCTGGAATTGCTGGTTTTGTAAGTTAATTAATGTTATTTTTATTACTGGGCCATTGACATATAAATCATGTTTATTTCAGGTGTTGTATAAAAACTCACAAGAAACTACCGAAGAGAACAAAGTTCATACTAAAGCTGATAAAGATGTCGAGAAAGAAATTAAGAAAATAGTAAAATGTGAGTAAAAAAATTAATTTAATTATATTTAATGAACAAGCGACTTACTTTCTTAATACAAATTATTTTTCAGTCCGATCTCCAGAATCATCAGAAAACATTCCCAAGCACATACCATACTTATTGATTGGTGGTGGAACTGCCAGTTTTGCAGCATTTCGAGCGATAAAATCGAATGAGCCAAAGGCAAAAGTTATGGTTGTGTCTGATGAAGTCGTTTTTCCTTACATGCGACCACCTTTATCAAAAGAAATTTGGTTTGACAGTGAGTTAGGACTTGAGAAGGCGAGATTCAAGCAATGGAACGGGGCAGAGAGGAGCGTTTATTATGAACCGGATGAATTCTATATGAATATTGAGAAGATGAATGAAGCAAAGAACGGCGGAGTTTCAGTTATTCGTGGATATAAAGTAACAAGTTTGAATGTTAACGAGCAGAAAGTTATTTTAGACGATGGAACTGAAATTACTTATGATAAATGCCTAATTGCCACAGGAAGTGTTCCAAAGACCTTAGACGTATTTGATAGTGCATCACCAAAAGTAAAGGAGAAAATATTTACCTACAAAAGTATCAAAGATTTCGAGATTATCAAAAATCACACTGACAAATCAAAAAGTATAGCAATCGTTGGAAATGGATTCTTAGGGAGTGAATTGGCGTGTGCATTATCTCACTATGGCAAAGAAAAGAAATTAAAAGTGTATCAGCTGTTTCCTGAAAGTGGAAATATGGCAAAAGTCCTGCCAAAATATTTGAGTGAATGGACAACTCAGAGAATACAGGAAGTCGGTGTAGACGTGATACCTGAAAGTCAAATAACTAGTGTAGAAATATTTAATGGAAATCAGTTAAAGTTAGGACTTAGTAATGGCAATAGTGTAATCGTAGATTTCGTCGTTCAATCAATTGGATCTGAACCAAATGTTGACTTGGCAAAAAAGGCAGCACTAGAAGTAGATAATAGACTAGGCGGTTACGTTGTAAATGCAGAATTAGAAGCTAGATCAAATCTTTATGCTGCCGGCGATGCTGCCTGTTTTTATGATCCACGACTTGGAAGAAGACGAGTAGAGCATCACGATCATGCAGTGGTTTCGGGAAGGCTTGCAGGCGAAAATATGGTTGGATTAAGTACGTCTCATTTGCATATAAAATTTAGATTCTATTAATTAAAAATATATTTATTTATAGAAAAACCGTACAAGCATCAGTCAATGTTCTGGTCTGACCTTGGATCAACCGTTGGCTTTGAGGCTATTGGACTAGTAGACTCATCGCTTCCAACTGTGGCAATCTTTGCAAAACAAAACAAGTTTGATTTAGATGAGAAGCATTTAGCACTCGATGAGATAGAAAAAGACGGCAATAGCGAAAAGAAAATTGATGAACAGCAGGCAGTTGTTGATAATACTTTAGAAAATGCACCGAAAATTGAAGCAAATACTCCAGAATGCAAACCGAATGTCGAGGGCTACGATAAGGGAATTATATTTTATATGCAGGAAGAACGAATTGTGGGAATTTTGCTGTGGAATGTTTTCAATAGAATATCAATAGCAAGGAAAATTCTAGCAAGCGACGATACATTTACAGATTTGAATGAAGTTGCAAAGCTGTTTGACATTTTCGATCAATATCATGAAGACAAGTAGGACTAAATGTGTATTTGTGTTATCAACAAAGCGTAATTCCGTGATTGTTTAATATGGGTGAGCGCAACATTTTGAGATAATTCTTCCTTCTATTTGGAACTATACTTTATACTTCAAAATTTTTTTTGTCGATTGATAATACGGAATGATTGATAATTTTGAAATGCCAGAGTATAAAAATTTTATTTATAAAATTTAATAATATTAATGAACGATAAAATGTTTGATAATAGAATGTTATCTTATTGAACTTATGATTAAAGTAATGCATTCTTGAATTAAGTGTTTTTCTATGTGCATTGAGTCAATTCTCTTCAGGTTCCTCGCATATCGAGTCCGTTCGATTTGCGCACCTCTTAATTGCTGACTTTAATGGCCTTTTCTTTGCTTCCTTTTTCTGTTCCTTGCAAAACATGCAATGTGTCTTACTATGACATTCTTTTTCTTGCGGCTGGTATTTTGGTTTCGCTAGAAAAAATATGAGCAAATGAACATGTCATGAAAAACGTGAATGATAATGTATTTGACACAAACGAGAATCGAGGGAGTCGATAAGATAGTGAAATATTAAGTTTGTAAATAAAAAATATTTGCTTTAAAAAAGTTCTAGGAAATTTCCCAGTCGTCATTCTTTATTCAATTAAATAATCTTTTTTAAAGCTGATGATGGATATGTGGGTCAACAGAAAGTAAAACTTTGTTGTGCGCGCGTTTTTAAATTTTCCCTAAAAATACACTTGTATTACTCTACATACATTTTACATATGCGTTAGATGAAAACAGAAAAGTGCACAAAAAAGTCACGTAGACATCGGAGCAACAAAAATTTTCCCATCCATACCGTATTGATGGCGATACGATAATTAATTTAATTCATTAGCTCTTTACGATAATTGATTTGCAGGCAACAAAGAAAAAAGTCACCGGTGACTTACAGATAAGGAAAGTTCTGTTTCAAAATAATACTAAGTAAATGCGTAGTAATACAGTTTATTGCTTTACCTTGAGCGCTCTTATTTTGATTTTCTATCGGGAATTTCTCATAATCCCTTGGCGAGCTGCGATAAAATGTGTCTCCAAAACTATATATTATATCCATTGTTTACAATATTTACTATAAATTGTTATCCGTCTTTGAACGGTATTTTTAAAAAATCTGGTTCCTTTTTTTAGATTTGATCACTTTAGCTATCAAAACTTGAATAAACTTACATGTACGACAACAGAGCACAGCACAACACATTTTCTCGTGTGTAGTAGGCTCTAGTCTATGTATTGGTTAGATATTATGTGTATTGTTGCGAATTCGCTTAACCGATTGTGCGCGATAATCATCACATTGTATGAATGAAGTCACTGAAAACGTGATTCAAATGAAATTTCACCATTATCCATGACTGCCTTAAATTTTTATTTCTTTACTTTATTTTTTATAAATAGATGAAAATAAGTTAATAAATAAATTAAATTAAAAATAAATAAGTAATTTCTATCCAACATTGATTGGCTTCCAATTAGTGTCTTCAGTCACGACTTTTCCCGTCTTTCGATCAATTCCAACCCTTTTGGGCTCTTCTTCGTCGAAAAAGTCGATGATTGGATGATAATTGTAATTGACTCTCGCTTCTGACGGCTTTTGTGCATTAGGAAGTCGTAAATTGACTGATTTTGTGTCGATTGTTGATGAAATTGGCGGCGTAATTTTCCGTGGCTTCTCACTCGGAGAAAATTGCTGTTTGGGGAAGACGGTGACATGAGAAATCCTCAAATCACTCTCAGCTACACTTTGATCAAATTGCTTTCTCTTTAAGACCGGCGTTCTTTGTCTATTTGAGAATCGATTAAATTGATGATTAGTTTTTTGACTATTAGCTGGTGGCGTTAAGTAACTGTCTGGATATGCTGGATTTTTCCTTGTAGTAAATCTATTTTTTGGAGCTTCTGGATTATTATCTGGTGACTTTTTTGGATTGATTCGTTTAAAGCCATTTCCAAATTGATAAGCAATATTTGAGTCAAAGGTCTCGTCATCATCTTCTTCGTCCTCTTCATCATTCTCGGATCCATTAACATCAATAGCACTAAAATGTGAATTTCTGTTCGATGAAGCTGACTCAAAGTCGTGATATTTATGACGTTTACTACCTAAACTATTACTTGGCGAAGCAAGTGGCGGAAAAGCTTCCTTATATCCAACCAAATGACATGAGCAACAGGTTGGTACTTTAAAAATATCAACATGTAGTCCTCTCGAATTATCCCATGACAATAATCTATGATAATTATAGACTTGTGTACATTGTGACTCAAAATTTTCCGTTAAATAACTACACGGCTCAAGTGGCTGACTGCATTTCTCTAATCTCAACGTTTGAGTGTGCTCGCCTGTATTTACAATAAATTTCCATTCACCTGTTGCTGATCGTGCCTTCTGTGGTCGAGCATAACGAATAATGCTCGTACACATCGCGCCTGGATTACTCGAATCTTCGTCTTTTCTACGTCTAGAGAAATATTAACAAGGAAGGTCCAATCAACGACCCAAAAAGCTTAATTAATTCAACAGATTATTAATTACCTCAAGTCAGTAAGATCAGACGTTGGATCGCCCAGATAATCTATATGCTCAAACTCAGCTTCTTTGTCTCTATACTCAGCAAGTAAAGCTTCCATTGCATGTCGATGTCGTCTTATGCTTCCCATTATTTCATTAACTGGATAATTTTTGACGTACAAGCAAATTCCACCTTTTTATAATTATTGCAAAAAAAAGTAATAAGTAATTAAAATCAACTTTCGTATTCATAAGCTACTGACTTAATGACTTACCTGTAAATCGCTCACAACTTTCTGGTATTGGACCGTGATGATGCCGCTGATTAGATGGTCTCTTTCTATGTCGACTGACTAATGCCATTGGTGAAATTTCACTTCCATTCACGTCTTTAATCGTCTCTTCAATGGTCCCATTTAAGCCTGATAATGCCAATTCTTCTACCACTTCCATTGTCATGTTTGAAATTATTGGCAATACTGTTGTGGTTATTAGTGTCGAATTTAATTTCGATCGTGTGAGCGTTGCAGGTATTGAATTGTTAATTGTAAGATTTTTATTCAAAATCTGTATCAATGGCTCTGCCTTAATATCACTTAAATTTTCTATATTTTTCACAATTGGCTCAGAGTCATCGACCACAAGTGAATCATCTCGAAGATAACTTATAGGCGCTGTAAAATCAACTTCCTTCACTGGTTGACTTGTGTCCAAACTTCTTCTCAAAAACTGTAAATGATTTGGCTTCTCGTGTTCCTTGTACTTGTCAGAACGTAAAAATCCTTCACGGATTAAATTTGCCAGATCGTACACGATTGGAAGAAGAAGTGGCTTTTCATTGTCGGTTCCAAACATTCGTTTAACCTGTTATAAGAAGCATCAGTAAGAAGAGATTAATGGCATGTGGATAAATGTAAAAATGAAATGGAAATAATGCGAATGAGTGAGCATTACAAGATAGAATAGAAGCAAACAAGCACTTAATACTTTTACTTTCATTTTAAAGAAATATATAATAATAAAGAAGAGTACGAAAGGTAAAAGAAATGTAATAAGTAACGATCATCTGGAAGTGCTTATAGCATAACGCTTGCTTGTTAATTAATATTACAAGATATTTGCTATAACTTTCTATGATTGAATAATTTTATGATCGAGTCTGAATTTCTCCAATGAAATTGATTTTTTAATGCATTTTTAAAAGAATAATGCTCTCTTCTGTATTTCAGGTTTCTAACACGAAACTTCCAGTAGCATGAATTTGCTTGATTGGCAGTTGAAAGGCTTTAAGGTGTGCGTCGATGGATAACATGAATTTTTTTTTATATTAACTCTTGAAGATCATTCACAAATGACGTAAATTGGGATTTTCAGACTCAATTCCACTTAACTGATGGACATAATAAGTAACAAGTTCTATGTCATTTTGTTCAGCTTTAGTGTTTAAAACAGATCAGATTCTATGAATTAATCAGACACGCGCCCGTAAAAGGATCCCGTAGATAATAAGCTAGCGTACGTACCTCAGCAAAAGAAAATGATCGTCCGCCGTTGATTTGTGCGGATATAATCGATGAAAAGACCATTCGTTGTGTTTTGCTTAAATGCCTTAAAAGAGGCAAAACCTCAGAGAATTTGTATTTAAGTTCCCTTGTTGATAACGCACGCAGTATAGCATTTCTCAATATTTTTTCCTTGGAAATCATGTCAAGTTCAGTGTTATCATCATGACCATCGTCAATAAAAAAGTCATCAAAATCATCTAGATTTAAGCTTGTCGATTGTGGTTTTTGGATTGTGAATTTGTTGTTTGGAAAGTTATCATCAAACTCAAAATCAGGTATCTCATCATCAAGATCACTGCTGTTGGCAGATTTTATGATGCATAGTGCGGTTATACATAATACAAAAAACATTTTTATCAGTGACATCTCTATTCTATATCTGATTTATATCCAAGTGTTATAAATTTCTTTGCACGGTGCTTTACTTTCTTTGAATTCGTCTAATCTTTCTTCCTCACATCATCATTATTCACTGGAACCTCCAGAGAGTTGTATGTCTAACAACTTCACAGAAATCACTCGTGTGGAAGACGAGAAAATTTGCTTGCTGCTGCTGAATTTAGAAATTAGCGAAATCGAATAAAGTTGTATGAGAAAAATAAAAATTTCTTGCTTGCTATTTCCTTGACAGAACCTGTTTCTTCGTCTTCAAAATGCTGATGCTGAACAAACTTCTATGAACGAGCTTATTATTTTTTAGTGATTTTAATTTCTCTTTTAATTGCACAATTATTCTTTTCATTCACTTTTTTTTGGGACAAATTCACTGACTTTTCATGCTTAATTCCCTCTTAAGCAGTATTATTTTTTCCACATACGACTTTTCGCGTAAAGTCTGATTTTTTTAGCGCATTTTTGAAACTTGTTTCGAAAAGGTAGCTTAATAATGCACTTTGTCTGTTCGGTCGGTCGTTCGTTCGGTCGGTCGGAACACACTAAAAACTTTTGATCTAGACATCGTAGAGAGCTCTAGTTTTTTGCATTAGTTCCGTGCCATCGAGTTATTGGCCTCCCGGACATTTAAAAATCTCAATACCAACGTTAAATACTATAATTAATGATTTTTTGTTTTCAATACAATAGAGCCAACTTCAAGTGGGATAATTTCAAATATATTTTGACCGTTAGAAAATTTGAATTTCAAAAAACCGTTAAATGACAAACCATTTTATTATATGAAAATTCACCGTGCAAATTGTTAATTATACTATAATTAATGATTTTCAAGTGTATTTATGCGGGAAAATTTCAAATATATTTTGACCGTTAGAAAATTTGAATTTCAAAAAACCGTTAAATGACAAAACATTTTAAAATATGAAAATTCACCGCAAATTGTTAATTATACTATAATTAATGATTTTCAAGTGTATTTACGCGGGAAATTTTCAAATATATTTTGACCGTTAGAAAATTTGAATGCCAAAAAATCGTTAAATGACAAACCATTTTATTATATGAAAATTCACCGCGCAAATTGTTAATTATACTGTAATTAATGATTTTCAAGTGTATTTATGCGGGAAAATTTCAAATATATTTTGACCGTTATAAAATTTGAATTTCAAAAAACCGTTAAATGACAAAACATTTTAAAATATGAAAATTCACCGCAAATTGTTAATTATACTATAATTAATGATTTTCAAGTGTATTTACGCGGGAAATTTTCAAATATATTTTGACCGTTAGAAAATTTGAATGCCAAAAAACCGTTATCGAGCCGTCGAATTTATTTAAGTCACAAAATATTCATGATAAACTTATTTAATACGCAGTACTTTGCTAATCGAATACTGATCGCTAACACAAAAATGCGCTGAAGTCCCTCGATCTATAACACGAGGACTTTCTTTAAATTTTTTTGTATTGAGATTGAGAAATTTACCGTTGGATTATTGTTAAATGCTGAGTAGTAGTTTTCAATCGAATTAGAATAATAATTTATAGGCGAATTTTTATTTCTTATTAATCCAAAATTAATACTTTTTTTTCTACACACTACTGATCTATCTAACTGCATAAGTTGATAGCTAGAAAAATATTATAAACTAGACAGCTTTCTCCGGCACGACCGAACAGTTGAAGATCTGAAGCAAGACTAAAAGAGATTAAGAGTAAAAGAGAGTGTGCGTGCATGGTTGAATAAATGATAATGACCCATTTCTTCCTACTTCTCAAATTATATCAAACTCTTCAACTCTACGTCATTATTGTTGGCAGCATAACATGTGCTCTAAAGAGCGTGAGTCGGCTTAAAAACAATAACAAAACAATCTCTCTCATTCACAAAAAATAATAATAATAAGCGACAATGAAAAAAATGCTTTCATTCTTCTGTCTGTTTGGGTCAAAGTACTTAAACGCTGCATTAACTTCAATTGAGGAATTGGATTAAGCTTTAGATTTCTTTTCTTTATCCTGAGTATTGTATGGGGTCGCTTCTGTTATGACGTCCATCCTCGTTTCAAGTTCAATGACATTACTCATGCACAACTCTCATCCGTCATAAATCGTATGAGAGAACTGTAAAATGTGAAATGAAACCTGACCTGGGCAATAAAAGACAACCAGATCTTATTTGAGTCACATTTATTACTTATTATTACACATAGTTTGTCATATATCTTATAAGCTACCAACATCGTTGAATCTTTTCAATTTCTCTGGGAAATTGTCACGGAAAAGTACCGGATCAGCACGATACTCGACAGTTTTCAATGGCATAGTTCCATAGATTTTTGTGAATAGATTTATACATTCACTTCTTTCAATCATATGATTTGTGTCTGCTGACAGCATTTCCGCATTTGTACACTGTCGTGAATGACACTTGAATTTTTTGCGAGGCGTAACTTTTATCGGCCCTTTACCAGTATAGTTTGAGACTAAGAAGTTCATCGCGATATCTTCGCAATTCATGTGGGCATCAACATATTCTTTTATATTTCCAGGCATGGAAGTTGTATACAAATAGTTCCAATATTTATGATGAAAAGCAGCGCCTGTTAAAACCATTGAAATCTCATTTGTCCATTCTGACTCATATTTGTATTCATTGTTTTCAAAAACGTGTGTGCGCGATGGAAATCCAACTATACGATCTGGAAATTCTCTCCATACCTCGAAGCCTATTAAATTTAATCATTATTAGAATAGACTTATGGACTTATTAATTAAAAAGTGAAAATACCCACCGAAATCAAACTCATCTGACGTCATCATGGTCAAGTCATCGTCGATTGTTAAAACAGCTTCAGTCTCGATTTCAGGATATGGATAGAAGCGATTTGAAAGTTTGTTTGCTTTCGTTTGAATGAGTTTCAGAGGTTTAGTGATTTTTGGAAACGATGAAACGTTTGGTGGCTGTTTCTTCTGGTTGTTCCAAATTACTAAGATCTTTTGTAAGGATGGAACTAGCGACAGTTTTTGGATGAGCGTAAATAAGCTCTCAACTCGATCGTATGTCAGAATGACAGCAGTAAATCCTTGAGATTTGGAACCCATTAACGGTAAGAATAGTGGATTTTGAGCAGCATTTGGTAAATGAGGTAAATTCCAAGAATTATAAGGTAATGAGAGATGTGGAAATGCACGATCATTAAGTTCTTCTAGCATCGACAAAACGATAGTTTCAATATTCTTAAAGTACTTTTCATACAAGAATCTTCCTTGTCGTTGCATTTCCTTTATTCGAGTCTGTGAAACTGCCTTGAGAATTGTCGTGATGGAATGAAAGTCTCCTTCGCGAATTGATATCGAAGCCAACGTCCAATCAATTACTTCTTGAAACGGTAGCACAATATTATCAGCCACAATTACAGGAATACAGCCAGTTGCTAAAGATTCAATTAGTGACGGTTGTGCTAGTCTAACTCCTCTGATAACAAGACAGAAAGTTCCATGCTCTAAAATTTCAGGATATTCTATTGGACTCAATGCTGGAAACGAGCATCTTATGTCACTGTCAATCAATTCTGGCATAGACGAAATTTTATCTTCAAAAATTTCCTGTGTACATTTCTGAAGCAATAAGATGTTATTGTTCGAGTCTTCCAATACGACTTCCTGCATTAATCTTCGATGATAATCGTACATATTAAGTTGAGGTGAAATCAGGAAGTAAGTCTTTTGTTCCTGATTTTCATATTTGCTTTCATATTTCTCTAATAATGGACTGTAAATTGGAATCGAGAAATCAAAGCCAAACCGATATGTCTGAGTGTTGAAGCCTGCTCCTACAATAATCGCATCGGCTGATCTGTAATTGAAACATGACCTTTGTTATCTCTAGACTCAAAAAACAAAAAGACATTTTAGGAATGTATTACTTGACATCAAATACTGTTGAGTAATCCGGTGCTTCGCCAGCAAGCATATTAAATAAAATGTGATTCCTCCCATTATCCCAGCTGTGAAAATACAATTTATTGTATTAGACTGACTTTGAATAAATTAAGCGTATGACCAAAACTTACAAAGGTAGCGACGCTAGCGCCTTAGAAACTAAATTTTTATCAATTAAATTTTGATTTAGCAAATCTATGCTGGGTACAAAAAGACATGCTTCTTGAGGATTTGGTGTGTAGAATGGACTATTTTGAATAGTTTTGAGTATTTGATAGAATTCTTTCGTGATGAATGTCTTGGACTGCTTATCTGAGTCTGAATATTCGACTAATGGATAGATGTATATGCTGACTTTATTTTCATGATTTCCACACCGATAAACGTTAAAACAATCGAAAAATGAACAGTTTGGGTTCCTTATACGAGACAATTCGTCATCCTTGTTAAATCTTACATTACGATAATTATTTAAATTTAATATTTCGGTATGTTTAATTTGAAAATTGAAGAAAAACACTAAAATCACAAATGCTAAGACAAAACCGCCCGATATTCCTACTTTATCGTATAGGAAAACTTTTATGGCACTACTTTTATCCTTCAAAACCATTTTAAAATGGCTCAAACTTGAAGTTTTCCTTAATTATCTTCCCAAAAAATTATTTTTCCATTTTCACGAATCAAGTTTAAAAAACAGTTTGTTTACTTTTTGAGTAGAAAGCGCATTTTAATTTTTTAAAACTATGTCTATTGATGTCCTTAAATTCACTTGATAGACACATAATAATTTAATTAACCAAATAAAATGAACTGAAAGTTTAACTTAAAAGTTAAATATTTAAAATAATTAGACATTATATGATGACAGTCAGTCAAAAAGAAATTTTCGGGAATATGTTTCGAAAAATTTGGTAAAAACATACGTGAAGTTGGCTGCGTTGATAAAAAATTAAAGGAATCGAAAAATATTTCAGATTTGTAAATTCAAGTGTGTATTTTGATAGGAAATAGATAGTCTTAGGAGATAAAAAGTATGGAGGCAGTTAAGAGACTACCCATGATATGTTTTGACATAAAAAACAGTCCAGAATCGACGTCATTTCACAACTTAAAACAGGTAAAATTAATTTCATTTTTTGGGAAAAAGAAAAAAGCTATGAGTAATTCAATTAAGTTTTTCTCACGTCTTTGTTTGTTCAGTTTTTATCACTAAATGTTTATCAAAATAATTTTGTTATTGTCTACAGTGTATTGCTGAATATTATGGCGAAGATCCAGATTCTTATACAAAGGAATTCAGGGAACTAGAAGAATTACGTGGATTAGCATGTAGACCAAGAGTCGAAATTGATTGCTGTAATACAATAAAACGGTATTATTCACAACTTCATAGCCTTCAGAATCGCTTTCCTTTATCCTCTGAAACAGAATTGTTGAATTTTGCATGGAAAGACATTTATTCAGGATCAACATGGCATACGAGCAATATAAGGTACGAAATGGCATCAACGTTGTACAATATTGCGGCATTGCATTCAAAATTGGGCGTAGAAGAAGAAAGAGTTGATCCAGAAAGTATGAAACTAGCATGCACTCACTTTCAATGTGCTGCTTGGGCTTTTGGTGAGATTAAGAATCAGTATGGATTATTATTGAGATGTGATTTATCTGCGGAACTAATGATTTTCATGCAACAAATAAGCTTTGCACAAGCTCAAGAATGTATTCTTGAAAAGAGTTTGGCTGATAATAGAAAAGCAGGAATTATTGCAAAAGTAACAGCTCAAGTAATAAGTTTCTATAATGCTGCAATGTCTGCATTGTTCAGTCAAAACGAGGATGGTACTATTCAAGAATTAATTGGAAATAAACTCTATAAGGAATGGTTAAAATACATAAAATTTAAGACCTCATACTTGAGTAGTATTTTATTCCTTTATCAAGGACAACATAGCGAAGAGCAGAGGAAAATGGGAGAACGTCTGGCTCTATATAATGCAGCATGTGATAAACTAGAAGAAGCTAAAAAGGAAATTAAAGGAATGAATAAGATTGAAATTATCAATGAAGCTTTAGTATTAGCGACAGATATCATTGAAGGCAAACGCAAGAATGCCAAGCAAGAGAATGAATTTATTTATCATGAAGCCATTCCTGATATCAGCACAATATCAGCTGTGCAAGGTGCAAATCTCGTTCAAGGAATTTCTTTTGATGTTACTGATCCACAAATTATTGGTGAAGATATTTTCAAGCGTCTAGTTCCAATGAAGGCACACGAAAATCTCTCCTTATACAGCGAGGAAAAAGCACAGATTTTAAGACGATTGAGTGCAAAAATTGACGAACGAGATGCTGAATTGACATCGTTTATGGGTTCCTTAAATATCGACTTATTAAATGCAATGAAACAATCACAAATAAGACTCCCACAAAATTTAGTTGATCGCTGTGCTGAATTAAATGCAAAGCCTAATGCAATTTCTGATCTAATTGAATCAATGTCGAATCTTGGAAACATTTGTGCTGAAGTGGAAATGTCGTTGAGTGAAATCAAGCAGATTTTAGACGAAGAAAGTAAGCAGGAACAAACTTTTCAGAAGCAGATTGGAAAACGTCCTTCTGTTCATATGAGTGAATTAACACGTGAATTTACAAAGTATTTGGATGCTCATAGTAAAGCTGGTGAAAGTAACGACACATTAAGAAAGGCAATGGAACTGCACGTTAGTAATTTAAAGGTTTTAGCACAGCCATTGTCAACTTTAAAGTCACAAGTTCCACAAAGTGACGTGATTGATGAAGAAGTTCGTAAAGAACTTGAAATGCTTTTGAATAAAGTCGAGGAGATGAAGGCACAACGTGATGAAATTTATAATGAATTAAGGGATCAAATTTTAAACAAGGACGACATTACGTCACAACTTATTGCACATGGTGACAAGGATGTTGAAGAATTGTTTAAGAAGGAACTGAAAAAGTACTCTCAAAGTGTCAATATCATTGAACAGAACTTGGTAGCACAAGGAAACATCTTGAAGGCATTAACTGATACATATGCTAAGCATGCAATGAGTCTTAAAGCATTTAATGATGCAAAATCTAAGCGTGAGCAATTTTATTCAAGCTTAATTAATTCGTTTGACGTTTATGAAGATTTATTGTCAAAAAGTGCAAAGGGCTTAGATTTTTACAAAAAGCTTCATGGAAACATCCAAAAATTAATGTCAAGAGTCAAAGCAGCACGAGACGTTCAGGATGAAGAAAGGCAACAGCTTTTAAAAAATACTTTACCGAAAACACAACCAATCGATAAGCCTGACAATGCGATGAAAGCTTATTCAGATCATCAAAGTAATATTGTGCCACAAATGAATTCACAAATTCCTCAATCAACGACTACAGGAATGAAATTAAAAGACTATATTAAAAGTGGCATGGTTCCAAACATTGGAAATATTCGAGATGAATCAAAAATTCCGGCAATTCGTCCAAATCCTTTAGGAGAAGAAAACATTTCCTCAACAAACTTTACAGCATGTTCTACGGCTAATTATCCTACGACTGCATCGTATAATTCCCAGCAATATCAGCAGCAGCAAATCTATGCAAATCAACAATATTATCAATCACAATTACAAAATAATCAGCAGGCAATGAATCAAGGAAGTAACAAAATGGCTTCATCTGCACCAACATCCAATTATTCACAAACGACAACGAGTCAAGCAACGACAGGCTACGTTAATCCAATGTTCCAAAATAATCAGATGTATGACATGAATGCATATAATCAAAATTACGGTGCTTATCAATCTCAATATCAGCAGCCAGTCACTCAAAAGCCTGTCGCTCCAACATCAAACATTCAAGCATCTTTTCCCAGCACTCCAACATCAAGTCAGCAAAATAACTATACTGGATATTATAATAATCAGCAAGTTCCCCAAAATCCAGCAATCCCTACTCAAAATGTATACGCAAATAATACAAGTCAACAAAATGTGTCTCAAAATCAGACAATAAATCCAGTCGTGCAATCGTCAAGTAATCAAAATGTATCTAATACATACACTCCAACAAGTACCCCTTATTATCAGCAACAGCCAACTAATGGAGATTTCATTCAGAATATTTACAAGAGTCAGTTGCAATATCCAACAGCTCAGCAATCAGTTCAAAATTATCCGAAAACCTCGACACCATCATCAACTGGTTTTATTCAAAACTCTGTCCAAAATCCAGCATTTCAAAGCGGTATAACGTCTTCACCGTCATCAACTCAGTTACAAAATCCACAGCAACAGTATGCAAATTTAGCTGGCAACTATCAACCTCAAACTTCTCAGCAATCTGTTCAAAATTATCAGTATAACCAATATGGACAACAAACAGCAACATCACAAAATTATCCTTACTATAATCCAACAAGCACGGCAAATGTGAGTCAAGGAACTCAATCTAATCCTCAATCTCAAGTCACGCAGTCATCGATGTATTATCAAAATAACATGCAAACACCACAGTCAATAAATTCATCTGCTTCGATGCAAAATCAATCAGTTCCTTCATCTGTGCAACAAAATACGATGAGTGTTGGAAATGTTCAGCCTCAAGTTACTCAGTCTAACATGTATTATCAAAATATGCCGGGAATGATTATATCTCACACAGCAATGAGTCCATCAAGCTCACTTCAAAATATGCAGACACAACCAACTGCTTATAATTATGTGCAAAATACACAAGTTCCTGCTCAACAGTCTGTTCAGTCACAACCAATTCAAAATACTGTAACTCAAGTGTCGAGTCCTCAGAATGTTCAAAATCCAACGCAAAACAGTCAAGGAACACCTATTCAGAATACACAAAATGCAGTTGTTTCTCAAAATAATCAAACAACTCCTGTTCAAAGTACGGCTCAAGTAGCACCAAAGCCAGCCATAAAGTCTGAGAATATAGATTTGTTATCAGACATTGATTTCTCGATTCCGTCGTCTACGATCAACAACATTCCATTACTGACACCAATAAGTATTACAGCAAAAAAAGACGAGGTAAAGGAATCGCCGAAAAAAGTACCAGATCCTATTCCAGCAGTAATTCAGAGTCAAGTTAAATTGAATGATGATTTGGCTGATCTGGATTTTAGTTCCTTAACGATGACTATGATTTCTCCACAAATTGTGCAGCCAAAGGAAGTTGAAAAACCGAAGAAATTTGAGGATCCGTTTGACGATGTGAATGTGCTGAAACAATTTCATAAGGAAGTTGAGGGCTTGGAGAAATATATGGAAACGTTGACTGTAAAAACTATGAATGGAATAACTCCATTGGCGAATAAATGGAAGGAACTTCAAGATCTTTTAGTCAAGGACGAGTCATCAAGAAGCATTTCTATTGCTAAACTATTTCCTGATAAAAATAGATTTGCTGACTTTCTACCATACGATCATGGACGAGTGCTGTTGCCTACATCTACAGATAATTATATTAATGCTGCTATGATCAGAGACTGTGGACCTGTTTCATTCATTATGGCTCAAATTCCAATGGAGAATACACTAAATGATTATTGGGAAATGGTTTGGTCTCAAAAGTCAAATGTATTAGTTTGCCTTTATTCTAATTCCGAGGTAATTTATTTCTTATCATTTAAATCCTTGACATTTTGACCTAATCTCAAATTTTTAACTTTGTAGCTTCTCGATCCATTTTGGCCACAAAATATAAATGACGAAAAATCATATGGGGAAGTTGCTGTCACATTATTGAAGCAGTTTGAATTGTCTCATTGCTTTGAAAAACAGCTGAAACTTACAAAACATGGATCTGATACAACCTTGGACGTTTCATTGATTCAAATTAAGAACTGGAAGAAAAAGTAATGCTTTTATAAAACTACTAAGTGTCCATAATCTCATATTGTCTATAATTTTAAGGTCTGCTGATCACATGCTGGATGTTTCGAACAATATAATTACATCATTTAAGCAAATGAATCCAAGTAGCAAGCAATATCCTCCGATTGTTCTGAGCTGTATTAGCGGTGGTTCCGATAGATCTGGTTTGATGACTCTTGCAATAAGTGCTATTTTTGCAACGCAGATGAAGAAGCCAACATTATTAAGTATGTAGTCAGATGACATGTGTAGAAAGTATGTAAATGATCATTTCGAACATTTCAGACGTTGTCGATCACTGGTTTAGGGTTTGTTCTCAGAGAAAAGGCGTTTTGGACGACGAAAGCTACTTAAAGCTGTCTCTGCAAATTGTCCTTAATAATTCTCATAGGATTTTGAATAAGCGTAAGTATTAAGCATTAATACTTGTATCCAGCATAATATCAGAATATTCTTATTAGGTGGGATAATGACTTCATATCAAGTTAAGAATGCTGAGAAACTGAGCTCACCGAACGAGACTGAGAAAATAATTAAAGACTCACTTCAAGAGCTGGATCCTTTTTGGAAGTTTAAGTAAATTATTATTTTTGTTTAATTCCTTTTATGCTTTTAACAATGCCTTACGTGAACGAAAGAAGTTTATAAATTATTTATGGTATCGTCAGTTATCGTTTAATTAATTAAAAAATATATATCTAATCGCATATATTAGCTTTTATTCCTTTAACAAAAAAAAAATTATATTATAATTAATGTACTATGACACATTTTCTATTCATTGTTATGTGGAAGCGGTTGATTAGGATTGTCTAATGAATGTATGAGGGAGTGGATGAATGAGAAGAAGAATAATAAATTATCATATTGTCCATTGTATGGTGTATTTAATTCCTTTTGTTCTGCATCGTCTGTTGATATGATTTTATTTTCAGGTATCCAGTCAGTATTAAGCAATTGGAAGTCTTTTAAGCAATTGTCATAATAAGTTTTAGACATGCCCCAAGCATTGACATGAAATTCTAAAAGGAATTGATGAATTGCCTCGATGGTACTCAAGAACCACTCTGGAGCACCTTTCTGCTTCCTCCAGAACTTGGTAATTCTGTTCTGGATAATCACTGTACTTATTGCTTGAATTCTTGGATCTTGATAAATTCCTCTACATTGCTTCCAAGTGCTGTCGATAAAAACTGCCTTTTTAAAAGGCAAATTGTCAAGAGTATAGACTTCATCTAATTTATTGTTGCTTGAAATAACTTCCTGTTGTCTTTCTTCATCCACAATCTCTTTTAGGTTCTTCATAAGTAATGTTCCTATTCGATATCCTTTCTCTAATCCATGATTCTCCTTTAATTCAAGTTTCCTACATCCCTTAAATAGACTTTTAATGTCTACAGCATTAGGAGAGACAAACAGCAGCACACAATCATCTTCCTGTGTATAGTCTGGTATATTTGGATACTCATAAATATGCACTTGACTTCCAGCAAGCATTTTTGCGTGACAGCTTGTACTTTTTCCATCAACTTCTTGCTTGTGCTTAATTATATCAATTTTAAATGGAAGCTAGAAGTGAAAAAATGTTAATAGATTGCTTTAAAATCAGCTTGTTAATATTATACCTCAACTTGTGGAACCTTAGATGCTGGATGTGGAATCGAACATGTATAACAAAAGAACTTTCTATTCTTTTTACATGATACACACTGGAACCGTCCATTTACTTCAAATAAATGCGAATAATCAGCTATATTAAGGCTGGGAAATGGTTTTTGAAAATCCCTCATTATTTTCGCTATTTTACTCGTGTGTTATTTGTTATTATCCACACTTCTAAAGCATTTAAAGTTAGAGCAAACGTTATATTTAGTTCCGTCCGTACGTAACTCCTACTTATTTTTGAACTTAAGAATCACACACATACTACTGCATATTTTTTTGTAAACATTGTCAGTGAAATAAATTAATTTTGCTAAAAATGAGTGAAAATATCCAAGTAATTACGTCGGAATTTGTGAAATTGAATGTCTCTAACTCGTCAAATGATGTGGTGTCGTTTGAGAAGAAGTTTGACAAGAAATTAACAATTGGGGAACTAAAAGTAAGAAAAAAACGCAAGAATGACTCATGCTCAATGGGATCTTCTTATTAATCATAAATATTAATTGCTTTCAGTCAAAACTTGAAGTGCTGACCGGCGGAAATAAGGGTACGATGCAATTAGAGCTTTATTCTGGATCTAAATTAATCTGCAAGATAGATAATGATGATGCACTTTTTGGATCTCTTCCTATCGATGATAATATGAGACTCCATGTAATCGATAATATAATTTCCTTTGATCAGGATATTGATAAATTTGAGTTGACTGACACGCAATATGAGCATCGTGAAGATTCTGTACGATCATTCCTTAAACGCAACAGATTAGGAAAGTATAATGAGGAAGAAATGAAGCAGTTGGAATTAAAAAGGCAGGAAGCAGAGAAAAGAGAGCTTGAACGATTAGAGAAAATTACAATTGGATCGCGATGTAAAGTCACGACTACTGGACAGCCAACGAGAATTGGAACTGTCATGTATAAAGGAGATCTCGAAGGAAAGAAAGGAATGTTTGTTGGGGTGAAATTTGATGAGCCTTTGGGCGTAAATGATGGATCTTCGAACGGAAAAAGATATTTCGATTGTCAACCAAAGTATGGAAGCTTTGTTCTACCATCTGCGGTCGAAATTGGTGATTTTCCAGAAGAAGAAATTAATTTCGACGACGAAATTTAAATGCAGCATAATCAAATTGGCATAAATGGCCTACCGACTCATAAATACACATATATTCCTTATATCCTTTTTGCACTTCTATTTTTTTAACGCTTTATTTAATTTCAAATTATTGCTTCCTTAAAATTTATGTTCAAAAAACGAGCTAAAATCACAGAAAACAACTCTGGATTATTTAACCTCAAAATTATTAAAAAATTGATTGAAAAAAGAGAGAGAAAATATAAATTGTTAATTTAATTAAAATTCACGCACATAAAAGAGATTAAAGCATGTCTTTCAAGAGAACAGCCGGTACAGATTTAAATCATGATAATTGGAATGAAGAACAAGAAAGCGAAGATGCTGGAGAGTTCAAAAAAGCTTCGGATGATATTTTACAAAAAAGAGTGAAAAAAGTAGCAAAAAGAAGAATTGGAGGTGATTCAGATGCACCGATATCAAATCCATTTGGTGGATTCGGCGGTTTTGGAAGTACCTCTACGCCTGCTGCATCCTCTCCATTCAGCTTCCTGTCAAAATTGCCAGCTGCAACAACAACAATAACAAACAAAACAAATGGAGAAGCTATATCATCCAGTGACAAAACAGAAAAATCCGATAACTCAGAATACTATAGTAAAATTAAGTCATTGAACACAGCATTTGTTGACTGGATCAAATCGAGTATTGATGATAATAAAGGATTGTGCGATCTTACACCGATATTTAAGGATTATGAGAAATTTATGAAGGAGTGTAAGGAATTGAAAGACAAAAAGAAGCAGCCAGAAACAAAGACTGATGAAAAGGAAGCGACAAAGTCAACTTTTACGTTCGGAAAACCAGCAACAACTAATTCAAACTCCTTTTTGTCAGCACCATCTTCATCTCCAAGCATATTTTCGTCAATTCCAAAATCAGACACAATTTCACCCGCCAAGCAAGCAGTTGTTCCTGAAAATAAACCATTTAGCTTTGGACTTGCTCCAACAAATTCAGTAACAAGCAATTTATCAACATCACCATCATTTTCATTTGGATTACAAAAAACATCCACAGCTATAACATCGGCACCACTTTTTGGAAATTTAACAAACAATCCATCGGCTCCATTTTCATTCAGTAACGTTGGTCAAAATACTACAGTAGCTTCGTCAGATAGTAAGGCTAATGAAGAAGAAGCTGAAGAGGAACCACCGAAAAATGAGTTTGTTCCAGTTGTTGAGGATGATAGTTTGTACTCGAAGAGATGTAAAGTCTTTGTTAAAAGTGGAGCTGATTATGCCGATCGTGGAATTGGAACATTATTCTTAAAGAAAGTCGACGATAAAGTACAGCTGATTGTCCGTGCAGATACGAATCTCGGCAACATTCTATTAAATATAATCATCTGTGATGGATTACCGACCAGCCGATTAGGCAAGAATAATGTCATGATTGTCTGCCTTCCTACGCCTGAAAGTAAGCCCCCACCGATTCCAGTTTTGGTACGTGTGAAAACAGCAGACGAAGCGGACGAGCTTCTCGCTACACTTGAAAAGTACAAGAATGCACCATAATTTTCTAATCTTTATTATTTTTTAATTCATCTTATTAATTATTGTTTAATTCATAATGACATTGATTCTATTGAATTGTGTTTGAACATAAATCGAGCATATATTCTTTCTTTTTATTGATGTCTCTCAGAAATTTGTTGAAAAAAATAATTTTCTTTCATTTATGATCGATTTTAGATTAGATAATTAATTAATAATATTAAAAAATACACAAGAAAAAAATAAATGATAAATCCAAAGTCATAGTAAAGTGTTCTTCTTCCTTCTCTCCATCATTTCCTCCCCATTCTCTCAGCTAAACGTCATAATGAAAAATAATTAAATTTAAATACCAAGAACATAATCCTCTTCAAGCACTTCAATTTCTTGCGGTTGCGGTTGATTATCGTCAAAAATTCCAATTTGTATCTGATGAATATGACTTTGAACACTCCTCTCGAATAGCGGCCTATTTTCTGGATCTAGTGACTTGCTGGTCTCTATTAAACATCCACTAAGCACTTCCTCAACATTCGTATATTGCTCATTCTTCAAGTTTGATGTGACCCACATTATTGTCGCCAAATTTCCTATCAATCTTATCATCGTGTCATCCTGAATAGCATTATTATTATTCTTAGCAAACGTCTGCATTGCCAAATCCCGACATTTTTCTCGCAAGTATGTTGGAGTTATTGTTTGAAGCTCTTCTGGATCTGTGATAAATAAGTCAGTTTGTGCTTGCAAGATATTCATATAATCAGCTAAGTCGCGATTAATCCTCTCCATTTCGACTAAGAGTGTTGCATACTTCTTTTGGAAGTCTTCTGGTGCATTGTCTCCGAATGACTTAACGACCTCAGCTTCAACATTAAGTCTACGGATCTTGAGAAGTTGAAGATGCTTAATTTCAAGAGTTTTTCGAACCAAAACCATCGTTTCAAGTAATTTGATAGGATATCCGCCAATGGAGCCAGTTGTTGGTAAAACTAATGTTGGAAGTTTGGGTTTCTGGTATCCTTCAAGCTTTATGAAACTGCTACTTGACGACAACATTGGATCACTTCTTTGGAAGTTATTAACATGATGTCCAGCAAATGATGAATAAGCGCCAGTCAGTTTCAGTGGAGAAACCATATAATAAGAAATGTCTGGTCGATTGATGAAGTCCTTTGTGAGTTTATTCAAATTTAGTGTATCTTGAAACTCTGATGCCATAACTTCATAATCAGGAATTTCTTGAGACCCAATTCCTTGACGCTCAAACACAATTCGATACGAGTGACTTTTATGTACCAAGCCATCAATTGTACCAGTAAATAGACCGTCTTGTGGTTTCCTTAATCGAGCAGTGACTTTTGTACCAATTGTAAACGGCACAGGAATTTCAGCTGGCAAATCGCACACAAAGGAAGAATCTCCAGTTTTTCTCGACTGCAATAGACGAATTTTTTGACGTTTACGTTCCAACTCAATTCTTTCTTCCTCAAAGAACTTAGCACTGCATCGTCTCGGCTTTCCAAATGTTCTACGAATCTTGTTCCATTCAATACGTGTCATCATGCGTGTCTTAAGCCTTGGAAACATGTCGACCAAACATATTTCAAAATCATTACTTCCCAAGAAGATGGATCGATCAATGTTGCTGTAGAAGAATTCGTACATGACAAACTTGTGTGCTTTTGGGAGCTTTAATAAATTTCTTAATCTCAGTCCAATCCTTTGACATGCTTTCTTATCAATATTAGTCATATTCATTGATTCCGTGTATGTTGTTGTAGTCTTTAAAACCTTTTTCTTTGGACCTCGCTTTATTCCCTTCTGTCCACCGCTTTTTACAGACTCTGAGCTATCGTCATCATTCTCATTCTCATTATCCGAGTCATCATTTTCGTCCTTTTGTGACTTTCTACTTTTTGGTGGTTGTTTTTTAGCTGATTTAACGACTGCTTTAATAGGCGATGAAACTGGAGTTTTTACAATTGGCTTTTTAATCGGCGATCCACCTTTTGTTGGAGTTTTTGCTTCCTCTAATTCATCCTCATATTTTGAGTTTTTCTTTCGTATTCTTGCCGGTCTACCACGAGCATTTAGCTTTTGAAGTGGTGATCCTTTCTTCTTTTTCGGCAATTCCGTTCCAACTCGATGTAATCCCAAAGCTGCTGGCCCAAACGATTCATCTTCCTCCTCTTCACAACTTTCAAACGAATCGTCTTTTTTTGCATCCTCCTCAGACATTTTTACTGGTATTTTGAATCTAAAAAAGTAAAACTCATCATTAGTTTTATGCTATATGTGGCATGTAATTATGTAAATTGAGTGCATTAATGTCCTCATGAAAAAAAAATCTGGATTACAACGAATAATTTTTAAATAATTTAAATTTTTCGATTTTTACCGTTTAATATTTTTGGTAAAAGTTAGTTAATTCAATTAACAGCACTAGATATAAGTGATTTAGTGTAGCTAATTATCAATTTTTGATGATTAAGGAAAATCGTAAACAACGCTTGCTTGGTTGTTGTTTGGAAAAGTGAAAATGTTTAAAATCACACGAAATTCAAGATATTCACCTGTTATTTCAACTATAATTAATATTGTAGCTGGTTTCAAGCGTAATCCGTTGACTAAGTGAACTCTAAATAACCTTTTTTAACGTTTTTAAGACAATTTTTAAGAATGATAATATAACAGAAAAAATGAAAAAGCGTATTTTGGCGTAGTTCGTGCCCTTCAATTTTTTTCTCGTCCGCACTTTTTCAAAACTTCGATATAACGAACAAAATAACAAAATCACATTTTAAAGTCAACAAAAAAATATTTTATAAAGTTAATTAACAAAAAGTCAAGAATTATGGAGAAAAAAGAGGTTATTCAGGCTGTAGTTATGGCAGACAACTTTAGTGACTGCTTTAAACCTTTCACTTCATTCAATTCTCCCGTAAGTTTGTCAAATTAAACGAAAATATGAAAAAGTTTCTCAAATTATTTTAATTAATTATTTAGGCTCTTCTACCTGTTGTTAACGTTCCTTTAATCAGCTACGTCCTCGAGACACTCAATAGAAATGGCGTGGAGGAAGTATGGGTTGTCTGCTCAACGTTTGTCGAAAAAGTCAGAGAGTTTGTGAAGTAAGAAGAAATAAGATCCTGATCTTGTGAAATTAATTAATTCTACCTGATATTTTACAGGAAGGGCATAGAGGAGTTTATGACATGGTCTGTTGGAATGAGTGTACAAGTAATGGGATGTGAAGTAAGAAGTTTAGGTGATGCAATGAGGGAATTGGATGGTAAAGGAATGCTACGTGGAGACTTTATTTTAATGAATTTTGATACAATCTCAAATGCGAAATTAATTCCATCGATTATGAAAAAGCATAAGGAGAACTGCAAGACAGATAAAGATACTGCCATGACCGTTGTCTATAAGAAGATTATGCCCGGTCAAAGATCAGGAAATGAAGTTTTAGTTGTCACAAATAAGCAGTCTAGTAGACTCCTTTTTCATCATCGCATCCATTCGACTATTAAGGAAGATAAATTCAAATTTCCAATTGAAATATTTCTCGAAAATCAGGAAGTAGAAATTCATCATGATTTAATGGATCCGCAAATTTCTATTTGTTCACCAAATGCATTACCTCTGTTTTCTGATAATTTTGATTACGACACACGTGATCAGTTTATCCGTGGCTTAGTTATGAATCAGGAACTTCAAGCAGCTTCCATTTATGTCGCACAATTGCCTAATGAACAATATGCAGCAAAAGTTAGTGATTGGATGGCTTACGATATGGTCTCACAAGACATTATCAATAGATGGGTATATCCATTAGTTCCAGACATGGGAGTTTGCTTGCTGAAACAGCAATACTTGTTCCTTAAAAATAACATTTACAGAAACAATTCGGTAAAAATTGAAAGAAATTGTGTCCTAAAAAATGACATTGTCTTACACGAAAGCTGTAATATTGGCGATAAATCTGTACTGTCTCGATGTGTACTTGGTAAAAATTGTAAGATTGGAAAGAACTGCATAATCCAAAACTCTTATATCTTTGACAATGTGACCATTGAAGATAATTGTGTTCTCAAAAATTCTATAATTGGATCAAATGTGAAAATTCAGTCAGGATGTTCAATCACGGAAGGAAGTGTGATTTCTAATGACTGCATCATTACAAGTAAAAACGTAACTGGATGGCTAATTCAATCTCAGATTCCAGAACAAGACGATTATTCTGTAGACACATTTGAGAAGCTTAACGATCATGCATACAAAATAAAAGAAGAAGCACAACAAGTAGACGATTCAGAGGATGATCTTGACGACGAAAATGATTGGCAGAACTATATAAAACTTATGCCACAATCACCGCACTATGAATCGAGCAATTACAGCTCAAGAAATGAAAGTGACGATGAAGAAAATGAAGCAGAAATGCCACAAGAAGATTCTCATGTGTTCTTTACGGAAGTTTCTGACCTGCTTAAACGTGGACTTGAAGAAAAATCTGATCCTGAATTTCTTATTTTGGAGATTAATTCCTCTCGTTTTGCTAATCACATGCTATTAAATGAAGTGAACTTTTATGTCGTTAAAGCTGCTTTATGTCTCCCACTCGTCCAAGATAGTGTTGATCCACTAGAAGGATTTAAGGAGGTCTACAAATATTTAGAGAAAATCATCAAGAACTACATAAAAGGAGATTATGCAATGACTGATTGCCTTAATGCAATTGTCGAGTGCTGTGAAGAATACGAACAGTGCAAGCCAAAATTAATGAAATTCCTTCATTTCCTTTACAACGAAGATATCCTCTCAGAGGATGTAATTTTATCGTGGTACGAGGATAATGAAATTGAATGGGTCGATAGATCTTTAAAGAAATTCATCGAATGGCTTCAACAAGAAAGTGAGGAATCGGAATCCGATTAATTCTATTTTATATGTACACAGTTTTCTTTTTAAAATTTAAACAATAAAATATCACTCAGAAATGTTACTTACTCTAAATTTTAATTAATTTATTTCTGGTCTGCTAGAAAAAGCGCTTCTGCTATTTCTGAGGAACTTTTCGTGTCATTTTCGACTTGTTCTGATTGTTTACAAACTGAAAAATATAAAATTCATTAAAATATAATTAAATATGTATCGATTTGGAAGGATTGTGTTTGCAAACTACAGACGGTTCAATAATTTAAGGAACCAAGTAGAGTTTGCGCCGAAGAAATTCAGCTTAAAGTCGCCAATTAAATTTATTTGTGGAGCTTCAATATTTTCATATTTTGGCAGTACAAAAAGCGGTGAACAGCTGGAGAAGGAAGAATCGGAACTGATTATGACAATGAAAAGAGGAATTTTATCAACCATGCGATCAGAATATGATAAAGCAGAACAGCTGTATCATTTAGGTAATAATTTAATTGATTCTATAAATTGTTGAATAACATTTTGATTTGTTTTTTTAGCACTAAGAAATGCACAGAGTGTGAACAATGAACCAGCTATAACGTACATTTATGATCTAATGGCTAATTTAGCATATGAATTAGGTAAAACATGTATAATTATCAGTTCCAGTAAAATAATTTAATTAATTTTTCAGGTCAGTTTCCAAAAGCAGAGAAATTATTTGTGTCTGTCATGCAGAGATTAATGGAAAAGGATCAAGCAGAAGAAGATGATATTCGGCTCTTGCACATTTCTTCAAAAATTGCACATATAGCATATCAACAAGAAAATTTTGATAAAGCACTAATTGGATATCAGTATGTCATTGAAAAGATCCAGAAACGAGATTATCTTAAGGAAGAGAATTATCACGAGTTGTATGGAATTGTTAAGAATCTTATTGGACAGGCATTTATTGCAATGAAAAAGTTTCCTGAAGCAAAATTAGCATTAGAGGAAGCTCATGTAATTTTCAAAAAGTACAAAGATGAAATGACTGATGATGGTGTCATTTTGTTAAATA
The DNA here is from genome assembly GCA_963573255.1 of Chironomus tentans. Taxonomy (NCBI): domain Eukaryota; kingdom Metazoa; phylum Arthropoda; class Insecta; order Diptera; family Chironomidae; genus Chironomus; species Chironomus tentans. The sequence continues at coordinate 21,983,969 of OY754303.1, read as the reverse complement.
ATCTAAGTTGTGTATGTGCTGAATTGAAGCAATATGAGTCGTCTTTAAGGTACCTCAATGAAGCAATAGAAATTGCTAAAAAGATTGAAATAGATGATCTTTCACCGTATCATATTAATTTGGGCATGTTATATCTGAAACAAAAGCTGTTGGAAAAGGCAAGGGAATCTTGTAGTATGGGATGGAAATTAGCCACAAAGTATCAGAACAAAGAAGCAGTCAGTGCAGCAGAACGTTGTTTAGATGAAGTGAAAAAGGCAGTTTCATAGATTGGCAAATGTGATGTACATTTAAAATTATATTTTCAAAAAAAATTTTATGTGTAGAACTACATAATTTGAATATATGTATATGATTACTACATTCAACCTGTTTTACTAGCTTTCTTATCGACATAATTGTTAATAGTAATTTACTCAATTGCAGTGATGAGAACCATCATTAAGACTCCCAATAAAAGAGCAAAAATCTCCTTTAATGATTGCCACAATTTCGTATTTTGTTCGAGGAGCTCAGGAATTACAGTCACGGTTGCGATGTATACGAATCCTCCAGCAGTAAAGGGAAGGATCCATGGCGAGGATTCTTCTGAAGTTCCAAGCAATGCAAGGACATTTCCTGCTATAGCACCAAGTGCTGTTGTTAATTGTAGCATCATTGCCTTCTTTTTAGAACATCCAGATTTGATGAGAATAGCAAAATCACCAATTTCATGTGGAACTTCGTGAAGTAAAATTGTAATTGTGGTAACGATTCCAATGCTGTTTCCAGCAAGATAAGAGGCACCAATAGCTAAGCCATCAGTGAAATTATGTGTAAAATCAGCAGCTAAATTCAAATATCCAGCAACTTCCATTCCTGTTTTAGCACTTTCTTTTTCCTTCTTCTTGTCCTTTTTATCACCATCCTTATCCTTCTTTTTTATTAATTCCTTTTTGTCCCCTTCCTTTTTCTTGGTTTCACCTCCAGAATGACTATGTCCGTGTTGATGGTCATGTCCAATTTTTAATATACGCACGATTTTTTCAACAGTCAAAAACGTTATGATTCCAGCAAGAACCCATAAGCCAACAAACATATCATGTCCATGAGAATGTGAATGATCATCGTGGCTTGCATGACTGTGTGTATGTTCAGTATGAGAATGCGAGTGTGGGGCTACAGCATGCGGAATAAGATGTAAAAATGCGTCACCTAAAAGTCCTCCACTAGCAAATGCCAATAAAGTTTTAAGCCTCGGTTGCATGGCTTCTGTATTATCAAGAGGAACTAAGTACAAAATGAAGAATGGAGCCGCACTAATCAGCAATGTTGAAGTCAACGAATGCAGCCATATATTGAAAGTATCTGAAAAAAACATAATTAAGAATGATAAGAGAATGTTAATACATTGTAGATAAGACAAACAATTGTCAGAAAGTCTGAAAATATTTGCTATTATTAAAGAAAGGTTCAATTACCTGTACTTGACTTCATTTTTTGAGCTTGTACATCTTCATGATGGTGATCATCGTGTGCATGTCCATGGCTTCCGTGATCATCGTGTGTATGTCCATGGCTTCCGTGACTATCGTGTGTATGTCCGTGACTTTCATGTCCAGAGTGGGAATGATGCTGATGATTATGCTGAGCTTTAATTTCTTCATTAGCTTTTCTAGAATATTTAAAACTCGGTGGCTCTTCGTGGTCGTGATGATCATGTTTGTGTCCATGATGATGTTGTGCTTTAATTAAGCTAGCGCTCAAAACGACGAACAGCACTAAGAATATTAAACTTTTCTGGATCATTTTTTTGCTCCTCAAACTTAATTCTCTTATTAACTAAAAATCAATTCTTTAATCAGTTTTAGTCATTAAAGATGTTTAAAACAGTGACTCTCTTTTTTCGATCTACGTATACAATAAGAACAAAAGAACTGTAAGTCAATTCTAAGCGTGTTTTATGACCAAAAGAGTTAATGCTACCTTTACTGCGTTTTATCTTTTAAAAATTATTCAGTTCGAGAAAGACACGTTTATAAATAATAAAATCCACAAGTTTTGTCACACGATTCCTTAATGCCGGTACTTTATGTTGTGAATTTCCATGCACTTAAAGTCTTTATTTATAACTAATACCTGATCTTTATTTATTATTATGCTTAAAAACAAGGAAACTCTGATGTTTATGTCGGAAACTTATGTAGGAAATTTAACATAAAATAACTTCTGGGCGCACTCAATGCAACAAGTTGCTGTTTAGCAAATAGTAAACAATCGGTAAAGCTTTCTTGGATTATGTTTTACTCCAATTTACAGTAAATTAAAAGCAATAATTTTGGTGCTTTTTCAATCATTTTTGTGTAAACTATTAGTGTGACCCAAATGATTATGCTGACACAGCTCTTTTGACTGTCTTATTAAGTTAATAAAAATATTAAATTGTGCTTAAATTAGTTAAGTTTGTAATTTTACTAAAAGTTGATGAATTACAATGGAAACTGACGAGAGACAGTTGTTTAGCTGATTTGACGACATACCTAACATTTCTGCAATAATAATTAATGCTGCTTCGTGCTTCGACCTTGTTGGCATTTAGAAGGATGAAATAAGTTTAGAAAGCTAGATTTCAGCGTTTTACATAAGTATATGTAGTCATTGGAACGTCTAGATAGCTGAAATAAGAGAAAAATTGATTTAAAGACGATATTTTTGAAAAATCACATCCGTGGAATCGCCCATCTCCCTCATATTTGTTTCTAATTTGCCAACGTATTTCATCATCCTTCAAGTTTAAAACCATGTTGACTGATCCAACTATATAAGTAAAAGATTTATTAATAAAAGTATTGTTATAAGAATTAAATTAAATAAACTTTAAAATAAAAAAAATAATTACTTTTGCCAGGTCCGTATCGCATGAAATTTCCAAGTAAATTAATAATGTTGACAAAATCAGGATACTCATCATCATCATTTAATACTTCGACTTTGCTGTTTATCAACCCTTTCACAATAGCACTGCTATATAAATTTTCGCAATGCTGTAAGTCAAGTTTTTTGTCCTTTGAAAATTCACTAACTTCAACCCACGTACCATAATTTTGATCAAATTTTAAAGGATCCATTGTGACATCATCATTTTTCTTATGCTTCTTGTTCAAGGGTAATTCATTCTGAACTTGTGGATTGTCGGTTGTAGAAATGATGTTTTCATTACTTCCATCTGCATTATTTTGTACGACCTGATGCTCTTTTGTTTGATGGTTTTTGTCGGTTTCATGCTTCTTCTGTTTCTCTTTCAATATATTCAGCTCTTCTTGAAAATCTTAAATTATTTTATTGCTAGATTTTGAGCCAGCACTTAGCTCAACAATTTTTTCTTCAGCAGCTTCCAATTTCTTAATATTATTTTCTGCTTCCTTCGACAAACGTGAGATTTTAGAAATTAATGAAATTATTTCCTCATTCTTTTTCATTATTTCCTTTTCCATTTCCACAAGTTTAGTAGCTACATCTCTTATTAAATTATTCTTGGTTTCAACAGAAATTAATGAGTCGCTTAGCTGTTTTGTCACCACATCCAATTGATTTGCCGTCTTCTTTTTCTCATTTTGTAGAACTTCTAGATCACCTAAGATTTTTTTCAATCGCAAATCGTTCTCGCGTCTTAGTTTTACTTGATATTGTAATTTCAGGAAATCGCATCTACTCTGAATTGTTTTGCATAAACGCCCACATGAAATAGTGTCTGGTACAGACACTTTCCGATCACTCCATAATCTAATACCAGCACGTAACTGCGATCGCACAAGCCTTAACTCCATAATGTGGTTCATAATGTCATCACTTGTTTTATCATTGTAATGAAAAACATTGCTCCTCTTTAAGGTCGTATCTCCAAGACGATATAAGCTGTCAAACTGACTTCTTGCTAATTATTTGAGTATAAAAAAAACATTAAAATTGTTTAACTAGTAATACTACCACGGGCTCGCGGGACGGAAGCGCATTTTCCCGAACTACTCCGCAAAGAAAACTGACGCATAAAATTATTTAAAAATCCACAACATCTACCAACCAAGATACCAAATTTTAGCTCATCTGGTTAAGGGCAAATCCGCAAAATAGTGGAACTGGGAAAAAACGATTTGCAAAATTTCTCAACTTGGACAGGTTTAAATTCGTAAAATCCGTTAAAATTCTTATTAAATAATCGGATTTAGCTGTTTACATAAGAGTTTATCCTTCTAATTGTATTATTTAGAACTATAAATAAGACATTATACATCATTAAAAACGATTCAATGCTGATTTGTCTATGAATTTAATTAAACAAATTTGTACACAATAAAGCTAACACAAGTTTGCATCAAATTTTGTTGAGAAAATTTTTTTTATAAAAAGCGCTTTTGCAGGAGAGATTGACGCTTTTTAGCGCATTTTTGAAACTTGTTTCGAAAAGGTAGCTTAATAATGCACTTTGTTCGTTCGGCTGGCTGGCTGGCTGGCTCCAATGAAAAACTTTTTAACCAGACATCGTAGAGAGTTCTAGTTTTTTGCATTAGTTCCGTGCCATCGAGTTATTGGCCCCCCGGACATTTAAAAATCTCAATATCATTGTTAAATACTATAATTAATGATTTTTTGTTTCTTTGAACAAAAATTACATACATAGTACGCATAATACGCGCGTATTATGTGCGTAAAATAAGTTTGAATTCCAAAAAACCGTTAAATGACAAACCATTTTATTATATGAAAATTCACCGCAAAATTGTTAATTTTACTATAATTAATGATTTTCAAGTGCATTTACGCGGGAAATTTTCAAATATATTTTGACCGTTAGAAAATTTGAATGCCAAAAAACCGTTATCGAGCCGTCGAATTTATTTAAGTCACAAAATATTCATGATAAACTTATTTAATACGCAGTACTTTGCTAATCAAATACTGATCGCTAACACAAAAATGCGCTGACATCCCTCGATCTATAACACGAGGACTTTCTTTAAATTTTTCTTTAATTTCTTCTTATTAAGTGTCTTAAATCGCTTGCTGATTAAAGAAAATTATAGAAAAGTACCTCCTTAATGCTATGGAATATGTTTTATTCTGTCTAAATGTATGATTATGAAAATTTTTGCAATTTTATGAAAGCAAATTTTTGTTGCAGGAGAGATTTACACCAGAAAAATTAAAATATCTCTTTAATTAATGATTTTTATCATCAGATATTTATCTAAACTTGTACATTTGTTGAAAATACATGTAATTTGGTACTTAAACATTACTTTAATAGCGAATTTAAGAAAAAAAACAAAATTTTGAGCTTTTTCCCTTCCGCGGATTTGCCCTTAAGGAATGCAAATGTCCATTTGTTATAATGCTTAAAAACAAGGAAACTCTGATGTTTATGTCGGAAACTTATGTAGAAAATTTAACATAAAATAACTTCTGGACGCACTCAATGCAACAAGTTGCTTTTTAGCAAATAGTAAACAATCGGTAAAGCTTTCTTGGATTATGTTTTACTCCAATTTACAGTAAATTAAAAGCAATAATTTTGGTGCTTTTTCAATCATTTTTGTGTAAACTATTAGTGTGACCCAAATGATTATGCTGACACAGCTCTTTTGACTGTCTTATTAAGTTAATAAAAATATTAAATTGTGCTTAAATTAGTTAAGTTTGTAATTTTACTAAAAGTTGATGAATTACAATGGAAATTGACGAGAGACAGTTGTTTAAAGTTGAAGCGCTAAGCAACAAAGATGATCGTATCTCGAAAAAAGTCAAAATGATCGATTTACTTCCTCAGTTAGCGGCTAGTTGCTTAATGTACTCGCTTGTTATACAGGCAGGAATTAACATGTCATTTGCATCCGTAATAATTTCACAACTAGGTGATGGAAATGAAATAAAAATGGATACAAATACTGCATCGATTATTGCGTCAATCTGGTCGATTTCATTACCCTTTGGTGCCATTTCTTCTGGATTCTTAATGGATAAATTTGGTCGACGGAAGATTGGATTGTTTCTATGCATTCCTTTCTTCCTCGCATGGATATTAGTTAGTATGGCACAAAGTCTAACTCAAATTTATTTAGCACGAATTTTGGCTGGAATATGTTGTGGCCTCACAGCAGTCAGTGTAGTTTATAGCGCTGAAATCAGCTATAAAACATTCAGAAGCTCCTTATTATGCATGAATTCAGTTTGGGTATCTTTTGGAATTTTCTCGACCTATCTTCTTAATTATTTTCATTTGAACTGGCGCTATATCGGATGGATTTATGCCTGCATATCTCTCTTATCGATGATGTTAATTCTTATCGTACCAGAATCACCCCATTGGATATTGTATTTTAATGATAAATTACTTGACGAACAAAAGTTTTTGCAATTGAAATCATGTCTTGCTTGGATTTATCGAAGTCCAAAGGTAATAATGAGCTTATTTGCTGATTTTAATTAATTTCTCACGATATGTCAATTCACAGATTGCATCCGTACAATATGATGAATTAATTCAGAACTATGAGAGACATAAAGAGGAACAGAGAACAAATCAAAATGAACAACAGCATTGGATAAATGGCATAAAATTGCCTCAGGTCTATAAGCCATTAATTATTCTCGTCATAATATTTCTGTTACAACAGCTGTCCGGAGGATATATCCTGATTTTCTATACAATAAATATATTCAGAAACTTGGGCAGTGAGTTTCTGACAAGTGTAGATGAAAATTTAGCATCTTTGTTGCTTGGAACTATTCGATTAATCATGGCAATTATTGCTGCCGTTTTATCAAAAAGGTGCAATAGAAAGTCTTTGCTGTATGCCTCAACAATTGGAATGACATTATTTGCATATTTGGCAGCTATTAAAATGTGGAACAGCAATCATGCTGGACATTCATTCTTCTTGAAAAATACGAATGCTTCTTCCCAAATTCTGCCTGTCGAAAGCGATGCATCAAACTTTGGAAATTACTTCCTTTTAACATGCATACTTGCTTACATTCTCTTCGCATCTTTGGGCATCTTGATTATCCCATGGACGTGCATCGCAGAACTCTATTCCATAAAGTATAAAGCAAATTTTGGTGGCTTAACGGTCGCTATTGCTTACATTCTTATGTCTGCTGTGCTTAAAGCTTTTCCCTTTATGATCGACTCTCTGGATATTTACATAATATTCTTCATTTTCGGAACATCAAGCTTATTATGCTGTATTTTTGTATACTTCTTCTTGCCTGAAACACATCGAAAAACATTTTCAGAAATTGAAAATTATTTTATAGGTAGGAATTTGTAGAATTTAGTAAAAATTGGTAGACTGGTTAGGTAATATTGGATATACGACAATGGCATTTTTAGTGACAAGTTACATAATAAAAAATTAGTTTTTGTATTTATTGGTATTTATGGCAAGTTATTGTGTTCAATTTATTTTTAATCCAAAGACTCTTTCAGATCCTTTATCGAATATGCGCATTAATCATACACTTGCACGTGCTTCCCCTAAACAGGCAAGATACTCTCTCTTTCAATATTAAATCACCTACATGGAAAAATCTTTGGGGCGTTTTGACTTTCTTCCTTGTAACATTTAATGACTTTTAGTTCAAATGAGGAGGGAGTGAGTGGATGATATTCGTGCAATATGTTTTACCTGTGAGAAATGATGTAGAAGTGCTTACATAATGCTGAGCTCAGCAGAAAATCTAGCTATTCACATATCATGCACTTTCATTTCCTACTTGAATTCTTTTAATGGGAAGAGTAAAAAAATCAAGGAACGGGTTATTTACAAGTGACGTCCATCAAAATATGAGATATTTTAGGCCCCCTCTTCTTTTTATCGTAGCTAATCTAGACCCCAATCTTCTTTAAAATTTGAACGTAATTTGTGAACGACTCCAAAGGGATCATTCATTTATGAGGGTCTGAAGCTGGGTCCAGTTTCTCGAGTATACCCCTAATTTTATACCCTAGGATACATATTTTGTTCATACTTAGTATTCAAAGTTAAGCAAAAATATTTTTTAGGTATACTAGGGTGTACCCTAGCATATACCCCTAGCATACAGCCCATATACCCGAGAAACTGGGTGTGGATCTAAATTATTACACCTTCTTTCTTGTACAACTTAAGATGCTTTTCTCCTATGGAACGTACACAAAAAAATTTTTAGGAAAGATCCTAATCAGGGGCGTATTCAGAGGGGGGTGGGGGTTTGGGGGTCATAACCCCCCTCTGAAATTTTTTTCGAACAGAGTGTAGAGGAATGCCTAAAAATTAAATTTTTGATGGACGTCATTAACAAAAGATCCCAGAATAAAATTCAAATAAAATTTAATGAAAGTTAGAGCACAAAGGGGGGAAGCATCAGGAAACATGAAAAAATGAAAAATCATTGCACTGCTACATAAATATAAATGTTTAGTAATTTATAGCGTCTGCTTCAGGTGTACTATTTCTGACTTAAAAAAATGATGATGCATTGACATGGAAGAGAAATTGAAAGTAATAAATTATTCTCTCAGCATATACAGGATGGATTGAATGAATGAATCAAGGAGATATGTTATATTCACAGGAGATTCTTTTGTTGAAAATTTAATCTATTTGATGTTCCTTTTCAAATTTTCCAAATGATTCGTACCTACATGCTTACAACTGTTCATATCTTCTGAATCACAAATATCAACTTTCATTATGAGTTATGCTTCTATGAAAATTATTTTTGTTTGTTATGCTGCATGATGGATGTGAGGGGATTGCTACAAATATCTTGTTCATGTTCTAAATCTGTTTTCATTAGAATTATTCTGATCACGACATGTCTTCTTATAATCAGATCTCCAAAGGAATAAATTTCTTTTCGATCATAGCAATCTTTTCATCTTTTTTTATTGCCAATTTAATTCGTCATTTTCATGTTAATCAGATCGTGTTGCTTAAAAACTAATTCACAGTGAGAAAAATGGATGTTAGCTCTGCCGATGAACTGTACATTCCTGGACAAAACATAACTTTCAAGGCCTCTCCAGTCGTTTATCGAAATCCAACTGGTGAATAAAGACTCTTACTTCAAAAATTAAATTACAGGAGGTCCTGAATTTGCATAATACTTTGGGACCTGAGAAATATTATGGATCTGTGCCTAATTGTTATATTTCCAGTTTCTACATCATTTTTAATTCATCAAAAATTCGGGAAATATCCTGTTGTCTTAACTTGTCCATTCTGTAAGGCAACAATCAAAACCAAAATAAGAAAAGTACATCCATGCCTGGATTTTCTCTGCTGTTTATGCTGTTTCTGTTTTTGTTGCGCAATGAGATGCAAGAAGAAGAATCAGTAAGTTAAAGAATTTTTTTATGTGTCCAAATAAATAGCCTTTAATTATTGTTTTTTAGTCTTTGTCGTCAATGTGGTGCTTATCTTGGAATGTATGATAAATAGGACGTCTTCAGTGTATGATAACGAAAAATTCTTATGGATCACTTCTTGAGCTTCATTCCGAGATTTTGAGAATTCTGATGAATAAACTCATAAAAAAGACTTAAATATTCATATTGAGTAAACATTTTCTTTTCAGAACTATTAAATAAGATTGAAAGGCAACAAAGGATCTTTTATAAATGATGTCCATTTTTTAGGGGATGAGAGGATCTGAAGCTGTATCACAGTTCCAAACAAAATAATTTTTTTGGTACGAGAATTTTGCGAATGAGGACAGAGTCGAAAAATATACTTTTTATAAACGTCATTTGTGAATGACCCCCCAACCAGCGTCTCAAATTGATTTCATAAGAATTTTACAATTTTTGCATGTGTTAGCAAATTTGTGTTCTTATTTATGGAAATATGATTCTGTTTAAAAAACGACATTAAAGAAATTGAAGCATAAGTTATGTCACTTCCATTTTTATGGTTATTGTGAGTCTGCACTCATTCATTCTTATGCTGTTTTGAGTTTAAAAAAGAAATTCTATTGGAACTGACACATGTACCCTATTTTATATTCCTAAACACTAATTGCGGATACATTTGCAGTTTTATCTGGGAGTTGGTTCTGTTCACAGTTAGTTGAGTGATTTTTTTGGAAATGGAATACAAAATGTTTGAGACTTCATCTAAGATGTCTTCATTTCCGCCTGTTAATGAAGAATTGAATCAGAATGCTCAAACTCCAACAATTATCATCCAAAATCCAGCAGGTTTGCAACTTTATCATTTTACTTGAACATCTAAAAATCATATTATTTGTGGATTTATACAGTAACAACATCGATGGTTGTTCATCAAAAATTTGGAAGATATCCAATTGTTTTGACTTGTCCATTTTGCAAGACAACAGTTAAAACAATTGTTAAAAAAGTTCATCCATTCTGGGATTTGATATGCTGCCTATGCTATTATGGTGCTTGGCCATGCAAAAAAAAGAATCAGTAAGCAAATAAAGTTTACAATTTATTTATTTTTTAAAAATCAATTTGACTATTTTCAGCATCTGTGATCACTGTGGCTCTTATCTTGGAATGTGCGACTGGTAAATTTGTTCCTTAAAAGGCAATTTGAACTTCAAAAGTTTGCAACTCATTTTTTTCATTGTCTCATATCCAAATGGCAGCCATCATTCTTATTTTATGGCTTGCATTTTTTTAAAAATTTTTTGAATAAAATCTTTTTTGATATTCTGACGAAGCTTCATTTTGAGTATTTTTTTCTGAACTATTGGAGTGATCTTTAATTACAAAGTTTGGGATGTACCAGGAAATAATATTATACAGCAGGAAATTTATGAGAGAGTGCTCGCCTAGTTCTTATCTTTTACCAATTCTAGATTTAAGCATAGGGTTCCTTCCTAGAGACTACGCACCCGGTATGCAGCATATCCTGTAACCACAATTCACATTAAATACATATACGTAAATGTATCTTATCATCATTTTCAGCGTATTACTAAGAGAGTATAATTTCATGACTAATCTATGATGCTGATAATTTTGTTCCTAGCTGAGTACTGCATATTCAGTTTGAATTGTGATTTCAAAGTGACAACTTAATAAAAAATAAAGAAATGAGTAAAAAAAGTTTCCCAAATATTCCGTTGCCAAGTATACCCCAAACATTGCCCCCATTACCTCAAGAACCGCCTCATTTTCATCCCAGTTCAATGCCACAAAATATGCTGCCTTTAAATAATTCTTTTGAGCCAGGTAACTAGTACAAATAATAATTTTTTAATGCTATTAAGGGGTCGTTTGCAAATTACGTCACGCTTTAGGGGGAGGGGTGTAGAAGAATTTTTGACAGTCCAGATACAAAATTTTTCTTTTTTTGAAAAATTTGTGACAAGGGGGGTGAGGTGGGTTTTGAAAAAGTCTTTTTTTTGCGTGACGTAATTTGCGGATGACCCCTAAAGTTGATCTCTTTTATTTGCAGTTACGACGACAATTATGGTTAAAACTAAATTTGGAAGATATCCTATTGTAATGAATTGCCCATTTTGTAAAGCAGCAACCATAACTATTGTCAAGAAAGTGTATCCATGTTTAGATTTTTTCTGCTGTTTTTGCTGTTGTTGTGGATTGAAATGCAAGAAGAGAAACCAGTAAGAAATAATAAAACAGATTTCATATTTTTAGAATTAATTAATTCTTAATTTCATTAAAGCTTCTGCAGTAATTGTAAAAAGTATCTTGGAGTGTGTGATCAGTAATCGCATGAGTTATGATTAATTCCAATAACTGGGAATTTTTGATGCACTTTTTATCATCGAAGAAGTTTTATTTATCATTCATCAGAATTATATATTACTTTCAATAGAAGTGACTAAATTTTACATTGCGAATTGAAACAAGTGACTGAATCATCTTTTTCTGAATAAATGGCTTGAAATGCATTCTCATGTTTTTAAATGTTAATCATTATGTGCAAAGTAATGTTCCTAAACAGTTTTTGCTCAATTTTTGGTTACTGAGGATGGAATTTACACTGAGGATTAATTTAAATAAATGAAGGAATCCTGACAACTAACAAATCAGATCATTTACTTTAAATTACAACATTTCACACAATAAAGACGTATCCAGGAAGGGGTCTAAGCCAATGGACCCCCCATCGAGAAGTCGGACCTCTTCCTTGAAAATTTTCTGGCTACGTCTCTGTAACACTCTGTTATTGTAATTTAGGAGTTTTGACCTAAAAAATCCAACAAAATTCCCAAAATAAGGAAACAAGTTTTATATTAATTTCCTTAGGTATTTATGGTGTCTATCTGTGGTTTCAAACCATATGTAGGCGAATCTGTCAGTGCTCTATAGCCGAGTAGTTAGGCAACAGACCGGAAAACTGTATCATTCTTTTTGTAAGTACGTTGGTTCGATTCCCAACAGTAGCTGATTTCTCAATCTTTACGTGTAAAGTGTTGTCTATAATGACAAGGATTACAATACTTAATGAACAATTTTGCGTATTACTAAGAGCTAGCTATAGCTTGAGGTATTATTTCCACGGCTTGTCAAGAGTTCTCGTTCGAGAATTTACCGAAACCGAGACTTTGAGATCCCTCATTCAAGAGTATGTTAACAACCTTGTTGACTGACATGAAATAAATCTTGAACTTGTCTGAAAAATATCAACTTTAGCTTAATTCCAAAAATGTCATAATTAGGAAACTACAAAATATTTCATCATGCATCGTCCAGCATACATACGACTGAATTTCCAGCAACGAAATAGGAAAACTTTTTGTATATTTCGTCCACACAAAAAAGAGTGTCCCAAGTGTTCGATGATGAAATTCAATTATAAACTTTTCCAATAGTGTTTTTTTCGTCAGCAAATCACCATGTGCAAATCAAAAAATCTGTAACGGTCGTCAGTATTTCTCTTCAGTCTCGAACAACAATTTTGCTGTGAAACTTTTAATATTCTTGACAATGCATTTGTCCATGTTTGATGAAATTATTCGAATGAAGCATGGATTTTCCCACATGAGCCAGTTTTTTATGACTGTAAAATATTTTCTGAAAGCTTTTAAGGCATGCATACCAAGAAGCATATGAAAGCAACATTTCAATTTTATTGAAAATAACTTTTTTATAATGTTAACTAAATTATACATTAAAAGTGCATTACTTCCACTTTTTGCCTCTGCTGCATCCAGTCCTCGAAGCAAAATTTCCCAAACTCCATACCGACATCCCATAATAAAGTATGCAGGACGCAACAGTTTAAATAAATGCTTATTTAAAAATCCATTTAGCTTTTCGTACAGAAAAATTTTCATGTAGCAAGTTAATCTCTACATGCATCGTTATAATTAACAAACTTTTTCCATCTGCGGATTTTTTTATTGCTCACAACATGATGCTCACATGTGGTGAGCGTTTATTTGCAGATATTTTTTTAAATGTATAAAATAAAGTAAAAATTACATTTTTGTGGTATTCTATTGGATACAAATGGTAAATCATCGATTTTATCGTTATTGCATGTTCAACACTCATCCATGAAACCGCGATTATCGATGTACATTTTTTGTCATGTGCTTTTGATACCATTCGATTACGAGAGTAAAGCTCTGCATTTATGCACTCGTGTTCTACCTTTTTGCCCTTTTTGAAAAATTATTGGAGCATGATTCTCCAGCTATTTTTATGCTGGGCAGCGCTGGTGAGATTACAAGTCTTGTTTTTGTGTGACGTAAACTAAAACGTTTATACAGGAGGTAGAAATTTAAGCTTTAAACTTTCAGTGGATAATAATTTTAGTCCACAAATATAGAAATAATCAAGGCTTCCCAGCTTCTAATCTTTAATCCCATAGAGATTAAAGATTAAACAAAGATTAAAGATTAGAACCTGGGAAGCCTATGGATCAGTATATATCATAAATATTTGTAGAGATTGCATCTCAACCATAGCCAGAGCTTTAGCAAGTAAAGCTGTATCAATGATATCACCAAAGATTCAGAGTAGATTAATATAAAAGTGCCTTGATAGCTCAGTTGGCAAGGTGCGGGTCACGAGAGTTGGTGTGGAATTTGAACTTCCGGGTTCGCCTAGTGATTTTACAGAAGTTTAGATACTTCGGCTTCTTAAGTGCAGCAGTTTTAATGATAGAAAACTAAAAAAATTAAGCAACGTGAGATGTGAGAACGGGTCATAAATGATATAGTTGAACGAGCAGGATACGAGAGCTGTAAATTCACCGTTGAGGGATTTTATGGAACGGACCTGGTCACGTTGTAACATGCTGATTATATTGGAACGAGAGCTGACATGAATACTGAACCTAAGATCTGAGAGTTTTTAATTAGCTGCTGGACACACAACTTTGAGAAGATTATGCGCTGTATATCTGAGCTTTATACATTATAATATAGTTTTAGGGAATTATTGTTAAGTTAAAAAGTTGTAGCGCTTTAAGGTTTTATGAACACTGTCGTACAATTTAAAAAAAACCTCCAATATCCTTTGTGCTGAAAGCATTCAACCGAAAATCACAAAATCATGAGTTTGATTCCAGCTTGAGAGAAATTGTTGGACATTTTGCTTAATATTCTAATTATAGTTCCTTAACTGTGCCAAAACAAAGTTTAACCAGCACTGTAGTGCGCTGAAAGGAATTTTCTGAATCAAGCAGATTAATGTGCTGATCAAATTAAGATTGATTGAACAAATGCTAGTGAAATATTGGATGTTTGACTGAGTATCAAGCATCAATTATGAATGCGATTCAACAAATCCATTTGCATCATTCATTTCTTCTAGGAATTATCATTAGAGCCAAATCATTTAACTGCTAACTCACCTCCTCATTATACCTGTATTTGAAATGTTTACATAAAGTCGTACGCAAAAATTATATTGAATAGAAAATGAGGAAGTAATTGATTTTCCATGCTCAATTAGAAAATGTTTTTAATGCCCTTCCAGCATTCATCAAAATTCTCAATTAAAAATGCTAATTAATTCGTTTTCATTTGTAACAAATTTTTCAGCTCGTTTGCAACGTTTTTTCTTCACATCAAAGAATCATTTTAAGAAGGCGATGATGAAAAAATAAAAATTTTGTTTGAAATAAAAATGATTTTTTGCGTGTCGAATATGAAAAGGAAAAAAGAGGGAAAATTTATGGCTTTGGTAGTGCGGTAAAATCAATTTGCATCTTTGTGAAAATTCATAAATTATTTCTCATCAAATCAAAAGTGCTTTTCCCTTCTCACAATTCTTTTTCCTTCATTTCTTTCCATCTCACTAATATAACCCTTCATCGGAAATATATATATTTTTTGATGGTAAAATACGGTTCTTTTTATATCAATTTTGTGTGTGGGGAGGTTATAGTATTGAGGCAGGGAAAAAATTGATAATAGCATTGTGGGATTGCGGAAAATAAAAAAGGGAAAACGAGATAGAAGGAGCGAGAAAAGGCGAAGTTTTATTGAAAAATAGAGTTAATGTCAATCAAATGTGATCCAGGGGAATTTGGTATTTTAGTTTTTAAAATGTTTTCGAACGTCTTTCCCCTAAAATCGTCGTTTATCGTTTCTATTTTGACTACACAGAAGGTATGCATGCATCAATTTTAATATGCATGACAATAATTTGATAGATCTACAGTTTTTCAATTTTTTCCTTCTCATGGATATTTTCTTGACAGCATTTTTAGCATATTATGTCATTATAAATCAAACTTTCCAATCAGAAGTTTCAAGCTTCGACAATAAATTGAAAAATTATTTGTTCTATTAAAACATAGAAGTCTGCAGTATATTTAACCATGTCTAGCCATGTCAGCACATTATTAGTAACTAGTTAGAGGTCGTTCGGATATTGATTAATTCTATGAGGAGATGGGATCAAGACATTTGTGAATAATATTCATGATTTTACTATAGTTAGCTGATGTGGCTCGATAGATAGTGACTTTTCATTTTCAGTCACAGCAATCATGGATTCGAGACTCTGCCTGATAAATATTTTGATTGTCGTTTTTCGAATCATATGTACTGGAAATGAAGCTCACAGCTCTCCGTGAGTGAACTACAGACAGAAATGTCATCAAAGAAGTGGTTTGGATCTTACTAACAACTGTTGTACTAAGTTGAGTTGTGGCTTAACGAACCCTTACTCGTTAAACAATTATAATCCGCAAAATGCTCTAACATACATGCATAGAAATAATTCTAAAATTCAGTTTTTAAAATTTTTCTAAAATGATTTTAAAAACCATTCTAAAAATTATTTTTAAAATCTAAAATTTTGTTTTTAACTGATTTTTAATTTTTTTTTCATATATAAAGAATAATTGCCATGTGTTTTCAGATGGTTCGGTGGCGTAGTTGTTAGAACACTGTAATACTAACCCAAAGGTCATAGGTTCGATTCTTACTCCGAGCAATTTTTTTTCAAAATATTTATTTCTAAAAAAACGTTTTTAGAATCTAAAAATTATTACTAAGAGTAAAATCCAATAAATGTTTCTATGAGTGTAGCTCTAAATCACAGAACATTCAAATCAGAGGCGTAGTCAGGAATTTTTAAGGAGGGGGGTGTTGAGGACCCCTATCTGACTAAGCCTCTAATTCATTCAAATCTTATTCCGAAAAAGAGGTTTTTAGAGTAACATATTAACATTTTTACTAATTGAATCTAAGTGATGTATCATCTAGATTTATTAAATATTTAAATGTTTGTAAGATTGGCCTAATAAACTTATTATTGATACTGAAAAGAAATCGAATTCACGTGGGATAATTGAGCTCTATTTCTTCATTCAAATCTTCCTAAAATAGCAATCATTTCATTATATGAGAGAATGTATTAGATAAATACATTACCTGCTCCGAATTTATAAACACTAAACAACTATAAAGTATTTCATTCCATTTTCCTAATTAATTTTTTTCCGTTCTTCTCCCAATGAAGAATATTTATCTAATAAATCTCAATTTTATCTCAAATTAATTGGGTTTCTTTTATGTTGTTTTGATATATAAAAGAAAAATAGAAGAGAAACTTTCCATTCAACATTCCCTGTTTTCTTCTTTGTCAGTGAAATAATAAATATCACGTGTATGTTTGTGAGATGAGTTTTTCGGAAATTATTCTTTCCTGTGTGTACCTAATAAATGAAGATACAATCAAGGGAATGAAAACTTCTGATAGGCCATAAATTTCCCTTCGAGTTCTCTTCTTGACAAAATTGCTCCGAATAGTAAGTATATGTTGACCTTAGCACGAAGTTCATGGATTAACTGATTCAATGTGTATGATAGAAAACTGTCTATTTATTGAGTGATATTTCGGGATATTTTCAGGACTTTTTCTTAACAACCCTAGCCCTGGCCCTAGCAAATTGAAGAATTTTCTGGTAAGAAAAGGGAACAAACTCAACAATTCCCTCTGGCTACACGCCTACTTAAACCTGGAGTCTTATTGCCCTCAGCTGAATGCGACGCGCCGCACTCTTATTCATTTTTGATTCAATCTGAAGATAAATTTGAGGAAAATCCAGACTCTATCTGTGTAACTCCCCAAACAAAGACAGAGGTAGAGAGCAAGGAGGTCGAAAAATCTCATTTTTAATGGACCTCATCTGTGAATGACTCTTAGCTCAATAAAGTTACACCAAAAGAAAATCACTTCCAGTTCAAATAATTTTCAACTCAGTTAGAAAATTTTAATCAATTATATTTTTAAAAATTAATTCAAAAAAACTCAACTGGATTATTTTTACCCAATTTCGCAATTATAAGAGCATTTAGCTGCACAAATTGCACTCTGAATTGTAAAAAGCTTTATCATGATAGAATGCTTAATAAATTACTAAAATCCAATTAAGTGGATTATCTAAAACATTTAGCAATTTTCATCCATTCCATTTAATTTGTTCTTTTTCTGTACCTTCGAGCATCAGGTAACTGCTAGAATCTGGAATGAGCATAAAAATGTTCGATAATAAATCCTGTTGCATTTAACTAGTGGAAATAAAAATATTTCATCCATAATTTATGGCCCGAAACAGTAAAAATAGAAAAAGTGAGCATCAAAATTCGTTGTTTCTGCTGGAAAAAACCCTTTAATAAACATATTAAATGCACAACATTACAACATCATGGATGTATGAAGTAGAATAAACAAAACCAACATGTAAAAAAATTGGAAATTGCAATTTCCTACATTTATATTTCCACATTTTGAGTTAATCAAATTTTTGTGGCGCACATGACTGGGTTCATGTGGTTTTTTGAGATGAGAAATTTTTGTGTTGCTCATGTTGTCAGAAATTTACTTTAAATATATTTTGATGTAAGTGTGCATGGATTACTGCTGATTCATTTTGGCTGGCTGCCGATGTTCACTCGATGTATTACAATATATCTGTGTCGTAGAACAAACGTTTCATACGCTAGTTGATATTTTTTTCTTTCCTGCATGTATGCTGCTGTGTATACATAAAGTTGTGGCAATTTCATTTTGAAAACATGTATAAAAAATTATGATGATGATGGTTTGCAAGTTTTTTTTAGCTGTAAAGTATAAAATTTGTTTTGTGGCTTTTGGTGCTATAAAAAGTATAACAATCTTACTTCTGAAACTATAACGCACGGAATGACACTCGAAATTACTTTGATTTTCTCCACATTTGATTAACTCGTGGTTGTTTCTGTTTCTTGATGTTGAGAATACATCAACGGTCATTTTGTATTTGAATTGTAAGAGCAACTACATTTAGTTGACTTCCCCTTTTAAAGTTGTTTTCCCCTCTCTATGTAAAATTCAGTTTTCATTATGGGCAAATCTACGAATAAACGGTACTGCAAAAATCGACTAAAAATTCTTCTCAACTTGATAAATTCAAAAAAAAACCGTTAACTCAAAAAATTATTTTGCTTTAGTTAAAGGGTAATTCCATGGAACGATTTTTCTACAAATTTGTCTCAAAATTGATTTTTCACATCTTTAGACTTAATAACAGTAAATAAGCTTTTTACAGAGCATAATTCTATGCTGTTTTAAATTGCTTATTCTTCACGAAACGATTATTTAAGTTTAATAAAACTTCTTAAAATCATCTGCAAAACGAAATATAGAAAATTTTGTTTTTCTTTGGCGAAGAACATGGATTCAACATTTATGTAAACATTGAAATTATTTCATGGAATTACCCTTAAACCAACACTTGATGAAGATGCTTGTTTCGCTGTAAGCTGGATAATTCACAGAATAAAAGTCCGTGGATTCCTTATTCAAAATCTCGTATGGATGAAGATGCTTTAAAGTAAAAATGAAACAAAAATCATTGAAAATTTGAATCACAATCGCCCTAAAAGCTTTCAGCATTTACATCAATGCAGTGTGAATAGTAAAAATGCTTACCGAAAAAAATCGATGTTAAAATCGTACGTGTCTACGAATTGTGTGAACTTTTGTTCAGAGGATGTTGAGAGAGAGAGGGAGATTGGAAAGGGCCTTCAATCCATCGATAACAAATAGCAAATAGAAATCGCACGCACATACAGAGAACATGTCCCGATAATAAATTTCATAACAATGATTTAAATCTTCTTTACGTTTTCAGCTATGCCGATATATTTCGTCTATGCTACAGATACATCTCTCCGAGTATATATGTCACTGCTATTATTTCCCCATCCCATCCAAATGAATGTCAAAAAAAATTGTAACATTTGGAAAATTCAATTAAAAAACTTTCTTTTTTCTTCAGACTTCTTTTGAAGATTTTTTTATATATTCCTTTCGTTTTTTTTTTATCTAAATGCTTCCTCTCCCACCCTCTGTCGCATTGCCCTTCCTTCATTCAACCCAATTCAACTATCTATGTGTAGATTTTTCTTATGTACGTATGAACCCGAACACAGGAAAATAAAATTACTTTGAAATTTATTGACATTCAGTTATCGTAAGAAATTCTCATACGCTTTGTACGTGATTGAAACAGTTCTACGATTATATTTCTTGTTTCTCCCTATCGTCTTCCCTTTAACAAAGGTTTGATTTGTGAATTTTCAATTTTTCCAAAGGAAAATCAATTTTTCAAATTTTATCTCAATAAGTATTTTACTTAACTCATTTTCGACTATTATTCAATTTTATCTTATCGTATCCATCGTCATCTTTTCATGCTTCTCATTATTCCATTTAGAATGTGAGATGTTGACGATTCTAGACTTCTCAATGAGTGTGTTTGTATTGAAGCGTCGCAAAATGCATAATAGTCACGTTGAAAATACAATTCCATTTTAATTAAGGGATTGGGGATTTTGGAGGCTGAGTCTGACTCTAAAGCTGACCAAATATCAATTTTTGTGGTATTTTAATTACATCTCTGGTGACTGAGTTATGTGGCAGGATATGAACTTTAAAATAAGGAAATACTTGTAACAGCTTTACAAATAGGCTATGGATGGTAAAGGGGTCATTCAGTCATTATGTTCGCGATTTAAGTTCAAAAATTATTTTTAATGCAACAAGTGAATGTCTATGACAGGGTTCCTAAGCACTATTGCAGGTGTGTCGTTAAAAATTTAGCAAAAAACAAAAAGAAACCAAGAAAAAGTTGACAAAAAGTTTAGTAGCGTGTTGCAAAATCTGGTATGCTGAATTTGTTTACGCAATCTAAAAAGTTTGAGGACCACTCTTAGGCGTATTCGGTGGGGCTTTTGAATTTTTTTGTATATACGGTAAAATTTAGGGGGGGTTGTCGGATGTTTTCCCTAGCAAATTGAAAAATTTCCTAAAAAGGGTTTGACCCACAAAACCCTTTCTAACTTATTTATTTTTTTGTATTTGAAAAAAAATTTCTTTCAGTAATTTTCCTTCAATTTAATTAGTTTAATTTACCTTCTGCCAGTCTTGACCCATCTTGATTGCTGCATCTACGGATCCTGTTTTGAAGCTGCATGTGGTATTCCCTTCTATTCATTTTTTTAAATAACAGAATATTTTACGTCCACTATCTTCAAAATTCTGTTTGATAATGATTTTTTTTCTTTTCATGGCACTCTTTGGTTTTTTTTTCTGATCGATTTGAAGTAAAAAGGAATAAGCCGAATTGGACATCATGGATTACGATACATGCGATCAGTTTATCCGTGACTTAGTTATGAATCAGGAACTTCAAGCAGCTTCCATTTATGTCACACAATTGCCAAATGAACAATATGCAGCAAAAATTAGTGATTGGATGGCTTACGATATGGTTTCACAAGATATTATCAATCAATGGGTATTTCCATTAGTTACAGACATGGGAGTTTGCTTGTTGAAACAGCAATATTATTATTATTTGGCTGTAGCCTTTTGTTTATATTTTATGAGCTATTTCATAGAAGTTATATTAAGTAAGAACAATAAGTTCGTGTGATTTTATTGTGTGCTAATAAATTTTGTCATATCTTTGAACAGATCTACCAAATTCCAGTTGCATCAATACAGATTATGTGGAATTCAGGTACAAGCGTGACTATTACATCAATCAAATTTCGGTATCAACAGAATCAGTTAATGTAAGTTATCTATTTTAAGATAAATAAATACTTGATTTAATGCTTCTTATCCTCTAGAAACTTAAAAATGAGTCAGCAGAAAGCGATGTTGGTTATGCTGCAGATAATATTATAGATCAACAAAATGACAGCAGTCTCGCAACTAGTGACATTCTTTGACACGAATTTACGCTTAGAGTTCACTGGAAACTGTCATCATTCTATTTCATAAATCACATGAGCCACATGTAATTTATAATTTAATACCCTCTCAAAATGTTTTGGATACGTACCTGAAATTGCTAAAGTCCAATTTTTTTCTAAAGCAGAAGCATGAAAACGAAGAGCATGAAGTGAAAAAGTTTGACATTATTGAAGTAAACATCACATTAACTTCAGTGAAGAAACTGGCAGAATTTTATGCAAGCTCTACAAACCTTTCTGATAGTAATCTTAAGGAGCCAGAGGTGACTTAAATTAATTAATTGAAAAAAGAAAGTCACGCCATCACTCTTATTTTTTTAGCAAATGAATATCCCAGAAGGAATTAGTAAAATCACTTCAAAGAAATATGCAACCACAGATGTCGTGCCAACAAAGCCAATAGCTTCAATTACAGCTAGAACGTTGCCTACAAAAATTAAGGAAGACTAAGGAAAAATTAAGGTTAATATATGCCAAATAATTGTCTCGTTCGGTATAATTTTTCTTCAATTTTCGCATGACCTAATTTAATTCTATAAATAAATAAATTTTCAGGTGCAGGCTGCTGGAGTCAAAAAATTAATAATCAATCACTAGGCTGTGTCACAACGGGAAATGGAGAATATATCATGAAAACGCTTTTAGCTATAGAAATTTGTGTTAATTTAGTCAACAACGAATGCCCACAATAAAACTTTATCAGATTACAGTATCGAAAATCTTCAGACCAATGAATCGGGAACCGCTATCTGGCAGTTATTTGGTTGAGTTGTCATTATTAGCTCCTGTTGGAGCCGACGCTGTGGCTGAAGACATGAGGGTATTTGCCGAGAAGCTTAAACCTTTAGTGACATTGGAGAAAATTGATTATAGACGGATTGCTCCAGGACCGAACTGAATTTTATTTATGATGAAAAGTTATCAAAAAGTAACAATTAATTAATTGACATTAAATTTGATATCTGAACAGTATGTCAGTATGTGTGTTTCAAAAATTAAAGTCCTCTACTTTTTATTCTTTTTCTCTGTCATAAGTGTCCCTAAATCTTTCAACGACGCAGTCGCTGATCCTCGCTCAGCAGGTTTCTGTTGACTTTCATGTGGTTTCCATCCTACGAAGTAAATGACTTGAAAAGTTGCTTGAATGCCTTCATCATTTGTTTCAGGATTCGTTTTCTTGTACATTTCATTGTAAATTGCAGCTGATGTAGAACGTCACGGCTTAATGTCAACGGACGATTAAATGCTGCATTATTTTCAGCCATTCCTTTGAGATCATGAAGCAGTTCAAACATACTAGGATATCCAACAACCATCTCATCAGTATCGATAGTTAACATCGTGAATCCTGAGCTGTTTAGTAGTCCTCCTATATCTCTAATTTGTACAAATGGCGAAACGTGAGGTGACAAACCACCTCTTCTTTCCTGTTCAGCTAAATGAAGTGCTGATCTAAGTTCATATAAAGTTTCTCCTCCAAACATTGATGCAAGAAAAACTCCATCAGGCTTAAGACAATAATTAATTGATCTAAACAAGCCGGGAAGATTGATTTAAAAGCTTTTTAGTGGCCGGAAAGACAGACAAATTACATTATTGATCTACTTTTCTAGGAAACAAGTCTTTAAAAAATGCGTTAAAAACAAAATAAATTAGGGAATTTTTATAAAAGTGTGTTTTCATTTTTAATTCAATTTTAAACAGTATAAACAAGCCGCAACACTTGTTTATACTGCCAAAATAATGCTCAAGCTGTAAGAGATGAGCAAAGTGTAGGAAAATGAGTGTTTTATCAGTTATAAATCAATTAAATTTAGAAAATCCAAAAAAGTGTTTTATTTTACCGATTATTATTTTTGGATTATTGTATGTCAGAAGTGTATATGCTGATGAAATTGGACAATCCACACTTCAGTATAGTAGTGATGAGAATGAAGGAACGGTAGATGAGCTCTCATATTGCGATGAGAATTTAATAAAGAATCGAGAATCAAGTAAAAGGTGCGTAAAAGTTAATTAAAGTTAATTTTCTCGTGAGAAAAACAACAATTCAAGGTCGCATGTCCCGTTCATTTTCCGCGTTATCTAAAGTTTTATTTATAAAGTTGTTCTTTTGCTCATGATAACACGTAATTGTTTATGACAAGAAAATCATCTCTTTTGGGTGCTAAAAGAAGTGACTAGAAATTTCGCAACATTCCAAATGATTTCAAATTACCTTTTTTTTACTTCCAACTCACAGGCTGCTTTTCATTTCCACGCTCGATGGCGGAGTTACGGCATTGGACTTAACGAAAAATGGACAAGTTGTTTGGAATTTCATTACTGAGCCAGGCGATTTACTGTCATCATCAATTCATCGTTTGGAAATGTCAAGTCAGGGAAAATATGTTAGAATGATACCAAGCTTGAGCGGTGGAATATATAAGTTTGATGGAGATTCTATTGAAGCAATTCCAGTTAGAGCCGAGGATTTATTGAAATCGTCATTCAAGTTTAGTGATGATATGGTCATTTCTGGTGGGCAAGAAGTAAGGACGTATGGAGTAAATTGCAGAAACGGTCAAATCATTTATGAGCAGTCTATGAGAATCAGTAAGAACTTTAGTGAGACTGTAGATAAGAAAGACTCTTCGAAGACAACACACGATCCTTTACTTGACGATGTTTTAGTTGTTAAACGGCACACGCAAGCTTCAGTATTCACATTCTTGGTGCCAACATTTTTAACAGAAATTGAGTAACGCTATGGATTGAAAATTGCTTACGAACAATGATTTCGAGGATGAGTTTCGAGGATAATTGGATCAAATATATTTACTGAACAGGTGAGTAAGAAAAACTTAAAATTTTATTGTGTTTAAATACAACGAATACAAAATTTATTGTCTTAAGTCTCATAATGTGTAAAATTATTTCATTGTGAGACTTCTTTCATTTTTCACTTCTATCTCGCAAATATAGTAATAAATGAAGAAACTCAAACATTACCATGCTGAAAATCAAGAAAGTTTCAAGTAATGAGCAAGAAAACTATAAAGATCAAGTACTTTATTCAAACACAAAATATTAATAATTGATCAATAATTTTTAAATATGTTCACAAAATATAATTTGTCTGTAATTGTATAGATTTATATAAAAAAGAATTATATTTTGAAAATTAATTAACGATTTATAAAAATAGATAACAATTGAAAATTTTATTTTAGGATTTAAAATTTAATCTGAGGATTTAAAAATTTTCACCATAAAATTTTACAATCTTTGCTTTTGTGTATTTTTTGGTTTGTTTAAAATTAAGCGTTAAACAATTATTTTAATATTTAACTGTCTTGGGAGTTTTAATCAATCAGTAATTCTAACTAATTCAAAGGGAGATTTATTATTAATACATAACATTATTTCCTCTCGTAAGTTACATATGTGATAAATTTAAAGAGATTATTTTTGATAAGTGGAAAAGAATAGAAGCTCAATTTCCCTACTTAAAGTATCAAGCAATACTATGATATCCGTAATCAGTTCACGAAGCCAACTTCTAGTATTTCTATTGAGCATATTGAGTATATAGCAGACAGTTGTCTACATAAATTCTATCAAATACCTGATGACTACTTTCTCAATTTGCAAGCTGATTTTGCGAGCAGCATTTACTAACGAAAATAATACTGCAAAGTTTATACCAAACGAAACAGCACCATTAAAAACAATAACTCAAAGTGATTCCTTAGAATTAGCAATTAAGCTAATAATGCATTTTAATATTGAATGGCATAACGCAAGCAAAAATGTAGCTATAGATGATAGATGATATAGATGATCCAAGGCCAGCGAAATGATAAGGAATGTAACAAATTATTGGTCGTTATGATGATTAATTACTTGTGATTTTTTGCATTTTTAAATACTTTTGAATGTCATATTCTACTTCTTTCACTTTTCCTTTGTTGTTCTATTAAAAATTCTATATGCAGAATTCACGAGTAAGCCATACATTTATTTTTATTCATTAAATTGCAATCAATATTAAACAAAAAATATCTAATAACTTCTAATTATTTTAATTACACTCGATTGTCTTTAAAAAATTAGAACAATAATATAATAAGTGATTCTAGTATATTTTTTGAATCATAAAAAATAGATTTTATCATACAATTTTTTCTATATAATAAACTTGTTGCATTGGGTAACTAAAAGTAAAATTGATAAAATAAATTAATTAGTAATATTAAATTAAATTGAACATTGATATGGATAACTTACTTCATTGGCTTCTTAAACAATTCTATCAAACTTTGATTTGTGACTGATTCGTACATGTGTTCTCTGACGTGACGTTCTTTTGTTACGTTTGAAATTCAAACTTTGAATTTCCATTTTCTGGGACATCAATTACGTTACACCCGCATCTCAATACAGAAGTGGAGTTTTTATAAATATATGGGCCTCAGAAAAATTTCTTCAGGTATGATGCACCAAAGTATTCATTTTTTTCTTATTTTTCAATAAAGGTTTTTTTTATCAAATCGGTGAAGTTATGTACAGTGCTTGACCACGTTTGGACTCCACAATCCAGTTCCTTTGTTGCATCTCTTGATTGTTGTACGAAACCGTTTATTTTTAAAACCCACTTCAACAATTGTAGCCTTTCCGAAACATTTCATAAGAATATCTGTCGTTTGTACAAATTCCTCTTTACTTTTTAATGACAGAACTCCATTACTATCGCATAATTTAACCGTACTCAGTCGAATGACGTGCTTATTTTCGTCTTTTTTAGGACGTGGGTTTAGGCTTTTAATAGAATGAAAATGTGCATCTGTCAATAAGCTACTGCATGAAAAGCAAATGAAGTTTTTAATATTTAAATATCGAGCAATAATTCTAGATACGTAGAGATTTGTTAGTACATTTGTATCATTCATTATAATTCTTCTACGCTTAACTAATAAATCGGAGTCTTGTAAATGTCTGACAAAGTAGATTGCCATATACCCATCCTTTCCATAAATATCAGAATAGTTATCATTTTCTTCATTAGCACAAATTCCTAAAAGTTCAGCGATATACGTGATTACAGCCTCGTGATAACTTTCTTGATCATTCCTATCTTCTGGAATTTTTATGAGCAATAGGATATTTTCTGCTGACATACTTTTCGTCCCATATGCTTTTGGAGAAAATCTCATTTTTATGTTGTCGTCCTTATCTTTAGATATTTTTAAAGTGTTTGCACCTACTAATTATCAGAAAGCATATATATTTAAATGTTAGTGGTGTTATATTTGATTTTTAAAAATAATAAAAACATACCTTTGCCAACACCATATGCCATATAATTCAGTAAGAGATTCATAACATTGATTAGGTCTGGATAATCCTTCGGACTGTCTAATATTTGAACGTTTGAGTTAATACAACCACCAAGAATGTTATACTCGGATTTATTAGTGCTGAATTTGATTTCTTTTTGTTTAAAAAATTCTGTCTGTGATATAAAATCACCATAAATTGCATCAACCATAATTTCGTCATCAACAACTCCAGTTTTAAATTTCTTCTTTCTATGAATATCATATAATTTGCCATCACTATCACTATCATCTTCTATATTATTTGTTGCTCGCTTTCGTGTATTATGCAATAGATATCCAGCATTTGCATAATTTTTATGGCTAACTTCATCTAAATTAGCTAATTCAGCTTGAGAGTGGTGATGATTTTGCGTGTGGAATGGATGAAAGTTTGATGCTGTTGGTTCAGCATTAATAGGAAATTCAGGTTCTTGTGGAAATAAATGTAAATGATCATTGGATTCTTGAATTTCTTCATTTGAGACATTGTCATTTTGAGTATCTAAAGGTCCATATGACCTAACTAACTCTTCTGTAAGAGAGACAATAGATTCATCTCTTTCCTTTAATTCTTCACGTAATGTCTGCAATTTTTCATCCATAGATTTTCTTGCTTGCACATTTAGTTTCCATAAATCTTTAAATCTAGCACAATTAGAAATGCTAGACTTTAATTCTTTCTTTTGATTTTTGCATTCGGCAATAATTATTTGGAGATCTTCTTCACATTTTCTAATAACTTCATTTTACCACGTTTTTTTATTTATTTTTTTTTTTATTATTTTTTTTTTTTTTTTATTATTTTTTTTGCAATCCATTTTTCGACCACTTCCACTGCTCCAATCGAGCTGAAATTTTTTGTACATGTGTATTCTCGATGACAATACATTCTTTTAGCATTTTGGAATCACAAAAATGCTTAATTATAGCATAATTTAATTTATGAATTTCTATATGAGAAAATAATCCAATATCAATGATGTCATTTTCTCATGGACATTCTTTGAGAAAATTTGATTTTTCCGAAATGTCATGGGTTCAAATCTCACCAATGACAAAAAACTTTTTTGAACTTTTTTGATTCTTTTTTACACTTTTTTGATGCTTTACGATGTTCCATGATTTACTTTTGCATTATTATATTTTTATAAGTCATAAAACAGCAAAAAAGTACAAAAAAGAGTGAATTTTGATTTTTTGTATGAAATGTCGATATACTTCACAAGAGCAAAAATCTTTCTTAATACGTATATTTTTGTCACTAAAATCTATAGTCGTACAACAGTTTGGCTCAAAATAGTGTGTAAATACATGCAAATCGTTTCATAGGTAGATATCGGTGAATATATTTTTGGGGACAAAACAGAGTACGGCTGTGAGAAATGAAATTGTTTTGGGTAGAGAGTGTGTGAAAATTTTTCTTGGGTTTTTGCATTTCATGATATGTAACAATGAACATATATCACAAAGCTGTGCAAGTGAAATCATTGTTATTGATCAACAAGTACGAGTAAAAAAGTCGAGAAAGCAGAATTCATGGAATTGTTAGGTGGCGGTGGTGGGACCATAATGTATATTAGATTAACACTAACTACAACCGAAATTTTAACATAAAAGTTTAAACGAAGTTTAGACATAACAATTCGGACTAGGTTGAGCGTAGCTCACAAAATTTCCAAAGTCCTTAGAAGACTGCGGATATGTGAGAAAGTGTTGGTGATTTAAGTAATAATAGTTCGAGCGGAGCTCGAATATAAAAGTTCGAACGCAGTTCGAACGCAGTTCGAACTAAGTTGAGCGTAGCTCACAAATTTTTACGTCCTGAACGTAGCGTAGCGAGTGAAGGCGTGAAAATTTTCCAAAGTCCTTAGAAGACTGCGGATATGTGAGAAAATTTTGAGTTAACCCCTGTGATCTATAACAGTTGGACGAACGAAGCGGAGCGAAGTGGAGTCCAACACTACTGTGATCTATAACAGTTGGACGAACGAAGCGAAGCGAAGTGGAGTCCAACACTACTGTGATCTATAACAGTTGGACGAACGAAGCGGAGCGAAGTGGAGTCCAACACTACTGTGATCTATAACAGTTGGACGAACGAAGCGGAGCGAAGTGAAGTCCAACACTACTGTGATCTATAACAGTTGGACGAACGAAGCGGAGCGAAGTGGAGTCCAACACTACTGTGATCTATAACAGTTGGACGAACGAAGCGAAGCGAAGTGGAGTCCAACACTACTGTGATCTATAACAGTTGGACGAACGAAGCGGAGCGAAGTGGAGTCCAACACTACTGTGATCTATAACAGTTGGACGAACGAAGCGGAGCGAAGTGGAGTCCAACACTACTGTGATCTATAACAGTTGGACGAACGAAGCGGAGCGAAGTGGAGTCCAACACTACTGTGATCTATAACAGTTGGACGAACGAAGCGGAGCGAAAAGGAGTCCAACACTACTGTAATCCATAACAGTTGGACGAACGAAGCGGAGCGAAGTGGAGTCCAACACTACTGTGATCTATAAACTGTCAACTTATTATCAATCATATGAACAAATTAGTAAAATATTTGATTTTTGGTCTAAAAGTTATATTTGTGGTATCTGAAAATGTAGCAATAACAATAACTTTAATAGTGAGATGTATTTTTTTAGAGAATAATCTCTCAATAATTAAAAATTTCATCAATTATTCAACAATAACTTCAAAGAATCTCAATGATTACTTTGATCATAAATAAATCTTAAGAAATGTTATGATTTGATTCAACAGTATCATCGAAAGACTAAAAAGTAGAAAATAATTTACTATATAAAAAAATATTTTTTTAAAAAAAACCACGTTTTTCCCGTGGACTAAAAAGTAGAAAATAACTTTTATTTTATATTTGTCAGAAATTAATTGTAAATTTTCAGATTTTATTTTAAAAATTTTATCCTCTTCCATGAATTCATGATCGTCTATGAATTGCGAATAAGTACACTTCAAAATTATCGTATAGTTCGACTACTAAAAACGTGGGCGCATTTTATAAGAAGTTATAAATTTAATCAGGGTTTCAAATTTACTAAATTTCAATTGAGAAATTCAGCATTACTGTATAGTATAGAAATTTCTTAAGTTACTTCTTATAAAATGCGCCCACGTTTTTAGTAGTCGAACTATACGATAATTTTGAAGTGTACTTATTCGCAATTCATAGACGATCATGAATTCATGGAAGAGGATAAAATTTTTAAAATAAAATCTGAAAATTTACAATTAATTTCTGACAAATATAAAATAAAAGTTATTTTCTACTTTTTAGTCCACGGGAAAAACGTGGTTTTTTTAAAAAAAATATTTTTTTATATAGTAAATTTTTTTGCCGCAATTCATTTTTGACTTCATTACAATCAGTGCTTAATTGACCAAGCTCAATTTCTGCTGATCTATTTTCCATTCGAGATGTTAATAGCTGTTTCTTTATCGAAAGCAATTCCTCGTTTACGTTCCTCTTAAATGCATTTGTCAGCTGAGTATCTAGCGATGTCCTTAATTTGTATAAGTCTTCCAATAAGTTACGACAGTTCCAACTGTCTGGAATGTGAATTCCTCTTGATGTCCATAATTCGACGACATGTTCAAGCTGATAAATTGTGCCGGATACTTCATTCATGGACACCATCAACCAATCGCTTTCAGCTTCCTTGAAATTTCGGCATTTGTATTTTTGGAGGATGTTGTTGCCAATATTGTAAGATGTGCCGAGCTGAAAATGAGCTAAAAATCAAAGTGTTAGTAATTAAGGAAATCGGAGTAAAACACAAGACTTAACGTTTCCAATTGATTATTTTTCTGATACAAAAAATTTTTTTTAAAGTACATAACATTATTTATGTTATAAATTATTAATATTGTAATGGAAATATGACAAGAATTACAGAAGGAAAGATGACAGGAAAAAAGATTTTTGTTTGATATTAAATTTCTGTCAGTTTATTTGCTATGATTTTTTGGCATGCGAAAAGAATTTCATAAATTGAATTTCATCATTATCTTTTTATAACTAAATATATAGGTGTGTGTATAGCGATAAGTGAAAATTTGCACATTTGCTGCATTTCATGTGCATTTTAAACGCACAATTTCAATTCTGAAATTAGCGACAAGCCTTAACAGAATCATTGTAAGCAGTAGCATTGAAATTCAATTTTGTTCAAACAAAAAAGGAACTTGAAATCATTTAAATATCATTTCTCATTTAAGACAGTCAGTGAGGAGGAAAGTGGAAGCTGTCTGATAAATTAAATAGCAATATAAAGGGTATAAGAATCAATTTAAATATTTTTTTGCTATAATTGGTCCAAAAAATGGTTTCAATTACATCATCTTATTCCTCGTTTAAAAAGCCAAATACCATCAATTGAAACTGATATGGACAAATCTACAGATAAGATTTTTGGAGTGATATTATTATTTGTTAAAATTCTTAAAATTTCCTTATTATCTGAAGTTCTACCAACATATAGTTTATGAAGCAACTCAAAATCTATCGTTTTGTTGCCAAATTAGCTTTGATACTGCTTTAATTAAGAAATTATTTGAGTTTAGAAATGTTTCAAAGCCAACTTTATGGAAGGTTAAAAAATTAATTTTTCAATTTTTCGGCTAAGTACTCATTGTAAAACACTGGAATGGCATACAATCGATTTTCGCCTGCCTCAGCTTTAAGTTTATGCCTATTTTATTCTATGTTAATGGTTAATCACGGAGATATTCATCAAAATAGCGTTTCAATGTCAACTTTTCAACTCATTATTGCAAAACACATTTCATTTGTTTACAAAATAAAAACACAATTTTTACAAGATCTAGCTGCTTTCATCATAAAATAATGATGACAGCATTATAAAGAATTGAAGAATACACCAAATTAACTAATCATAATATAACTTAAGCTAATAGTTAGAAAGAAAAAACTGATTTGAAAATTTGTTTACACTGCTAAAAATTTTTGTGTCAAAACTTTTCAGTACCGATTATCTGTAGATTTGCCCATATAGTGAATAGTATTAATTAAATAGAGCTTTAAATTTTTTGACTCAGCTTATGTTTGTGTTAAAAATAGAGAAATTTAAAAAGCATTATCAATTCATCATTTTTCAGATGCCTTTACGAACATAAGCCTAAACAATTTCTTGTATAAATTTTGAAAAATATTAATTACACGTTGCGGAATACAATATGAAATGTCGAAAATGACCGTTAATTTCAAATTTGAATTTTTTATGACCGTTACAAAAATTCATAAAATCTTGATTTAATTATAAATATTGTTACTTTTAGATTGTTTTTTATCCTATAATTATGTACGAGAAATTAATCTTCATTACTGGTCTTCAAAAATAGTTAATTAACGTTTTTCATTTTAATTCGAAACCAACAACAACAAACAAACCAAAAAAATTGACAAAATACAAAATCAAACTTTTTGGCTTAAGTTTACTTACTTAAACGTTAACAACTCATTTAAAACGTTGCTTGAATAGTATATTAATGAATTGAATTGTTTTTACATTGCTAAATAGTGTATTTAATAGAGTTTTTATATTTTTTCATTTTTGTTTGCTTAAATTTTTGTAACGGTCAAAATAAATTTAAATTTTTGACATTCCTTCGACGCTTTTTGAATACTTCGACACTGAGTGTCGAAGTACTTCGACTCTGAGATTTCCGTGGTCTGACAATACCTAAAAATCAACTTATTGCAAATCAAATCATATTATTAATACTTTAAAATTTTAACGGCTTTCAAAATTTAACATTTTTGCATACTCCAAAAGATCAAAAACATATAGCAGGAAGAAGTATAATTAGATTCAAATACATTAAATCAGGGGGAAAACCACTTGGTGGAAAAAATTTCCACCGGGCATGGTGGAATTTTTTTAGAAAACATCTAGGCTCAAACTTTTGGTCCTATCTTGAGCAGAACCATAATATAAGATATTCTGACACCGGTTCCACCAACCAATATTTAAGGATTCAAAATTATTGTACAAAATGTGGTTGGTGGAAAAAAAATTTTTGGTGGAAAATGACTTTTTTCCACCAAGTGGTTTTCCCCCTGCATTAAATTCAAATTTTTCCTTGATATGTAAATGATCACAATATCATTTGTTTTGAAGAAAAAAATTCTAAATATTTTAAAATTTAATAATTAAAATTAATTAATCATTTTAGGTATCCAGAAATATTGCTGAGCCTATAATTAACGTTTTGTGTGGCCTGGAACCTTTAAATTGTGAGTTAATATGGTGAAATATCTTTAAAAATAATTTTTTTCTAAATTAAATATTTAATTATTATTTGTCTAAGTAATCATCCATATTCTAAACTTAATTACATTTGTATGACTTAATTATATTAAGCTCTCCCCTGAATACGTCCCTGGGACCACTTGTCTCTAAGGGTATAATCGATAATTTTGAAGAACCCATAAAATTAAGGAACACAAATAGAAGACAGCAGGAACTTTCCTTAAAAATGCTCGCCTGTAAATTAATAGCCAATTAATGTATCATATTTTTCAAAGATCTCAAAAATCTCAACATTTTTCTCTTCCTTCTTACTTATGTCTATTGTAGAATACACGAGCATAACTGGATGAAGAAGAGGAACATAAAAGGGTTAAAGTAGAAGAGAGATAGGATATCAAATTAACATTAATTAAGTGGTTCACAAGCTAATTTCTTAAATTAATTTCATCAAAAATGTTTCATGCTCTCATTTTAATGGAATGTTATATCATATTTCATAAATGGTGTATTGCCTCATACACAAACACACACATTCCTGTAAGCATGAATATAAAATTGTTAAAATAATTTAAGGAAATTCTTTACGGTCTCTGAACGTTTGGGTATGTTTTCCTTCATTTTATTTTCCTTTGTACATTTCCTCTAATCTCAGAATCATGATTGTAATATTGATTGTCTGATTTGTTCCTTTTCATCGCCGTAAGGAAGAATTTACTTTTTAGAAATGTCACTTCCAGGTCTAATAATTGAGATTCAAATTCTCTTTGAATATTTTCATCATAAAATGCCAAAAAATTGAAAATAAAATTGAGATTTCCTTAATCATATCCAGTTCTCTCAGCACTTCCATAAAGAGAGGGAATTTCCCGAAAATATGGCACAGAATTCCATGTCGAAATGTGAGAAGCTCTCTCACACACCCTCTCTCAATAAAAGAACATTCCATCCTGGAAATAAATGTCTGATTTTAGATCGATCGGAAAGGAAAATTTTCTCAAATAAACACGTTCTATGATAACATACGAAAGGAAGGAGAAGAATAATGGAAATGTTTTGTGAATCATAAGGAAATTGAGACGTAGTGGATATACAAAAATAGAATTATACAAAGCAATATTGCTTAATGACAGTTGAGCTTAATTTTAGCTCTAATCTCATTTGTCTGTAAAGTTTTCTTTCTTTATTCCGGCACTGCCAATGATTACTGATTTTTGCTGCTTTTTATAAATGTAAAAAAATAAGAAATTTCCAACATTTTCCGTACACAAACATGATGTTGTTACTTTGCCAACTTCCATAGCAGCTATAAGTTGAAAGGTTATCAAATTGGCGAACATATCCATGGATAGAAATACGATATTATCGTTCACTTACCTAAATTGTATTGGCACATATATTGGTATTTTTTGTTTACATTACATAGCCAACTGAATGACTGCTTGACTCTTTTTCTCCTTCTTTGTGTCTGAATCAGCACACTTGAAAATTGTCTCAATAAATGTATTGTTTGTTTGGGAGTGGAAAAAAGAAGTGGAACAATAATATTGTAATTTCATATTCCGCACCTCTACAGGCAATACAGACTGTATGGGTTTAAGAAAATTGTGTTGGGGTTTTAACGAAACAATTTTTTCTTCATTTTCTGTGTGAGGAACTGAAATCATAATTTAAACATTATCCTTTTGGGAATGAAACATTTGTTGTGAAATGAAATTTAAATGCCTTTAATTAGATTTATGCTTGATTTAAAGTATATCAATGTCCTTAGTGAAAAGTCATGATAACCTTCTGGAAATTTGTATTAAACAAATTAATGAAATTTAAGGGCAACAGAACTAAACTTTTATACAAAAATCATGCATTTGCCGAAATCTCAGTACTTCATACTCACTCTTAGCATGTACGAGAAAGTTTCCTCGTTATCAAATCTTGTTCAACAACTCTCTCCATACTACTGACACCCAAAAATTTCGTTTAACTGACGCATATTACTTATGATGAAATGATGTAATTAGAAAGACAGAAGCAAGTTGTAACCACATGGTGGAAGGAAAAGGGGAGAAAAGTTTTAATTCTGTCGAAAACATCTGCACCTTTGACACATGTTGATAAGAAACTTATATACTCACTTGTGAGAGTGAGCAAAAAATGATGAGGAAAATTAAGAAGTTTCTCGTAACCCAATCATATTATTTATCTATTAGAGACAATATTCATCATAACTGAAATTTAATTTTGTTGAGAACTAAATTTTTCGAAAATTTCATTTGTTGATTGTTTGCCAAGAATTAATTTTGTAAGTTTGCTCAATGTCTCTTCATTCTTCCTCTCATTTTTGTTCGTTTTCGGTACGTTTTGTAGGAAATGGATGGGAACTCGTTGATCAGCTAGAAATAAACTTATTTTAAAGTCGATTTTAGATGACTTGGATCAATGACTTGTAATTTTTCCAATATTTCAAATTTTTGGCACTAATTTTGAAGCTGGATGGTAAGCCAGACTTGATACACATCCAGGAGTGGTAACCAGGAATTATCGAGAGGGTAGCTAATGTTCAGAACCTATGATTTCTGTGATTTACGGTTTTTAAGTATCAAAAAAGTAAACAGAAGTCACAGAGTTACTTTTAGTGCATAAAGGGGGTACTATTTGGAAAAATCAATGAAATTAATGGAAAACTGTATTAATTGCTAGTTTTCTTAATGTTAAAGCATTATATAATGAAAAAGGATTGAAATAAGTCTGAAATTATGTGACTTGAGTAATCTAATAAGTGGAAATAACAAATTATGTTATTTCTTAATTAACGTATTTTTAGGGTTTAAATTTTCCCGCAAAAAAGTTGCAAGAAATTCAAATTCAAATTTTTAGAATTTAACGGGCTTTTATATCTCTTTGCCTACCATAAGAATATTCAACTAGAAACTGGAGGAGGCATCTACGAGCTCCAGTCCCTGAGTCACAAGTTTTGTTTACATAATATAAAAGGGTGCAGACAATTTGAAAACAATTATTATTTTATCATTATATATCTATCCAGCTTGAGCAAATGAATGAATGAATGAATGGAGGGAGCAAGTATAAGTATAAGTAAGTGAAAATAAGACGAGAAGATGAAAATTAAGAGAGAAAACCTTTATACAAATATTTGCTTAAACACTTTTCACACAGTCAAGAGAGAAAATTTTATTATGAAAACTATGGAAATGGGAAAATTATTTCTTCATTTCACTTCCTTCTTCTTCTTCCTTTTTTACTTCTTGAAAAAACATTGTAGTAAAAGCATTTTCAATAAATTATCGTATTTCCACTTCTTTTTCTGTGCTTATGCCAAGTGAGTTTGCATTCTCTCGGAAGCAGAAAATTAATTTGTTGAAATTATTCTATTGACTTTGCTACGCTCTCGAAATATCCTGTTCAGATTAAGGAGGTAAAGGAAATATTTCATTTCTCCTTATAATGATCAATTTAATGGCATGGGATGCTGGGTAGTACCTTAAACATTTTATACGAACTCGTATACTTTTCTTAATTGATATTATCGAGTTCCTAAACTTCCTGGATTAGTCTTAAAACTTAAAATCAGCTACTTTACTTCGTTGGTCATACAGATCAATTGTGATCCATGACCTCCCTCATACATCGCTTCCGTCTGCCAATTTCCAACACCAAGTGAAATACTGTCTCTATCGACTGCTAACTTCCATGAGTTAATCCGACTTAAAGACCTTAGTTAACGGAGCATCTGCAGGCCTCAACAACTTACAACATGAAGTTGCTGTTATAAAGTTTCCCAAAAATGACGCCTGTCAAAAAATTTCTTGGAACTGCTTTAAGCTTGTCAGCTGCGTAGCAAGTGAAATTAGTAGGCATAAATAAGGAATCCCAAGCGTTATGAGTTTATAAACTCAAAATATTATGAAGACCACAATTTTGATTCTGTTCCAATGCCAAAAAGAATTAGCATGCAAGACACTTAAGTCCTCATGAATAAAAAAATACCAAAAATATCAACCTCAATTAATATCAGCGAATATTTTACTATTCCATCGAAAATGAAGGCAAAGCTTCATCGCATCAAAAGCTTCGAAGCGTTTAAAAGCTTCTCAACGCCTCAAAATTTCCCACAATATGAAAAAAAGCTTCAAGTTTATAATTATCGGATATTTCATAATGAACTTGCGATAAGAAATTGTCAAAAGGATTTTCCAATTAACACCGATTTTGGCTTTCAATCCCATCATTAAAAACGTATCAATCATAAATAATTAAATTATGATTTTCTGTTGATTTCGTTTTCGTTATAATGATCATTACAATCGATATAGGAATGAATAATTTCATGGTGACTGTATGAAAAAGGGTATTTCATGAATTCATGAATAAAATAAGAATCGTGTTCAATATTTGTGTGAGACTATTAAAAATTCTACTCGAGTACAACATTGGAATAGAGATGGAGAAAAAGAAAAACAATAAAGGATATAGTGGAAAGGGGAGATAATAAATTCAGTTAGGCAGAAATAAATGATTATTTTCGAATATTGCCATTAACATAATTTTTCAATTTTCTTTATGGTTCATTTCTTATTTCGATGATAATGTTTTGTGATTGCTCTTAATGTCACCGAAAATATACTTTTTCAGTTCGATGTCTTTCTCCATCTTACTCACCATAAGCATTATATGTGGAACATAAGGGGTCAATCGGATATAGCGTATCCTTAACTTTTAATTAAAGCACACGATTTAAGTAATTTTGTTCTTACACATTTCTTTTTTACCCAATAACTGTCGTTTGAAATTCAAATTTTTATTGCAAGAGCCAACTTCATACCTATTAAATTCAATTTTTTTTGTAACGGAATTCCATTTGAGTTTGTAACTGAATGGGGTCCCAAGAATTTCCGGATCTTAGGACTATAATTGCTTGGAAATTTAAATAGAAATTATATGAAGCATAACAAAAGTAGGACCCCCATAACAGGCGTTATATAACATCCACATATCTCCTATCAATGGATATGTCGTTTGTTTTTATCATGTTACACACCAAAGTAGCAAAAACAGCCTCATTTTGAACGACTAATGGTAGCATTATTGATTTATTATGCGATTTTTGTTATTAATATGTCACAATATATTTATTTGCTCGACTACTAATGTAAATGATGATTTATGATCTGTATATTATGCTTTTTTGCTAAAAGGGAATATGTCATGTTGAAGCCTTTTTCCAATTTTCCTTTTTTTATCGTCATCAATTGATATTTGCATTATATCCTCTTTTCCTTCTCTTAAATGTCTACCGACTGCTTTTTCTTGGAGCTACATGTACTTTTCTTTTATAATATATGAGTATAGACACTATCAGAAACGATGATGCTTAAGTCCGATCAATTTGTTTTATTGTGAACCTTTTTTTCATTCTTCTTCTCAACTTTTATTTATTCTATTGCCTTCATATATGACAACAGTCATATCAAGTGAGTCGCAGGGGTGTAGCCAGTGGAAGGGGTTTAGAATATTTCTGAACTGTTGAATTAAATTAATTTACTTGCTTACATGAAATTTAATTTTTAATATTTTTTATTATAAGTTAAGCAACAAGAATTTTGAGACATTTAATAATTAAGCAGCATTCAGTCATTCTCATCCTCTGCTTCATCACTTCCAAAATATTTAGATTCCCAGTACTCATTTGTCATTTTCTTATAGTTGTCATAAACCTTTAGGACTATCCCTTTATTGTCCATTTGTGACAGTAGTTCCTCATATGTCATTTTTTGGTGCTTCAATGTACTTTCTAAAATGCCTAGAATTCGCAGTTCTGGTGCTTTTGCGATGATACGATTGATTATTAAACCAAGATGATCAGGTTGGATGCTTAAGAAGTTGCCAACATTTAAATGTTTTAATTTGGTGCATTTTAATTGTATAGCCGATATCTGATCAATTTTGAGATCACACATGCTTAATTTCTCAATATTCTTCAAATTTTCATCAGGAATCATGAAGAAGTCGTGTGTATTTTCAATTCCATTGCTTAAAATTTCCAAGTTCTTTAGTTTGGGAGTTTTTGTGGCCATTAAAAAGTTGCTGATAACTCCATTCAAGATAAGATGAGTTAAATTTTCCAACAAGATATTATTCAACGTCTTCAGCTCACTTCCTGAATCATTAGTAAGTCGAAGATATTTTATAAACTTAAAGTGACTCAACATATGTTCCAGATATAATGTATCTTGATAGATATTATACAGTTTCAAGCTTATTAACTTTTCATTAGGAACCAAATGCTCAACAGCTTCATCGCCCCTACATAATGACAGACTCTCTACATCAGGATGATTCCTCATGACATAATTGCACATTGACTCTGAATACAGATCAATGATTTTAAGAGTCGGCTTCTGACTTTCCAAAATCCGTTGGCATTCATCTTCATCTAACTGGAAGTGATTAAATTGCAAGATCTCAAGACTCCATGAAACTTGATCAGGAAATCGTAATGGTGGTGAGTGGTTGCATATTTCTAGATTTTTGATGGATGAGATGTCGGAAAATATACTCAAAACCTGAAATTGGAAGGAAAAATTCTGTTAAGATAGTAACAAATAATTAAATAAGGCACTGCCCTGAATAAACAATCGGAAACTACGGTTGTGACAAATGGGAAAGTTCGATAATAAAACAATCTTACGTCATTAATTGAATGCCTGCTGCAAATAGTTATGTGCTGCAATTTTGAGGATTCCACATCATAAAGCTTCTCACGAGGACCAGGAAACCAATTAGAATACATATTTTTCAAATAATAGACAGGATTCCAAAATGATAAAACTTCATCGTAAATTAAAAGGTAGAACTCTTGAACAAATTTGAAGTTCAATAAAATATATTGCAGAAACTCTGCTGAGTTTTCGATCACTCTATATCCAACAGCAAATCTCATTGAAGAAATTCTGTCCTTTTGATCATAATCTTGAATCCATGCAAATTCCTGATATCCTAAGTGTTCAAACTTCAATGAGCGAATGCGTAATTCAGTGCCTGAGTGGCTGGCTGCAATTTTTGATACGTTCAAGTAGTACTTTTCAAGTAATTGACTGCTATTGTCGACTGTATCCTTGAATCTTTTGCACACAAGTCTAAGTTCCAGTTTGGTCGGAACAAAAGAAAATACTTTTTCTAACACGAGCGATGGAAGTTTGTCTGTGAATTAGATGAAAAATATATTAAGGAGGAATCAGAAAAGTTTAATTTTACTTGCTTATTACCTATTTGTATCATTTTTAGGGATGTTCCAAATTTTCAAAACGATCGGTTCACAAATTTTTTTTTGCAAAATTAACTTTTCAAAGACAACTTTGATTGATAAAATTTTAAATACCATTTTTCTTAGAATAAAGTGTTAAGATGTGACAATTACTCTAAAACAGGGATGTAGCTGGGGCGTTGCCATACATGAATAAAACTGATATGAGAGTAGTTCCTGATTCCAAGCGCGTTTTCTATTAACTTAGGAATTATAAGTCTGATCTGCTAACATGCAGGATTCTGACAGTACAAACTATTTTGAATTATTTTGGGGATACCTGGAATACCAATATGGACCGTATGTCTAAAACAATTCCAACAACCAATAATCCTTGAAATTATCGAAAAAACAGCGCCTTGAGAAATGATTCCATTTAGTCAGTTCACCACTTTACACAAAAGATTCAAAGCTTCATGAACCATAATCATCATCATCAATGAGTTAAGGGTTCACAATAAATATGTATATGGAGTGATAGAGGGCAAAAGAGTGATGTTGTTGATCGCCCATAAAGCTCTAAATTTATTTAATTTGATAGCAAGAATGAGCACACATTTGTATGTACAAAATGAAGAGCAAGCGAGAGAGAGAAAGAAACAAAGTGGATTACATTTCATCGCTCATTCGAGCGGAAAGAAATAGTTAATGGCATAGAAAAAAATTTTTCCTTCTTTGCTCATTTTGGCATGAAACTAATTCATGCCCATATACATCCATGTACGTACAGTCTATTTTGTTGATAATCTATGGACATAAGGCAGCTTTAATGCACTTCATATGGGGTCATTCACTTATTACGTTACGCAGAACAGCGACTTTTTAGACCCCTCCCTCCTTGTTACAAATTTCAAACCAAAAAAATTTCACTTTAGTCTGTTACAAAATCCAAGACCCCCCTCCCCCCTGAAAAGCGAACGTAATAAGTGAACGACCCCTATAAGTATATATTTTTTTTCTCTTTTCCTGGGGCACGATAAATAATCGAGCTGTCCAGCAATGTCCCATTTACGGAAACAGATTTCATGAACCTTTGTTGCTTATGCGTGTACGTGCTCATTGATTTGATATGTTAATCGACAAATTCTATCGACATTGGTTAATGCATGATAAACAAATGAATTTCCAAAAAAAATGAGGAAGGAAGAGAACCCCTCGAAGTCGATGAAATAATGTAAATAAATCGCATTGATCCCTTAAATAAATGTTTGTAAGCAGCTTAGAGCCGTTTCGTACAAACATCAGGCATATACAAAAAGTTTATTCATGGAAAAAAAATTCTTTGTATTTTGCGTACCAGAAAGTAAAGAGTTTGAGGAAAAACAAGCCGTAAAAAATATTTTCAAACAAAAAAGTTGCAACAGTTTTCCTCTCTTTTTTTGTCAATATTTTACAGCATAGAACAAAAACAACGGTGATATAGCTA
Organism: Chironomus tentans; assembly: GCA_963573255.1. Taxonomy (NCBI): domain Eukaryota; kingdom Metazoa; phylum Arthropoda; class Insecta; order Diptera; family Chironomidae; genus Chironomus; species Chironomus tentans. Next base: position 21,941,833 of record OY754303.1, on the reverse strand, counting down.
CAATGTAAGTTTGCATACGGATAAAAAATCGATGGAATTAAGTGATTGATGGCTTGTTAAGTTTCAAATTTATTGGTACGAAAAAAATATATCATGGGAGGACATGGATTTTGGATAAATAGAGAGAAAAAAGTGCCATTGATATTTTTCGACATGTACATAAGTCAAAAGAGGCCTCACTGCCTCTTCAGACAAACATCAATATCAATAGTAACATTAACAGCAGTAAAAATATCCCAATTGTAGAGCGAATATCACTTTTGACATTAATTCGTTCTGTGGGGCTACTTCATGATGTTTATTGACTTCCATTTCATTCAACAAGAGGGCAACAGTGGAAAAACAAAGTGATAGAGTGAGAAAGAAAGTCAGCAATGAAAAAAGCGTCATGATTAATGTTACAGTTCTGTCACTTCACTTCACGGGTGTTGAGAATTGTAAAAAAAATCGTAAAACAGAGATTTTTTTATTCTTTCACTACAAAATTAATGAACAACAATTTTTTGTCGCTCTTGCTTTAAGGGAAAAATTAACGATGAACAACAAATAAGAGAGAAAAGTAAATTTTTAGTTGAAATTCTGATGATCTGGAGACAAAGCGCTGATTTATTTCAAAGCAAAATTAACTGTAAGTGTTGATATAAATAAACTGCACGATTGTAATGTAATTAAAAGTGACTTAATGTTTATTTAATAAGAGACGATGCCAATATAAGACAACGGTACTTTATTTTTCGATATTTGGTACCTTATTTTTCGAAAGCGGGAAATTTATGTTCGAAAGTCATTTGTTTACATTTTTGAAGTTAAATTTCATTCCATTATTTTTTGCTTTATTTGATGTAATTGAACTCTTTTAATGGTTTTAGTGCATTAATAGATGTCAATTAATTCTTTTAATATTGCTTTGCAATAGTAAAACGCATTGAATGGTTCAAAATTTCCAATTTTTTATTTCGAATGTTTTTTCGAAAACAATTTTTTTTGTAAACAAACATAAGAAAAAGTGCGGGAAAATTCAAATTTACGAAAAAATAACGTGTTTCTCTCTCGTTGTCTTATATTGGAGACGATGTTTCTCTCTTGAGTTCATAATGAAAACTAAATTTTACATAGAGAGGGGAAAACAACTTTAAAAGGGGAAATCAACTAATTGTAGTTGCTTATACAATTCAAATATCAAACGACCGTTGATATATTCTCAACAGTAAGAGTTAAAACCTGATAAAGCTGCCAGTTCTTCGGATCAATGAAAATCCATGGTCAGTGTTTCTCAAACTTTTTTTGGCTCACGGCACATTAACAACCATTTTGAAGATTTCGCGGCACACTAGAACCCCAAAAACGAATGTCTATATTCAATTTAAATTGGTAAAGTTACTCAATTGTGTCAAGTAGGATTTCAGTAGTGTGCCGCGGAACACAGCTTGAGAACCACCATCCATGACTATACCAGAGTATGGTTAATGACAGTTGACAATCTCAAATCACTCTCTTGACCACATCAGTGTTTATTATGGTTTTCAATCCCGGGATCAAAATGTATGCAATCCCGGGATTGAATCCCGGGATTACATACATTTCAATCCCGGGATTGAAAACCCTAGTGTTTATATTATGTAAAAGAGTCTGTGCTGATTTTCTAAAACATAGGATTTAAAATGGACTTTACCTAACCTTTACACGGAAACAAGATGGTCTAGTCTGCACCGCCAAGCCACTTCAACTCATTTAAATCAAACAATTAATTAATCATTTTACAAAGGCTGGAAATATTGATTGTTTGATTTTGAATCCTTAAATTAGCTACTGAATTATGCATGAAAGGATCTGAAGCATATCTAATTGTTTGGGCTTTGAAACTCAAAGTCCCTTTTGTTTATTATAAAATCAGTGGATATCAATTATTTAAGAAATCCTCAAACCCCAATAAAAAAAAGTCAAGTCAAAATGTACATGTAAGCACATAAACTACGTTCCAAATGTCACAGCACAAAAAAGTGAGGGGATGAAAAATTACTTTTAACATTTCTGCTCTCGCAAATGGTGATTTTTGTAACAATTTGACATTATTTTAAATTGTGATTTCGAGGGTAGTCATGTTGCACTGCTAATTTGTGAGTTGATTGACAAGGCTGAGGCATGGTAGACATAAAGTCGTTTTGATGTCATCTGTTCTGAATATTGATGAGTGTAATGACTCTTGTTTGATGTAAACAGAAATTATACATTTTATTGCAGTAAATTTTCAGTTCATTAACAAAGTTGGATATGCTCAAGCTTCTAAAAATACATGCAGTCGTTTGATATTTTTTAGAATAAATATTATGCATGCTCGCATGAGTTGACGAAGAGAGAGAGAAAAAAATGAAAATAAATAAACTTTGTGAAAATTAATTAAGCATGCAGTTCACACATATGTCATTGGCACTCTTTGCAATAGCTGAAACCTCATTGTGATATATTTCACATTCATTTTTATTACAGAAATGAAGCATGAAAATAATAATTTTAGTACAATGATCGGTGATGGATGCCAACAAAATTTTCCTTTTATTCTTTATTTGACAGATTTCATATGGTGAAAATAAAATATGAATGTTGTACGGATGCTATGATATGGCACTATTAATTATATTGTACTTCATTTCTATTTTCAGAATATTTCAATCTATTTTAGGAATTTAATACGGCATTTTAGGAGTCATTCATAAATGACGTCTATCAGAAAATGGTTGTGTGCTGAAGTTGCTCGTTGGCAAGTAGTTTATTTCATCGAGACCTAATTATTATACACCATAATCATGGGTTCGAGACTCGACCTAGGAAATTTTTTCTTATATTCTCACTTTTATGCCTGAAATTAGTGATATTATAAGGTTGAAATTAACGCTCCAACACTTGTCAGAGGAGTGCAGGGAACTTTTTATCTTTTAATCTTATTTGTTCAGGTTGATTTCAAAAATGATTGTTTGCAGATCCACAAACAGACTAGGGATGTAGTGGCGTAGCAAAGGGGGGAGGGCAAAGAACCCTGAAATGCTGTTTTCACAATCTCAGCCTCAACAATCCCTCCCCAAAAAACGAGATGAGAATAATTCTAAAAACATGACGTCATAAATGAATGACACCGAATGAGGAAAATTTGGAAAATACAGAGAAATTTGATGGAATACATGAACAGATTTATTTCATACTGCATGAGTTTTAATTAAAATTGAATGAGGAATATAAAAGTCCTTTAAATGAAGCTTCTGACAATTAATTTCTACAATTTCCCATTGAAACAAATAAAACCACTCGGAAAATATTAGGAACTGCTTTTGAAGTCTCCAATTATTAAGAAAAATCCAGTCACATTTTAAATTTTAAATTTTATGATAGTCAATTACATGCAATGTATTGTCAACTATCGAGAATGATACTTAAAAAGGTATATGCTGAAAAGTTTTAAGCATCAAAGTAAGTGCAATGGAAACAAATTTATTTCATTCTAAACGCTAAGTGCTTTGTAAACATTTTACCAAAATTAAGGGTTGAGCATTAACGACTGTGAATTGCTGTAAAAGCGCTATCGAAGCGTACCAATTTAAATAATAAATTCCCCTCATTAATATTGAGGCATAATCAATAAAAAAAGAAAAAAATGAGTACATGAAATTTTCATTAATTCCTCTAATTTACTGAAATTACTCTGTCAATAAAGACATGTACTAATGGAGCTCAAATATGTTTTTTATTGACTATATGTAGGGGGTCCTCGATTTGAATAACTGTTTTGACCCGAAAAAATCTTATCCAAATCGAATTGTGTACTTTTTTCGTATAAAATTTCCGTTACAAATGAAAATTTGAAAATTTAGAAAATTTTGTTATGGAAATTAATAAAATAGATTTTATGCAAATCGAGGACCCCCTGTAATTTGCACTCAGATCACTGTGAATTTGGTGGGTTGTATGCAAGCATACAAGTGTATAAATATGTCAGAAAAATTTACTCAACTCCTTTTATTTTATAAATAATTTTCATCTCTTTCTTATAGACTTCCAAAACTAAAGACGAGAAAGTTTTTATAATTTTTATAATGATCCTTTCTGTACACAAAGATAAAGATAACAAAATATGTTTCATGCTCTTTATCGATATGGTCTATGGCAATTTCATAAGGAAATTTATGATATTTTTGTTCATTTTCAAATAGAAATTCAAACTATTTATAGCCGAAACTTTTATAATAATCTTTTATGTACAGCATGGAAAATAAAAGGAAAGTTTTATGGAAACTATTTTCCTTCGAATACAATGAATATCAATATATATCTTTTAATTTTTTTGATTTGGTTTCAGAAGTTGTTATGGTAGCTTATGATATATTTTGGTTGTAGCTTGTTTATTTATCATGTCACGAAAATACAGAATAAAAGATAATTTTTTTGTCAAAGTCTACTTCACATTATTAGACCAACATGCTTCCTCCTAATTTATTAAAAGAGTACAAAAAATTGGTGGTCTTACACTTCAACTTAGAGTAACAAACAAGAAATCATCGTCAAACAGCATCAAACATTACTTTAGTGTCAAGATGAATGCTTAAAGATTTCTGATTATTTTGTCATCTTGAAGGATTTGTCACCCTTGCTCTTCTCTCACTTTGCTAAGCGCGTACTGCCAAATACAGGACCCTATCTAGCTAAAATGATACAAAAAGGATTTTTTAATCATCCAGTTCTTCAAAAAAAAACTCCATCCCTAATCCTCCTCGATAGTTTCAAAATGTTTCAAGAATATTTTCTGTGGAATGTTGTGGATTATTTTCTCAAAGTTACGTATCTAATGACAGAAACATCGTCAATGGAAAGAGTAAAAGCAAAAACCTCAAAGCTATTTTTATGTCAAACAGCTCCTTTATTTCAATAATCTATGCATGCAAACGTTTTCATTTAGTTTAAACAAACATAGCTGTCTCATATCCTTAAAACTAATACTCCCTTATATTTCATAGAAAAATCAGCATCAATCTTCTTTGATGATTTCCCAAATCACAAAATATTGATTTACTTAATTGATGTGATAACTTTTTTCGTTCTACATATATAGTTGTTGTTCCTTGAGATGTGTTCATGGTGGAAATGTGAAAATAAGGACTGAAAATGAGAGGAAAAAATGTTTGCATCTGTTACATCAATTTAGCACATCATCATCAACATAATTGAGATGAAATAGCTTTTTAAATTCACACATGGGAACTTTGTCTTAATAGATTGGAGATAAATTATTGTCTGTGTTGAAATTTGGTAATTCCCTCGGCATATACGCATTTATATTATATGATATGTATGTTCCTATATATGTATGTCTATAATAGTCAATTTGTTTTGATGGTTATAATCAAGTACGGAAAGTATTTGATGAAAATTGACTTTTCCACAACCATCATCATATGAGTAGCAATGCTATCAGTGCTGTGCCAATTTACCCTCATTTTCCCGATCAAAATATTTAAGGATATATCTCTCATGCTGAAAAATGTGACATTTTCATTATTATGTCAATCATGTATCGCTCGGGCATCATATGATAAATTGACAATATTAATAATTACTCAATATGATGCAGGAACAGGAATGTTGCTACCAAAATGTTATTATCACCACTTCCGTTTATAACGTCATGACATTTAATGTGAGCAAACTCACCGATTAGGAATTCTTCACACTTGTATAAATTGTGTGAGAGAGGCTTTTATCCAAGGGTAACTCAAGTTTGAAACCTTATTGTTATTTAGGTTGCTTTGATGATATTCGTCAGAAAAATAATTTTCTCATATGAATCTGTTGAGAATATATCAACGGTCATTTTATATTTGAATTATGTTAGCAACTACAATTAGTTGATTTCCCCTTGTCATAGTTGTAATCCCCTTTCTTTGTATTATTCAGGTTTTCATTATTACTCGTAAGAGACAACATCGTCTCTTATTAAATAAACATTAAGTCACTTATATTAACATTACAATCGTGCAGTTTATTTATACTAACAGAATCACAAAGGAGTGTGTCATGAAAATGGCAATTTTGTGTTGCCAAACAATTTGAATCAAAGCAACCTTAATCACAATATGTTTTCAAACTTGGTAGCCCCTTGCTTTTATCTGAAATGCAAACAGTCATTCATATTGAGGTGCAAAAGATTTATCTCATCATGACAAATTAAATCGATTGAAATCTGTTCTGAGCTCAAAAGTACACACACATATGTCAAGTTTATGTGCCAAAAATTATTGAGCTTAGTACGAGTGTAGAAAAATATTTTTGTGACATACTTCAAAAGGAAATGAAATTTTTATGTGATATGAAAAGTTTTTTTTTGTCGTCATTGCAATGAATTTATTATGTTTGCGGAAGGTATGTAGATTTATATCTACAAATGTGGTTTTATTTAGAGTCAATGCACTTAGAATTTTATATCTTCCTCATTCTCTTTCATTGTCTTCTATTTAATATGTATTTTTTGCTCCTTCCTTCTTTCATATTTACCCACATATCGTTATCATATTCTCTCTACATAGATAGAAGGAATTCATGCAATGATGACTATTTTTTGTCTACAAAAACAACATCATGAACAATAATTTCAGTATAATAATGCTGTCTGCATTATAAAACATTGTTATTTATTCAAACGTTTATATTCATATCACTTTTTTGTGAGTTCATTAAATTTCAAATTTTAATTGCAATTTTCAGCACTTTCAAACAGCACCAAAATTTTCTAACTCTAACAAATATTTGTTATGATGCCATGCCATAAAATAATTTTATTTTTCATGTTCAAGGAAAATATTGGGTACATTTTTTGGCAGCAAATACTCGTTTGTTTCTTTTGAATCACCTGCTAGTAATTTATCTCAGTTTTAAAGGTGCAAAAATTTTATTAATTAATCATTTTCCTTGATTTTTCAACCAATTTTCTCCAGTTTTCCAGTCTAAGAACTTCCTTGATATTCTTTGAGCTCCGAAATTCTACTTCAAATTAACTTCATATACAATTTTCAATCATAATGGCAACTAATGTGCCTCAAGATGAAAAAATTTAATCCAAGGTCAAGTTTGATCTGAAATTATGTCTTGGAGCACTGTTTTCATATGTTGGGTATAGTATTGTATCCTTTTAACAGTGTCTTTGTAACAGCTTTTTGCAAATACAGATTGTGATTTGGGGTCATCCATTTACAACGTCCAATATTTAGGAAGTAATGGAAAAAAGATGGGACTAAGTGTAGAATGAAGTCTTTAAACGCCATTTGGTACGACCACTAAACAGTATGGTACAAAAGAGTATCAAACAGTTCTACTTCTACTTTATAATTTTTATCTTTATGGAGTTTACTTTCATCTACTTTATAATATTGAACGTCATAAGTGAATGAATCCTTACCTGTGTCCTGATTATTGACATTTTAAAATTTAAAATAGCAAATTTATTTCCCTATTTTTTAAAGGTTCGAAAGTAATATAAAGCATATTTTGTAAAGAATATAAAGTACAACTGTGGAAAATGCCATTGATAAAAATGCATAGATTTTTCACAGCATCTGAGAATGAAATTCAAAAATAAATTGATTCATATTCCAATAACTATTGTGTATATTTTGTATCATCACTCTATCATCCATTCATTCTCAGAAGGAAATAAAATGGAGCACGATGAATAAAGAAGAAGTTCAAAAGTGCTGTATGTAAATGCAATCGTTATGCGATTTTTTATTACAAATTGAATTTTCATGAATTTTTTTTATTCCCCATGCATAAAAAAATAGAAAAAGGAAAATCAAATCCATAAATTTCTTGCACTGAGGAAGAAAGTTCGATTAAGTATTTGAATGTAATTTAAATAATAAAATTTTCGCTTTTGAAATCGTGTGTATAAATTTTTAATAATAAAAATCATTCCATTCATTTCATGTATCGAGCATGCATTCAGGCTGGATAAGATGAAAATTTGAAGCTAAGATGATTCGTATTCTACCTGCTTCACTGACAAAAAAATATGACGTCGAATAAAGGAAGGAAAGTGCTGTATGTTATGAGTCATAAAAAGCAGACCAAATACAGACATCTTTTTCCATTTCTGTTGAAAAATTAGGGAAAATGTGCAAATGTTTCGAAATACATTCATAGAAACTACGGCTCTTGGCAATCACGGGTATGAAATCCATCATCATAACTTGAAGCAATCGCTAGAAATTGTCGAGTTAGGGATTTTAACTTAGCAACAAATAATAATGATGATGTATGTCCTTTTACTGCAAATTGAAGTGTAGCCTGTTAATTGCCACAAGGTTTACTTGTATTATGCACGCCTGGAACAGGTTGCTTGGTATACCCAAGAGTTACCCTAGAAGTATGGCCTAGTGCATATCCCTAGAGTAACCCCTGGGGTAGTGTATATCCTAGGGTATACCGAACAACCTGCCCCTGGAGAATTACAAAATAAAAACTATTTATCTAGGTTTTTATCCTCATGGTTCTTTCTGAGCGTATAACCTATCCAGCTCCATTCCACCAACAAAAACGCTTCTGATTGACATTTCTCCACACCCAAAATATCAAATTCACGAAGAATACCCCAAAAAAATGAAGAGCACAGAATTGCGTGAAAACATTTCATACATCCTGCATGAAAATCATTATGTATGTCGATCATGACACTCGTCTCCACTCACTCATTGTCAGGTTGTGCTGAAAAAAATTGCTTTTAAGTCATAGAAAAAAATCTCAGTCAACATTTTTCTTCCTCTGAAATCTGCTTCTCATAAAATTTGCACTCAGCATGTAGGAGGGGGAAAATGACAACGGAAATGACAACAGGTTCTGTGTATAAATAAAGTACAATAGCATGAGACATCAAATATCAATTTTTATGCTGAAAGTTTTAAAGTTTGTGAACAGCAATGAAAAGTCACTAAAAGAGCTTTGGACATATATTTTTCTTAAATTATTCTCTGTCTTCCTATTTTCTGTTCTTTAACTATGATCCTGAGGCATTAAATGAATACTTATAAATGTCCAGTTTTGAAGTTTAAAAAATTCTATAATTTCCACAAACTTTTTCTATTATTTTTATGCTCAAAAACTTATATTATTTCTACTTCGCTTGTTATAGAGATATCTGTGAGCATGTATCTTTATTGTTTCCGTTTCAAAGGTTAAAAGAAACTTTTTTAATTATTCTTTGTTTAAAAAGCTATGCTATGCTGTGAAAACTAGACGTTTTGCAATATTTTGGAACTAAACTAAACTGATAGCCAATTCTCTGTCTTTGAGGACATTAGCAAGCTATTTTGACCTGTTTGACTTGAATTCTCATAAGGATACACTTCCAGAAGATCTTAGGGATATTAAGACTAAATAAATGGACATCGATATTTGAACCATGCAATGGCTAATAAATGAAAGTATTGTAAGTGAGCCAGCGGCGTAGCCAGAATTTGTGGGAGAGGAAGGGGGTGGATTTTTTTAGTTGAAAAACCCTAGCAAATTTTTAATTACTTTTTTGTTTGGACCATTTTTTTTCTGGGATATTTTCACCTATCTAACAACCTCCCCTTAGCTACGCTAAAGAGGTAATAGGAAAAAGTACACATCTAAGTTTCCCCTAAAGGGTAACATTTCGTATCAACGGAAAGACCCTTATATAGGTAGTTCAGTTGCATAGTTGACTAGTACTTCCATACATGCAGAACATTTATTGCTGGTTAGTTCGAAAAATGTCTGGTTTAACCTAATTAGGGGGAAAACTGCATGGTGGAAAAATTTTCCACCACATCTGCCGGAAAATTTTCAGGATCTAGGTCAAACTATAGCTCAAAAAGTCAGAAATTGAAAAAAATTTTGGCTCAAAACGGTTTTTCCACTAAGTAGTTTTCCCCCTGGCTTTAATCACAGATAAAGCTCATAGCATTTTACTGCATTTTACTGTTACTAATAGCAAGAAAAGAATGCTCCACAGCTTCAAAGTAGTTGGGATCTTCTTATAATTTCGTAGGTGTACTGACTCGATAATTATAGTGATGCGCTTCATTCGCCAGGACTTGAATTTTATAGTCTTGTTTTCTGTTTTGTTTGACAATAGAAAAGAAGTTTCATGACAAGATGAAGATATAATTAATAGTATTTCAACAAGATGAAATAAAAGGGAAAAGTAGAGCAAAAGTAAGTAATTGCTAAATTACCATAACTGACTGACTATTATTTTCTTTTCTTTTTAACCCTATATACATACTTCATTTAAGCTCCTTTGAATAAATTTATAATAGCAGAGGCAAAAAAGAAGAAGAAGAAACAACAAGAACAAGACACAGAGTGAAAGGCAGAAGGAAAAAGTTTCATTCACAGAACAGAGCAGAAAAACTATTTTCCATATTCTTTCGCACTAAGAAACTGTAACCGCAACAAAAAAGGAAGGAAAATCCTTCCTAATTGAATTTTTAGTGTGAAGCTTTTTCTGCTTCATCTTCTACAACTTTTTCTGTATGCACACATTTGAGACTAAGTATACATAAGTATGTACATATAGAACCAATTCAATACCTATTTCCATGCAAATATTATTTGAATAAGGAGAAAAGCCATAGAAATTATAGCTCACTTTAAAAGAAATGAACTTTATTTAAATTTCCTTCTTAGACGTGCTTGGAATTGCTTCTTCCTGTTTATTTAAAATGAAGAAAGGAGTGAGGAAAGAAATATGCATTTGATCATGACGACATGACATGAACAAGTTCACTTAACTGAATCGACAATGATATTAATTCATTAGCATAATATTTTCCTCTTTCATAAATTACATAATAATGTTGCTATAGCGCACAAAAGTGAGGATGTTCATTCAACAAACCTACATTCATACATTCGTAATAAAGTTTCAAGTTACATAGGGAAAATAAAAATAATGCAATACGTATGCATAAGTCACACATTGCAAAAATAAAAAATAAAAATATTTTAGCGCTTTCATAACTCTGAATGGAAATATAATTTCATTCTCTTTTGCATACTGTTGCTGTAAAAGTTTCGCTCTTACATACATTTCCGCACAATAATCCTCTTACTAACTTTCCTGTTTCTAAATATGTATACGTTCACTACTAAAAACTGAATACATTTTCTTTAAACTAAAATTTTTTCCCTCCTCTTACTCCCTCCCCAAAATGCACATGAAAATGTGGAAATAAAATTTTATTCATAAACATTCAACGTATGGCTGAAAAAAATAGGAAAAAAAGTTTAATGTTACATCCAATTTAAATATTTAAAAGGTACTACATGTTGTACAGTAAATGTGAGGTTTATCCACTCATCTCATTACGATCAACTTTTATATAATTACATCATGTGCGGCGAACAACTGAATGCAATCTAGCAAGTTAAAGTTACTCAACCTGATTGCTGCTATTCAATATATTGAATAATATTTCCAATTGATTGCTATGAAAACTTTTAGAAAAAAATCAACTGTTCAGATCAACGAGAATCTAATGCAATGAAAGGCATGGTTCATTGGCAAATGATTTTTGAGTAAGGGATGGCTATAACTTCGCACTCAAACCTGGACCTATAATTTTTAATGGTATTCAAATCTGTTTCACAAATTGAGCACTTAATTCACTTAAAATGAAATTCTAAGCACTCACGTGGACTTTTAATATGCTGAAAATGATGAATTATCTTCAGATATTCCTCAACTATTTAAATTAAACTCACAACGGTTCTTTTAGTATTTCGGAATTTATTTTATTAATTAAATCACTTTTTTCAACAAATTTCTTCACGCTGACCTTTTCTCCTCCACGTTCTTCCTTCTTCTCCCTTCAACCGTCCTTTTAATTTCAAAATTCTTCGTCCAATGCAGCCAACTTCAGGTAGTAAATTAATTCAAATTTATTTCAACGTATTTTCTCAAATTCGAATGTAATTTCGGAACAAAATCAGCTAATTGACGACATTTCTGTCTGTAGTCTTCAAAAGGATGTTATAAGCCGTTTATATCGTTTAAGACAACTGCAAAGTTGTCCTTCAAGTCTCGAAACCACATTCGCTGTGGTCAATTCGCTGCGCCTTTTTATCTCATAAATATTTCAATTCAAGTTGAATGAAAAAGCACCAGTTTCTACTCCTTGATCTCACATCTCGATGCCAAGTTTAGAGGTGTTGTGGAGAAAAACAAAATTAACATCTTATTCAAGCGGGACGAACGTAGAGAATGTTGAATTTTAAAGACAAAAGAAAAAGAAAAATTCTGCTTGAAAAGGATCCTTTGTGTCGTAAAGAACCCTAAATTTAACCTCCTAAATGTGCAAAAAAATGCTTATTAAGCACAATGTACAATAATGCTCAAGACAAAATTTCACATAATATTGCAGTGGCAGCAAACAAAATTTACATAATCCGTTTTTGTAACTTAATTATACATCAGGGAATGTACGCATACATAGCTGAATATATACATATGAGTGGTATTCAGTCGTGAGATTATTTCACAAGTTAGTCATATTGGAAAAGAATATATCCAACATTGAACGATTATGATATTCGAGAAGCTCTTTAAACTTCAAAGAACTTTTTGCCTATCAAGTTTCCTTTTATTTTTATGGACGATCTAAGGAGTATCATAAAAACTTTTGAAATACTTTCATAAAATATCATAGATTATAGTCGTTAAGAACATGCAAATTCTTTGTCTTTCGATACTCAAAGTTAAATAAATTTGCTTCTTAAGATGTCTTGAAGAAAGTTCAGCTTGATGAGAAATCTAAAGTAACACAGGACTCGTATACTTATTATGCTCAACATTTGGAGCTGTGTGACATGCCATAATATTTTTTTAGGAACACACGAAGTTCCAGAAATTCGATTCTCTCATGAACATCATTTGTTAACAATCCCAAATGAAAAGTACAAGGTTTAAGGCTAATGTCAATAGAAAATGCAAGTTCGCTGAAGTAATAATGAGTCTGATGCTGCATTATGTCTATTTATTCTTCGCAGTCTCTTTATTTTACACTGTTTTAAACAACTATTATATGCCATAGCACATTGTCTTGAGTATTATCATCATGAAGTGAGTACAACATCTGTCGGATTCAGAAGGATGGAAAAATACTTGGCAAAATGCTTTCTGCGGTTTTTCAATATTTTATGCTGTAAACAATTTTTCTTCTCTGCTTTTTAGTGCTTACTACTAGCTAGAGCAAAGTACACAACTGTCTGTAAATGCATGAAAGTTACTTTATTTTTTTTCATATAATCCTCATTTTTAAAAGAAATGGCCTGCAAAGAACCATAAAATGAGGCTTTTGTCGTCGACTTTGCTCATTGTTTGTTGATGTTGCTTTTGTTGTTCCCTTATTACTGTTATTGCTGCTATTATTATAATGTTAACACTTGCAACTTGAGAGAAGTTAAAAAAATTTTTATGTTTGAAGCCAGGATATACCAACAGAATGCCTAATAAGTCAAAGTCTTGAAAGTTTTCTTCACGCAGCATTAAAACACACAAGGAAGAATTTAAAGTGAAGATTCTGCAATACAATCTGGAGCTGGAACTTCAAAAAAGATGGTTTATAAACATTGCAATGATAAAGCTCTTTAAAGGAAGCAGCAGACGAAAAGAATAATATTTTCTTCTTCTACATGAACCGTAAAAAACTTTTGACATTTTCGAATGGTTTCTCGCTTTCACAGCTGAAGAAACCAAAGAGTTATGACTTTTACTTTTACAATGGTTACGTTACATCCATTGTATTTTATAGAGAGAAAGAGCATTACGATCGAATATGAAAAAAAATGCCGACAACGACCGCAATCACTGACTTTTTTCATTCCTTCTCCTTTTGTTTTTGTCAGAAGCATACAACTTTCATGATATCAGCAATTTTCATGCAACATTAACTTTAAATTTTCCTTTTATGGAAATTTTTGAACGAAAAGAAAAACACTTGTTAGAATATTCATGAGCAGTCATTGGAACCTTTTTACCCTTCCACTCATACACACATTTTTGATGTCAGCATTTTTTACGGCATGAATTTATAAATTTTTATGCAATCACTCATTTCATTCTCATAAATCGATAAAATTTACAAAAATATATGGAGCATATCCATGTTCTTCTATGGAAGTGGAAGTAAAATAAATGTCTTTTTAGTGTCATGTTAATTTCACATTCTCACCAAGTGATTATTATTCGCGCAAAGCAATAAAAGAGGAAAACTAAAATTCCTGATGATCATAAAAGTTTTTAATGGCATCACTCTATTGCTGCTTTATTGCCATGCCTTACAAATGTGATGAAGAACACTTTTATGAACTCGATATTTTCTACTTTTTATTGTATTTTGAGATGAAGAAGAATCTTTCATTCCACTTTTATGGGGTCGTTCACTTATTACGTAACGCTTTTAGGGGGGAGGGTGGTCTGAGATTTTGTGACAATTCAAATAAAGAAAATTTTTCTTCCTGGAAAATTTGTGACAAAGGGGGGAGGGGGGTATAAAAAGTCAGTTTTTTGCATTACGTAATAAGTGAATGGCCCCTATGGGGTCGTTTATAAATGATAAAGTCGGAATTCCCTATGCTCCTCTAAGAAGTGTTGAGGCGTTGATTTCAGGCATAAAAGTGAGAATATTTGATAAGCATGTCACCTGGTTCCTTCAGTTTATAATGGGATTAGAATCACTTCCTTTGATGACATACGTACCTGTAAACCACAAAGGAAGGCTGTGAACTTCATTTTCAACATATACAATTCAAAAAAAATGACAAGCAGAAAAATTTCTCGGTCAAGTCTCGAATCTATGATGACTACATCAGTGGGCAGTAATTAGGAACTGAAGAATCGAGCAACTTCAGTTCACGAATGATGACAGTCGATAGTTTGGATTTTTAAACTCCCTCCTTTTTGTGATATTATTTTCATCCTAGTCGAGTCTCTTACCCTTAGAAGTTGGACATCACAAGTGAATGACCCCAAAAGACACTTTTCCTTCTGAAAATTTTTTTATGTGATATTACGTCAAGAAGGAAGAATTATTGAACAATTGAACGAAAGTAATTCCTTTTAGGAAAGATAAAGAATTTTTTTATGACAAACAACGAAAAAGGTCAAAATTCTATGGATCATCATTGTAGGGTAAATAAACCTGAGGGAGGAAGAAAAAAAATCTCAGATGCATTCCTCGCCTTCTCCTTATTATTAAAAAATTCCCAAAATATTTTCGAGTGTATTTTTATATTTTTCCGAAGAACAATAAATCATTATGTTCGTCCTTATTTCTTGCCTTGCTTCCTTTCTCCCCTGACTGTACTTTTTTATTCGAGTCGTTCAAAGTTCTTAAAACAGATTATCATAATTTCTTTTCCTCCTATACTTTTCTTAAACTGACAATCATAAAGGTTGAATTGATTCCTGTAGGCAAATAGATTTGGCCTTTTGAAGAGCAAGGAATTACAGACTCTTGGTTGTGAATGAAAATACGCAAAGCTGAATATATTTTATCATATGTGGTGCTCAGATATCCATAAACACGAATCAGCGATGAAAGCCATAAATTTGCTTTTTTATTGGAAACATGCCGTAAGAACTTAATCGTACAAAGTGAATCAGTGAGCTTTCAACTTCCAAGGAAATCCAGCTAAGAAAAAAGAAATACAAAAAGAGCAAGGAAGAAGAAGAATAGGCAAAGTCGATGAGAACATTCGTAATTTTTCTTCCTTTCATTGTAAACATATTCAGTTCTATTCTTAATGTATATACAAGCTATATATACAGAGTAAGTATCATACATCTTTTTGACATATTAATATTAGAGATGAGTACACAACATGCCTTGCGACTAAGTGAGGAGAAGAAATGCGATAGGAAAAAAACTGACAGGGCTTTTTACAAAATGATAGCATATATTCAATTTAATGAAAACATTCCTTTTGTAGTCTATGCTGTACATACTACGGTTGAAGATTGAAAGAATAAAGATTCCCTAAATGTGCATACATACATTTTTATACTCCATAGTAATGATATAAAGAAGAATTTTATGCACATAACGTAGTCTTTTTTTAGGAGCATTTAGAAGGGCAGAGATGTTGCTTGACTGTTGGGTGGTGTATGCGTTGTCATGCCTACAAAGATAAATGATTATGGTCAGGGCTTGTATCATTTCTACATCTTAGATTATGTGCATCAGCATCACCATAATATTTTTCCTTCATCCCAACATTCTGTACTGACATTATATGTAGACATAGAATCTATTGTGGATATACACAACCATACTACAGCTATCGTCATCATTTACTTGATTATCAATTAACTCCTTGCTATCGCACAAGAATATTGATGGCAATTTTCCATGTTCTGTGGTGGAACAGCTCGACATTCACCAGTCATTTGCATGCCTCGACCATAAATCTGTTTCTCATTTTTCTTCCCTTTCATTATTCAAGTACAAGGCAATAAAGCTTAATTCTCGTCACTTTAAATTGTTGAAGGGTAATTCACTTAATCCTCTTGAGGAGATTTTCAGGATTTGATTGCATCACAAAATATAAATTTTTAATGATGCGTAAGGAACGAAACTATTTCAATTCTATTTTTCTGTAGTTTTCGTCTTCCTGTTTTGAAGACATTTTTGACATTTTCATTTCAAAAGATTTATTTCTATAGACATTTCATTATGCAAGTTCATTTCATGAATAATACAGCATGGAGAATTTCTCTGAAATGAGTCAAAAGCGGAATCTAATGGGAAGTAAAATATATAAATTAGTGACGCTATTGTATGGAAAAAAATATAATGTAAAAATTAGTCAAATTCGTTTCTCGTCACAGCGATGATGATGTTTGTGACATTTTAAGATTTCAGACAATATGACCCATAATTTTTTTGTCGTGCCTGCATAGCGCAGATCATTGTAATTTTCGAACGAGGGTAAATTTTCATTTATAGACCAAAAAAATTTTTCATTGTATTTTTTTCCCGCGTGAGTGGAAAATTTGCATATTTTTCCCATTTATTTTCATTTCTGCTTTTTTATCTCACTCTCTTGGCTATTAGATGATCTGATTTCTTCCATTTTTTATGTCTGTATGTATATGGGCAAAGTGCTGCAAATATGTACATATTTTTGTACTTGCTGATTTTTCATTTTCATGTTTGATTTTATACAACATAAATAACGTTCATGCTCGACTATATCTGATGAATTTATAAACAAAATTTCAAATTTTCACTTTCACAAACGAAATGTGATACATTTTGTAAATAGATCTGAAATATGCTTGTTTTGATAAAAGAATTTCGTTTTTTGCCGTCAATTTGTTCCTTTATTGAACTGGAAAAATAATGTTTTGCTATCATTAAAACCTGTCCTTGATTTTGTATTGTGCTGCTTTAAATGATTTTTAGAATTGTTCTTAGATGTGCCACACAGCTCTAATCCCCCTAGTAACACGCTGAAACCCAAAGCTTTTAACTAACTTTTTTATAACCTAGTTATTGCGGTACTTCAATTTAAAGTTGAACGTCTCAGTTTAATGAACATTTTTTTATTAACATAATTTTTGGTGCTGACTACTTTAAGTGCAAAAAGTGTCTGATCAAAAAATCTTTTATCAGACTTTGGATTTATTTAGTTACAAGTAGGCTTTGCAGATTTTTTGGTACCGAAAATTCCCACAAAAGATTGGAATTTTGGGAGCGGGAAATCGGGTAAGCCTCAGCTTTACTGTCTATTTCTCTTTCCTATTAAAAGTTCAATTATTGTTTTGATTGTACGGGAGGGCCATAACCAGAAATTTACATGAGGGGGGAGGCGGAAGGGTCACAAAATTTTTTTTTCTCTAAAAATAATTATCTTTTTTTAAATTTTCAAAAAATTTATCAATAAAAAATTTTTTATATGAACTTTTTATTTCTGGATGGAGGCACGTGCCCCCAAAAGGCCCCCTTCCTGGTTACGCCCCTGTTGTGTGGTTTTTATAAATCTAGTCTTATTAATATTATGCAACATACACTAATTTGGACTAGCACTCTGAATGATCTATCATTTAAAGTACTTATTCCGGGACACAGCTATGCATAGATCAGTTGCAAGAAGGTCTACTTTTCACTAAACTTCCGGACAATATTTCGCGACACCGAATACTTTTTGGGTCCTATTTCTTCAATTACGTGGCATTTTGGTTTCGAACTTCTATTTGCTTCTATCTTATCTAGTGTAATCTTAGTTATCGTCAAACTTTTTGCAACACACCAGTGATATAACCGCTACACACTAGTTTATTACGCAGCACAGTTTGAAGTTATTAATATGAAATCCAGAATCTATCAGATGGTAGAAAAATGTCCGTTTGAAGTTTCCATCAAATTTTATGTAAAACTAACCCCTCACATAACAAGGCACACAAAAAAGTATAAATCATGAGTGATTATGATGTTTTTGTAATTTCGTCTAATGGAATTTTTTTATCATGATAAAAAATGTAATAATAGCTATTAAAAAAATTCCAAAACAACCCAAAAATGTGTAAATATAGCTTAATGGACTCGAGCAAAATAAAATGTGTTCATTAAATACCATTCATTCATGAGATAAAAATAAAATTATGTAAAATCCTTTTATCTACTGGAATATAACCCGACCACATGTATTATAGTGAAACCCTTGTATACATATTTTATGAAACTATTCATATAGCAATATAATATTTATGTAGTGCCATTAATTCAGTACACTCTTTTGCAAGCTTATACATCTCTCTATTTATATACAAATATATTTGCCTAAAAAATTTCCCAAAGATTATTTTTCATTCAAAAACATTTGTTTCGATAATTTTGTGTAATTTTTTCCCCAACCCTCCATCCACAACTCCACCGCTTCTGTATGTATCTTTATCAAAAAACAACAAATTTTTTGGCGTTGGAAAGTCATTAAATCGATTCAGAATCACATACATAGATAACGAGTGAAAATGAGAGTGGGTTTGAGATGTGTGCTATGATGAGCAAGTTGAAACCCTGTGGCTGTAGCAATTCCGCATTGAAATGAAAATAGGGTAAATAAAGGAATCATGTTGACGATAAAAGGAAGGAACATTTTCAAGAGGGATGAAATTTTTCCACTTTTCCGCCTTTTTTCTGCAAATTGACTATCGGCTATATCCAGTCTATATATTCTACATATTAATTTTAAAAGTCAGTTGCCGAAGAGACATGGAAAAGGATTTTTTTTCGAACAATCCATTTTTCCTTGTTCAGTGACACTTTTTAAATTAAAGTATAAAGTCACACATGAGCACAATGGTATGAGATATGAAAGGAAATTTTTAAAATATCACAGAAGCATATCCCTTTCTTTCATTCATATAGATATGCATACATAAAATTGAATCTTTTTCTTTCACCCTCAAAAAAAAGAAGAGAATATTGTCATGAAGTGTAAAGAGTCAAGTCAAGTATTTTTGTCTGATTTTCTGTGAATGCAACAAAAAAGACAATGAAGACCAGAAGCAATGCTTTCTACAGACGATAATGGAAAATGAAAAGAAATGGAGTAAATGAATTATGTTCTGTTATCTCCAACAGTTGATGATCGGATATAATTCATGTGAAGATGCAATTTTTTTAATGTAGGAATTGGAAATTAAATAATCTTTTGAAGTAGCATACGAAGGACAACATAGGAAATCATTAATCAAGGCCATTTCAAAATACTTATAAAATGAAATAAAAAAATATTTTGTTGAGAATATATCAACGGTCATTTTATATTTGAATTATATAAGCAACTACAATTAGTTGACTTCCCCTTTTTAAGTTGTTTTCCCCTCTATGTAAAAGTTCAGTCTTCTTTATAACTCGTATGAGACAACATCGTCTCTTATTAAATAAACATTAAGTCACTTTTAATTACATTACAATTGTGCAGTTTATTTATACCAACATATTTATGCAATTTAAGGAACCACAGGCACAGTTTTTCCTTGGTGGACTGACTGGATCCCATTGGCAGCCAAGTGACAAACGCAGTCAGCCATGAATAAAGTGTGTCGGTCGGGTATTAATCAAAGTAATCTGAAGCTCCAATCTATAAAATTTAATATGAGGAAGGATTAATGAGTTTTCAAGGATTTTCTAAATGCATCCACTGAGGTGGATACACGTGTATTTTGCGGCCACAAAGAGAGATTTTGTTTATTTGCTAATCATTCTTTATTGCAAATTAAAGCAGAAGGAAAATGTTCATTTAGACAAATTGCTTTTATGTCTGCAACTGAGGTGAATGTGTATATTAATGCACAGACTTTATAGCAGCAATAGAAATCATTCAATTTATATTAAATTAAGCATATATGCAAATGAATATGATATTATACGTGTGTAAAAAGTAAGTGATAAAATCATTTTTACTCTTTTGCTTTATTATTTCAATCACGATATATAATGTGCAGCATAAAAATGAAAGGGATGAAATTGTTAATGATATCACGTATGCCACACATCTTTTCTAATTCAATTTTATATTTTGCGCATATAATAGAACAGAACATACAGAACACCATAATCATTCTAGATGAGTGTAGGTGTATGACATTGTGTCACAATTCGCAAGTCAGACTGCATGAATTGCTCCCCGCAATATACAATAAGAAAAGAATACTGTGGAAAAAAATACACATTGAATAGCGAGAAAAAAGAGGAAGGAAAGAGACGCGCGGCACCACGCGAAAGTAATTTGAAAATTGAATTTAAATTGTGTGGAAAATGGTGAAAAGGCATGTTTTTATAAAATTAATTTAATATCTTCCTCCTATCTTTTTTTATTATATGCTCGTTCAAATAAATCGCACATATACACGTCGTCTCTCTTTCCTCCCATAATTCCTTATAATGCTCAACATAAATTTTTTATTTGTTTCAAATGAAATGAAAATTCTACTTGAGGATATAATATTTTAATGTGAACATGCATAATTACATTTGCCTCTTAATTTTAGTACACTGGAACATTAAAATCTTTATTGATTTTTGCCTCATTCATGATTATGGTGTGTTTTATGAATTGTGCCCTTAAAAGAAAATATTTTGTCATGGTCATCATCATTAAGACGATATTCATCCACATTTAGGGACAGAGGCGTAACCAGGGAGTCTAAACTCCTCCTCGAGATTAAAATTTGAATAGGAAAAAATTCGAACCGGAAGTCATAAGTTTAGTGACAATTTAAAGGTCAATCAAACTTTTTTTGATGATCTGAATCCTCCATGTATGTTATAATTGGACAATTCCTTAAAAAATGATGCTTTTGAGCAAAAATTTGCAATAGGGTTGAAAGGGGTTTAAGGTCTAATTATTTGACGTCATTTATAAATTATTCCTAAAATGATCAAAAAGATTAAAATCCCTTAAAATCTTTAATTCCTGTAAAACTTTTGAAATGAAACAGTTTTTTTTGAAAGTTTCAGCTTTAGGAAGTGGCTAACTGAATCTCAAGGCTTCCCAGCTTTTAATCTTTGATCCCATAGAGATTAAAAATTTCCATTGAGATTAAAGATTAAAAACTGGGAAGTCTTGCTGAATTTTGTTAACATCCAACTGCTTTAACGAAATTGCTAGCTAAATTCACAAGCTCATTGAGCGATTCTTTACGAATAGACGATTGTCAAGTAGCACTAGGGCAAATCCGCGGAAGGCAAAAAGCTCAAAAATTTTATTTTCCTAAAATTCTCTTTAAATCTGCTATTAAGGTAATGTTTAAGTACCAAATTATGTGTATTTTCAACAAATGTACATGCTAAAATACTTATCTGATGGTAGAAATCATTAGTTAAAGAGATATTTTGATTTTTCTTGTGTTAAACGATCCTGCACAAGAAAAATTATTTTTAAAAATTGTAAAAAATTACTTAATAAACAATCTAGACAGAATAATATGCATTACTATGCATTTCAAATGTGATTGTATATCATTAATTTTTATCTGTACGTGCTTTAACTCACTTAATAAGGAGATATTAATGAAAAAAGTGTTAAACGATCCTGCGGAAGCGCTTTTTACGAAAAAATTTTCAGCAAAATTCGATGCAAACTTGTGGGAGCTTTATTGTTTATAAATTTGTTTAACTAAATTAATAGACAAATCAGCATTGAATCGTTCTTAATGACTTATAATGTCTTAATTGTAGTTATAAAGAATGCAATTTGAAGTATAAATTCTTATGTAAACAGCTAAATCCGATTATTTAATAACAATTTTAACGGCTTTTATGAATTTAAACCAGTTCAAGTTGAGAAATATTGCAAGTCATTTTTTCTCAGTTTCTCTGTTTTGCGGATTTGCCCACTAGGTTTACGTCGTATCTCATAAGGACGACAGAATTTCTCTCAAACATTGCCTAATTGACAAATGCTACTCAAGCTATAATCCGCGACACACGTGTGTTGTGAACCACTGACCTAGACAAAGGAAATTATTTTTGCAAATCTCAGCCAAAATGTGTCTATCAATATCCAAGCAAAGACAGAAAATAAAGACTTAAGCAACCATACGAAACTGAAGAGTGCTATCACCTTAAACAAACTAGCCGCCATTATCCACTAATAGAATCGATAAGCAGAACCAGATACAAAGAGCAAAATAATGATCGCTAAAAAAATAAAAAAGATTAAAAGAGGAAATGACAAAAAGTAAAAGAACATAACTTGTGGTTTGATGGCTTTAAAAATGCAGTACAAATATTATTGTATAATAACTATCAGTGCACAAATGATGCTCTCTTTCTCTCCACATAATACCACATATGTTTAATAATATATTATCAAGAAAATATAAATTTGTGGTAAGGAAAATCGATTTGTGATAAATAATTTATGTGCTTTTTTATTACGTTGAATTTATTTTTGTTGTTTGCAATGCTTTTTCTCTTCCTTTCATACGTCCCATTATTCTTGTTATTCTTTGTTGCATCCGCTTATTCGTAAAGGAAATTTATTTTTCCTTTGAGCTATTAACTTTATGCTTTGTTGGCTTATCAAACGCTCCAGACAAAATAAAATGATAATGTGAATCATTTCGTTGCTTTAAACTTTATTTACGTAAGTAATGTTCCTTTTCTGTATCATGACTTTCCATGAAATTGATTAACTTTACTTTATGTCCTTTATCACAGACAAGTCAATATAATTTTTTTTAGGATGGACTTTGGAGGATCAATAAACTTCAAACTGCTTCAAGCAGTAAAAAAGAGAAACTGGAACTCGCGTGGGACTTGAGGCTCTTCAACAGATCTCATAAATAATAATCAAATAATCAACAGTGGAAGGATACTCTTTTTAAGGCATTAAATTTTATTGTGAAAATAAAAAAAAAATCGTTGGATGGAAATAAGCTGATAAAAGCGTTATAAAAATGGATCATAAATTTTTTTTCTCCAAATTGTTTGGCCTGCCTCAGATTTTTTTCCAACTCTTTATTTTTTATGAGGTTTAAGTTGTGCCATAATGCTACTTTTTATTAGGTTTCTATGCGATAAACAGAATCCGGATAAGCTATTTCAAGGAAAAGAATCGAATGCAGAATTAGCTTTTATGAGGAGTGAATAAGGAAGAATTTAAATTCTATTTAGCATCTTTATTAATAATTAAGAACTTCCTCAATCATGATTTATGGATTTTGGAGTAATGCCAATGAATTTTTTTTCAATGATAATTTTTTTTTGTTGACACGGCAATTTTGTTTTCTTTGAAAATATATATAATCCTCTCTCTGACTATTTACCACCCACATTTCCAATCACCCTAGATTCATGCTGCTCTCAATTCACATTTTTCTCTATGCTCAGTCAACTATACTCTCTTTGTAGGGGAAATTATTGCTTATGTATCATCATTTAAATTTCCCCTCATGAAAACTCTCTCTCATTTTTTATAGGAGGTAAAGGAATTTACCTATTTTAAATCTAATCCACATGTGGATTGTGATGAACATTTTTCAATGTGAATTTTCAAGGTATTTATTTAATGTGGTTGAATAGTTTTCATTATTTGTCTGCATATTTGTCACACATGACTGATAGTTTTTATGTACTGCAATCAGCTATGCAATTTGGGTTATTAAGTATAAAGTGGTATAAAGTTTCATTTAGTTTGAGGCTCTTGCGTTTTTGATAATTGTTTTTTAACGGTTTTTTATTTTTCAAATTTTTAGCAGTCAAATAAATTTTGAATTTTTAAAGCAAAAATTTTCAAAGCCTCATTTCTGATTGAAAAAAACTTTGTGGCATTAAAATATTAAATTGACTAGTTTGCGCTGTAATTAAGACACAATGGATTATATAAATTACATGCCGGATGAGATCTTAGTTGAAATTTTAGGAAATCTTAGTCCAAGAATGATAAAAAGCTGCAATTTAGTATGTAAAAGGTATTTTAATATTTTTTTAAATTTTGGACAAATTAGTCTAATTAATTAATTTTTTTGTAGATGGAACGAGATTATTGGAACCTCAATTGGATTAATGGGTAGATTCCAGCTTATTTTATATAAACCAAAGAGTGAGATCAAGGGAGCAGAAACAATTCAAAGAAAGTATCAAGCTGCTTTAGTCAGAACCTTGGAAGATTCACTGGATGTTATTTGTCGTCACAATCTGCAATCATTGACGATTTGTTTTTCAACGAAAATCTCAACATTAATTCAGGCACTTAATATTTTAACATCATTAAAAATTTTTGATGCAGAAAACATTAGAATTATCGATGATTTGCCTAAAATTAGTGACAGCGCGAAGAAAGTCAGTACTAAAATAGAACAACTAAAATGTGATTTTCAAATGATCAAAATTTTTAACTGCTGTACAGTTAAGGAATTAGAAGCAACATGTCAAGGGGACGTTGATGACATCAAGTTGGCTTTTGATTTTTTGCTGCAGCAAAAAAATCTTGAAGATCTTTCATTATCCGGATCATCTTTTAGCAAGTTATTCGCTTTACCTGATATTTGTGATCTTAAATGCTCTTTGAAAAAGTTTTATTATTGTTCAACTGATCCTTTCCTACATTATGAATCGTTCATCAAGTTTTTAAATCAACATAAGGTATCTCTAACAAGTTTGGAAGTGGACTTTTTTACTGAGCCGCAAGTTGGAATCGAGTATATACATAAATTTGCACTGGAAAACATAGTAAACCTTAAGCATCTAAAATTAGGCTATATTGAAAGTTTGGTGGACGGATCTTATCGGACTGGACTGGCATACAATGAGCTGCCTGCTGCAACAGAAATAACAAAAAACTTGGAAAGTCTTGAATTTGATGCTCAATCATCTGACATGAATGAAAATAGGCGTTTTTACACAATGTTCCCGAACTTCAAGTGCTTGAATGTTGACATCGAAACTGAGCTAGTCGTTGCCATAAGTGAGTTATGTGTTAATGTGGAAAAATTCAAGATATATACTCTTGATAAAAATATTGGAGATAAAGTTTACTTTCCAAAACTTAAGGAACTTCATTTAGATACTTTTTTCGATGTGACAAACTTGTGTGATTTCATCAGAAAACATTCACAAACTTTGGAGACGATACAAATTATTGGAGCTAACAAATTAACTTATTTAGCTACAATTGAAATTCTTAATTGTCCAAAATTATGTTATCTCGAACTTGACTTTTTTAGAATCAAAAATATATCCTTTTGTATTATTGCAATGCTCAATGAAATTTCATTAAAATCTAAGCCATTTACGTTGTTACTATCTGGTTACAGCAGTTCGTTCAACTTCCCCGAAGATAAAGCTATTTGGGATAAAGAAGTTACAAGTACAATAACTTTTTCTGGCTAGAATGTTCGGTAGAAAATAATTCTTTTTTGTTCAATCCAAAATATGTATTTACTTTATTTCTATGTACGTTATTTTCTTGATTAGTTATTAAATAAATTCAAAATTTCCGTCTAAATACGAAAAATAAATAACCTGCTATATCATTGTTACAAAATATTCACAGATGATTCGATGGTGCAGCGGTCTAGCGTATCTGAAAAATGTGAAAATTTTCTGCTGTGTTTGAGGAAATGCTGAAATAGTTTACATCAATTAATGAGGAAAATACACAAGTATTTTTCTGTAGTCACCATTATAATAGCAATATATATTTTCTTCTTTTTATTATTGTTATTCATTTAATTTTTTTTTCTTTGAAATTTGCACACAATTTTTTTTACAACAACAAACATAGCAACAAAACATCCATCAACCCAATGGATCGATTTCACACATTTTATTTCTTCACACACATTTAAATTGACAATTAGGAGGAACTGCTGGTGTCCTCGTTATCATTATTGTTATCCGCAGTATTCTGGTTATTATTGCGATTATATGAATGAAGGCAAGCAAGCATTCTGATCATAAAGGATGCAGGAACTGTAATTGTATCTCGGGTCTCTTCTAGCATTAATTTATTTCTTCTCATAATCTACATAATCAGGGGAAAATGACAAAAAAAGTATATGTTTTGGGTATTAGCTATATCCAAACTACATCATTGTAACTTACATCACGGGCTTGCTTATCATCAAATTCTGTGTCGTCGCCATACGGTGCCCAAATCTTGATATTGTGATCAATTCCTGAGGATGCTAAAATTGGCAAGTAAGGATGCGGTTGAATACAATTGACTACATGGTTGTCAGCACGTAGTAAATTAATGAGATCCCCACTCTTTCGATCCCAAATGAATATATGGCCACAATCAGATCCCGATAGTATCTGTGAATAAATCAGAAGTTGTTTTACTTTCTATAGAATTATCAAGATATTTTTTTTTGCTATATACATACATAGTCATCGCCCCAAAAGTTTGCTTCCTTTATCATTGTACGTGCATTCCGATGTCCAACGAATTTCTGTCTAACATAATTAAATTTATCCACAGCAATTGATTCGTCCTCACTGCTGTAGTTAGAACTGCTTGATGAATCGTCTTGATTCGATCCTATTGTTGAATCATTATTACTATTTGAATTGCTTGATCCACCTTCCGTTT
Source organism: Chironomus tentans (assembly GCA_963573255.1). Lineage (NCBI taxonomy): Eukaryota > Metazoa > Arthropoda > Insecta > Diptera > Chironomidae > Chironomus > Chironomus tentans. The sequence goes on along the minus strand of OY754303.1, from coordinate 21,914,722 downwards.
CATTATCATGGTCGTTTGCTAGCAACATTGAAATACCTTCAGCTACGCCACTTCGATTGCGTTGATGTCTCGATGAATTGTCATTAAGCATACGAGATAATAGGCCAGTCATGCGATTCATAATACTTGAATTTAATTGAGGTCGAGATTGACCACTTGCTTCACTACTTGGTAACGAATCAGGACCAGTGTCACTCCAGTCACCTCTTAATCGCAATTTTCTAAGAATTCTTGGCGATTCTCTACATCGTCTACGTCTTGTATTGGTCGGCAATAATTCTTTTGCTACGCCATCTCTGGTCATGTCAAAGAGATACAAGTATTCTGAGCTATAACTCACCAATAATTCCGTACCATCCGTGCTGTAATTAACAGATGTAATTCTATAAGTTCTTTTTTGATCATTTGGTATCTTGTAGATTTTTACAGGGTCAGTTTGCATTTCATTGCTCAACGAACTGAGCGACGGTGGAGAACCTTCAGTTACTGTTGGAAATTCGACTAGTTTTAAGAATCGTCTATCATAAACACGAATTAAGCTATCAGAACATCCGATACTTAAATAGTTGTGTGATATAGGCGAACAGCTCATTGCCGTGACACTGGCTTGAGTCAAAATTAAGATGTTTTCACGACAAAACTGCTTATGACATTTAGACACAAGACGCATATCAAAATATCGTACAGATCCATCCTCACCACAACTTAAAAAGCTGTTGAATTCACTTGGAATAGTCATCACTTCATAGCAAGTTCCAGAATGGCAGTTGAAATAATTTGCATCTTGATTGGATGCTCTATAATTTCCACCAATTAGTGTTTCCGATGTTTCTGATTCCTTTGTAAAATTTATATCGTTCAAGTCATTGTACAAAACGGATCCAGAACCAGAGCATGAAACAATTCGGGTGTCACTTTGAGGTAAAAATTTAGCTGAGAAAATGTTATTTCTGTGAAAGGTCGTGTACTTAATCAAGACTTTCGAGGAGAATGGATCTGTCAGCACAAGTTTCTGGTCATCACTTCCACTTAATATCTTTGTTCCACTATGATTCCAACATATTGAATTAACACAGCCTTTATGAATATCAAGAGTTTTTTCCAACTTCAACGATTGAGTCAGCACTAATGAATCTGAAAATAAGTATTAATAATTTTTTTTCTTTCTTTTTTTTGACAAGTTTCATAATCTTTTATCTATCATCGTTGAAACGTAATTAGATCAAATTTTGTACGAATGTGATTTGCAAGTGACTAATTTTATCATCTAATTAGCTGATAGTGTATGAGTGATAATGAAAAATATACTTACTTTTTGACGATTTCTGTATCTTCCTAAAATTTTCATATCCATAATTTTCTCTATTTAAAACTTCACGAAATAGATTTTTATGACTATTATGCTTCATAATTTACTATCACACACTTATGTACTTCGATGAAGAACAAGCACAGACAATTATATTCACTAATTAAATTTCATCATTTAAAAATTCTAGAATAACAATTTCATTTTTCACTTTTAGCCTTTTAAAATTATTTATTTTTCATCATTTATTTTGGTCGATTTTGTCTGACTGTCTGCACAATTTTCAAAATTATCTTTTAACTGAAAAACAGCATTCGACTTGATAAAATCACTTTATTCCATTAATTTCTGTTGAACTTTGTCCAGTGATTGTACAAAAGATGCGTTCAGTTTGTTTACTTAGTGATAAGCTTTTTGATTTATCTAGTTTTCCTCATTAATTTTTCATTCTCTTAAATCTTTATTATGCTTATCTAATAGATTGCTATTTTAATATTTGAATGATCGTGTATTACATTTGAATTTGCTAAATTAAGTAATTGGAATAATTAATAAAAACTAAAGTTAATTAAAGTTAATTTCCCGTTAGATTGTAACGACATTGAAATATTTGAATTTTGAAAATTGCAAAAAATTCTCAAAGGGCTTTTAAAAGAAAAATTTAATATTTTCATTTTTCATTAAATTATCATTAATATAAGAGGAAATATTGATATTAATACAGTATTACAGTGTCATAGATAGTTAAATTATTACCATCTTATGAAGGATGGCGAATTTTCCGGATATGAAGCAGGTAAAATTGAATTTTAACATAAATCGATAATCAAGACAGAAAATTTGTACAAAAATCGATTTTTTAAAATTTTCACTAATAGATTGCTGGCAAACACATTGACATTTATGAAGCATATTATAGAGCTCTTGATCCAAAAGGCACTAACCAGATAGGTGCACTAGAAGCTGCTGGTTTTCTAAAGAAATCTGGTCTTTCGGATGTTGTGTTATCAAGAGTAAGTTTTTTTTTCTTCTATTCACTGGAACATTCAGTCAGTCATTCATTCTTATCATGCAACTAGCTAAATAATGATATAACTGTTTTTTTTGCTGGAATTTTTAAGGTGTGGGATCTTTCTGATCCAAATGCGAGGGGATATTTTGACAAGACATCATTATTCGTTTCGTTAAAATTAGTATCATTAGCTCAAATTGGCGAGCAAATTAATGTTAAGAATCTACTTATGGAAACAAATGCACCGAGATGTGGAGATGTTCCAAAAATGAAGCCACCGCCTGTTCCAAAAATGACAAATGTTCCACCGCCGCGTCATACACCACCAATAATATCCAATACTGATTGGACAGTAAAGCCTGAAGAAAGAGCCAAATATCAGCAACTTTATATATCACTTCAACCTGAAAATGGTGTTTTACCAGGAAATAAAGTTAAAGGAGTTTTGATGAACTCAAAATTACCGATTGATACGCTTAGCACAATTTGGGAATTAGCTGATCAAGATAAGGATGGAAGTCTTGATGAGCATGAATTTATTGTGGTATGTATTTGTTTTTAGCAAATATTAATCTAGAGTCTAGATGATATATTTATTTGTAGGCAATGCATCTTGTTTACAAAGCACTTGATAGTAGAGCGATTCCGTCGTCGTTACCAAAAGAGCTGCAAAAACCAAAACAACAACCAGTTGATGATTTTGGAGGCGGTGAATTTGTTGCAAATTTTCCAACTGACATCGTTCCTGTCGCTCCTGTAATTCCGCCATCAAGGCCACCACCAGCAAATATTCCTCCACCAAACATTCCAGCAGTTCCACTTATTCCAGCAGCACCAAATAATGCATCTGTTACAATGCATGGTGACTGGATTTTGACAACTATCGAAAAGCTAAAGTATCAAGAAGTATTTGAAAAGAGTGACTTAGATAAGGACGGTTTGGTATCAGGAATGGAAATTAAAGACATTTTCTTAAAATCAGGCCTTCCTCAAAATCTCCTCGCTCATATTTGGGCTTTGTGCGATACTCATCAAACTGGAAAGTTAAATAATGAACAATTTGCTCTCGCTATGTGGTTAATTGATCGTAAGAAGAAGGGAATTGATCCACCACAAGTTTTAGCTCCTGAAATGATTCCACCAAGCATGCGTCCCAACGCAGCTCCTGCTCAGGTATGCTCTATAATTTCTTTATTTTACTTTACAATGCATAAAATGCTAAATTATTTTTCAGCCTCCAAAGCCCATTTTTACAAATCCTGAGTTGGAGATGATTTCAAAGGAAATTGAGGAATTAACGAGAGAACGTCATGCTATCGAAGCTGAAGTTGCCCAAAAGGAGGCAGACATTCGAATCAAAACTGGAGAAATGCGCAGTTTACAGGTATGTATCAAGTTCAATCCGAGAATGTAATAAAAGGTTAATGAACTATTTTGTAGAGCGAATTGGACACATTAGTGGCGACCTTAAAGCAACTGGAAACGCAACGCGGTGAAGCTCAGAAGCGTCTCGATGACTTGCAAGCACAGGTATAAGAAAATAACAAATGTCTGCATGCTAATTTGCTTGATTTTCATTTCTTTATGATTTCCATTATTTCTTGTGAAAATTTGATATCCATTGACTAAATTTCGGACATTGATATGATTTATAAAAAAAATCAGCAAATTCAAATCGACGAAGTATTGATGATTGCAAAACGACAGGTTCGTGAAAAGGACAAAGAATATTTTATGTGATGCTAATTATTTGTCCTTGTCAGAGTTAATAAGATAGATAGAGGAGTAATGTTGTGAATGTCAAAATCATGTCGTTACGTCCATACTTTATTCTTAAAATGCTTTACACTTAATTAGTTTTATTAATCTCTCAATTTTACTAATGACCTTTCTTATTATTTTTATTTTATAGGTCAATCGACTTAAGGATCAATGTCAGAAGCAAGAAGAAACTATTAAGGAACAAGAGACAGATTTGGACTCAAAGCGTTTAGAACTGCAGAAATTAAAAGAAGAGGAAAAGGCATTGGAATCAGAATATGATCAGCATCTGAAAGAAAAGGAAAAGATTTCTGTTCATTTGCAAGATACTCATGTTGCTATTAGTCAAGTGCGTGCTATGTTCAATCAATTGGAAGAAGTTCAGCGTCAAATGAAGGATGCTTTAGCACTTTGTAAAGTTGCCATTGAGGAAAATAATCCAGTTGTCGTTTCTGATTACTCGTTAAGTATTGAGCCTGAATTCCGTGATTTTAGGAAAGTTCTGACATCACCAGAAGCAGAAAAGCCAAAAGACGGTAAGTTAATTTTGAGTTTTTTTTAATAATTTCAATGTCTAATAAATATTTATATTTCATTATCAAGCATTTGGTGACGAATCAAATTTCAACGATCCGTTTAAGCCAGCAACGAATATGGCAGCAGGATTTGATGATAGTTTTGACAATAAAGCTAGTGGATTTGGTGATGATGATTCATTTGGCAACAAATGGAATGATCCATTTACATCACAACAGCCTATCCATAATAATGATCCATTTGCAAGCAACGAACCAGCTCCCAAAGAAGTAAGATAAAAATCATATTAACATATTTTAATTAAACTAATTAATTCATTGTAGACTGTTAAGGATGATTTCGAGAGTGATCCTTTCGCTATGCTTCATGCACCGCCAAAGGGATCTAAAGCTCCAGAATCACCATCACCAGCATTACCGCCGAAGCAAGCTAAAAAGCCTCCACCGAGACCAGCTCCTCCTCGCCCAGCGCTGCCTAAAGCAAATGATGGATTCGGTTCTGGATTTGCTAATTTTGACGATTTTGACATGAAAGTAAGTAACGAATTCTTTTTCCTGCACATTTTAACATTTCTTCATTATGATTTATTCACTTTCACGTGCACGTAGTTTTTTATTGACCATTTATTGTTATGATTCCATAGCTAATTCATTATCATTTATGTGTGTCATAAAATCGTATGAGTTCCGTTAGAAATTTTTAGATACATTATGTTTGATTTGTACCTTTAATTAATGTTGCTTTAAGTTAAACCTTTCTTTAAAAAAAATATCTTGAGATTTGTTACTGTATTGAGATCTTTCTCTTTGGGTATATTTTCAGTAAATTAACTAACTTTTCAACTAACTAACCCTATGATGGACAATGTACCAGAGATTATAATAAATAATTAGAGGAATAATTACCATTACTAATGATTATTGTACTTACTTGTTGATGAGAAATATAACTATCAAAAATATATTTATATATATAGTTTAAATAATTTATTTTAAAAACCAAAATGAAAGCGAAAAAAAAACAAATGAAAATGATTATGAGAGTATTTTATTAATTGTTAGATACCAACTAATTTTCTCATTATATATGGTTTATTTGATATTTTATGCTAATTATAATTTATCTTATCTTGGTGTTGGCAACTTTAAATCACAAATAGCTTAACATAATGAGACATATATAAAGAGTTATAAGAAATTACTCCGTATTAATCACATTTCATCAATATACGCTTACATTCTATTCACAAATTCATGTAACTTTTCTTTCATTTTGATTAGAGAAGCACTTTTAGCTCTGAGTGAGATTCATAGACCCCAATTTTTGGATGATTTGCAGTCATTAAAGTTGTATCGAAACTTGAATTTCTAACGGTTTTCATAAATTTGAATTTCTAACGATTTTCAAAAAATTTGGAAAGTTACGGTTTTCAAAAATTTGAAAAGTAACGGTTTTCAAAAATTTGAAAAATAACGGATTTCAAAAATTTTAAAAATAACGTTTTTCAAAAATTTGAAAAGTAACGGATTTCAAAAATTTGAAAAATAACGGCTTTCAAAAAATTGAAAAAAAAATAACGTTTTTTCAAAAATTTGAATTTCTAACGGTTTTCAAAAATTTGAAAAATAACGGTTTTTAAAGGCTTAAATGAAATGAACTGCAAATTTTTCAAAAATTGGAACTGCCTACTAAAATCAAAGACAGATGTAATGGTTTTATCGCTCAAAAATTGTGTAAATTTGTACGTCTCAATCGGCATACATCCTTAAAAAAAGGATTTGTTTAATTACTACGCATAAGTGTAAATTTTGAACCAGTTAAATATCCAACGATCGTACTAAAGTATTACTAATCGAATCATAATCAATATGCGGTTAATAATTATTTGTATTTATGTAGATAAATAATAATCAATAAATTAAGTCTAACAATATCCTAATAATCATCAGATGTTTGTGAATAAATTTAAATGAAGTAATGCTTTGCAAACGTTACTTAATGACTTTCTTCCTAAAATAGGCATCTCCAGTTATATGTGAAACGCCATTTAAGGAATCGATGGAAAATATAAAAATTACGAGTGTAAAGACCGACGATGTGAGTTCAACAACAGCGTCAGATTTTCAAGAAGATCCATTCAAGAATTATCGTTATGAGGATCCATTCCTCATTGAAGATCCGTTTAAGGATCAAAATGGAAATGCAAAAGCTGCTGAACCAGGTAAGATTTCAAGATAATTAACAAATAAATCCAATTATACTTAATCGAGTAATTTCTAGTTCCAGCAAATAAGTTCGAAAGCTTCTTCGAAAAAGACAGTTTTGACTCGGACATGTTTGGAAAGCAAGATTTGCCAGACTTTGACAGTTTCAATAACAATAGCAATGGAGATGTGATTTCAAGCAGTAATAGTAACGATAAGTTTGATCCTTTTGGACTTTCAGTAACCGAAACGAAGACATCAAAAAGTTCAACTCCACCAAACACATTCGGCTTTGAGGCTAATTTTGCAAATTTTGATGCATTTAACAATAATACGACATTATCTGATAGTAGTTTTAACGATGATGCTTGGGGCGAACTTAAGGCTACGACAAAGGTGAAAAAAGTTAAGGACTCGGATGCAAAGGCTACCAAACTCGCAAAGTTTTCATCAGACTACTCTGATAATTACGAAAAGGATATAGAACAAGTTTTAAAGCGTAGCATGTTAGAGCAATAAGTTGAACTGTAATATTATTTTTATTTTTTATGTCAATATATCTAAAAAAAATTACTATTTATGCGTATGTAAGCTTTCTTGTTAACTTATGTGCATTTAAATCTCATATAACTTCGTACTTGATATTTTTCTAAATAAAATACAGCTGAAACATGAAGGAAATTTGTTTTATTAGAAGTTAGGAAGGCATCAAAATTTGTTTTAATCGTGTCTTTATTTATAGAATCATATGTTAGTTTCCATTATGATTATATAATAATTATAGTAGTAATGTAATAATAAGTAAACAGCAATGTAATTAACTTACGAAAAAGTTTTCTTTCTTTACTCGATATTGATAAATTTCTTGTTGCACAATATGAGTGCTACTAAAGACAAGCAGTTCTTAATCAATCATTATTATTCTTTTTACTATATAAAAATATTTAACTTTTTATAATCTGTAAGGATCCAGACAAATTGGACTTACGATTCTCATCTAAAAAGTTTTCGGGAAAGAAAATTCGATTTTTTTGGGGGGGAAAGACCTAATTGTGGTGACTTTATCTACCAGCAAATGAACATCATAATTAATTATTGATGTGAATAATTTTTTCTCCTTTAATAGTAGTTTCATAATAGTTTTACAAACTAACGTAGATTTATTTAATATTTTCTTTTTTTTGAAGGTATCATGCAGATTTTCCTCGCTTAATTGTAATAACTTCCTCAAAAACATTTGATGTTGACTTGATGGGAAAACAGAGAATATAATAGAAACTGAATAACGATGAAAACTCAACAACTTGCAGGCAATGATGGACTTTTAATGTGGTTAACAAATTTAGACTTTTTTTGTGAATGGGAAAATTAAAAGAACATAAAGACATTAATTGGAAAATAGAGAAAGAGAGCATTACAAGATCATATCGAATTTTTTTTAAGTTAATAAGAGTGGAAATTTTAAATGATGATTTATGATTCTTCTAGAATCACCATATCCTATTTCGGCTTGTATTGTGCTAGCTTTTGCTGCAGAAGTTCCAATCTATCAGCTGGAATTTGGCTTCCCTAGAAAAAATTGTAAAAATAACGAACATTATAGATTTGAAATTTATTTTTTTTTTGAATTTGAATTTCAAAAAGACGTTACTTTTTAAATTTCAAAAAGCCGTTAAAACTTACTTCTTTCTTGGCCAGAGTCGTTAGTCTGGATTGAATTTGATTCATGTTAAGGTTTTCATCGGCAATTTTATTATCCATAATTGGCTCCTTCTCCTCATTCGTCTGTAGTTTTCCTCGAACTCGATACATGTTTAATTTATGCATCCAATAGTCAGGATTATTCGGGTTTTCATTATTTTGATTCGAGTTTGCCGTACTCTGCTCATGTGCTTGATTGTTATTCGTGTTATTGTGTGATGCTTTTTGCAATTCTGCTAATCCATCATGTATAAACTGCTGAAAGAATGGACTACTTCCTTTTAAAAATGGCTGAATGTCAAATTCTGGATGGTTTTCCTTAAATTCATACAATTGTCGAAGTCCAACTTTTGATGTATCTTTATCAGATATTAGTTTGAATATGTTACTGACTTGATCATGATTTGCACGACTCGTTCTGTCTTGCTGTGATCGTTGTTGATGAAGCTGTGAGGCGTATCCCTGTTGATTTAAGTCGTGAGATCCAGGCAACGAACCTTGTTCTTTTTTCAGTATACGTAATACATATGTGTTACTGTAATTAAAAGGAATTAAGTGAGTCATTAACTAAGAATAAATCAAGTCATAAATTTCATACAGTTCTGAATGTCTTGGAATGTTGTTGAGATGTTGCAAGATCCCAGCTCCTTTGATTTTCGTCATATTGTGAATAATTGTCTTGATCGTTCGCATTGGCGTATCAGATGGTCGTTGTGCCCACCAAGTTGTTGGCAGTGCCAGCATAAAATCATGAATTTCCATTAAAAGAGCCTCATAATCTAATTCATTGACTCGTTCTGGCATTAATTTCACATTTCGCCAAATGCACTTCATTAATAATTCAGTGAACTTTGGCAATGCACTGGTCGAGCATGTTTCTTTAAGGAGACGAACTAGAGCACTAAAATTATGAGAAAAAAATTAATTAACTAATGAAATTAAAAACAAAAAAACTCACATTCCAATCTTACCAATTTAAATGCGTGAAATTACAGCGGTCAAGGATTTTGAGGCATATACTATTGATGACTTTCGTGTATTCTTCACCACTTCCAAGCTTTTGATCAGACATGAGACCTAGCAAGACGGCAATAATGTTCTTAATGCTTGCCACACTCAAGTTTTGTCCTAATGCTTTGGATGTGAAGAAATGATAAATGCTATTTAGGAGCGGCTGATATAGTGAAAGTGCCTCACTCAACGAACGTTGTGATAAATGCTGTTTACAATGAAATATAAAGCCAAGAATTATGATTGATTTACATGCAAATATCATGTGACTATTGATTTACCTTAAATTGTGCCAGGACGCTCTGAATGTAAATTTCCTCGTAGTCACGCAAGACTGCTTGCTTTTCTTGAGATTCAATGATATCGGAAAGTTCATTTAATGAGGCATGAGCGACATACTGATCAGGATGTCCGATTCCTTTAATTATGTTCAACAATTTCGTGTCATATTTCGGCAAATTTTCCATCAAGTTTGTTTGTGGCTCAGGCGCTGTTGATGGTCTCAGCGGAGAATAATGCTGTGGACTGGAAGCGGAATATAAAGTAATATTAGCCGAATGAGGTCTCGATGGACTTTTAGACAATAGGTGATTTAATCGATCTGCAGGATAAGTTACTCCATTGCAAGCTTTAATCTGAATTGGCTGATCAGCATAAGAAAGATCGATAGGTGAAAAGTGAGAAAGTTTAATTTGATCACTACGAATCCACTCTTTTTCTATCTCCGCAATAACACCTGAATCTAAGCAGAATGGACCAGAAGTCGGTGCACGAGAAGTTTGTACAGATGGAGGTGTGTTTTCATAAGTCCTATTTATCCAAAAAGCATATATTTTTTTTATGAGAGAGAGAAAAAGCAGCAAAGAAAGTAAGAAAGAGAAAAATAGGCAATTTTTAGTAAGGATGTCTATGTATCAAAAAATGAGTGTGTGTTAATTTACATAAAATACACATATAATAAATATATCACCAAATAATAATAACAATAAACTCGACGAAATTTTTGGGAATTATTTAACGGAAAAATGGTTTTCAAAATTTATATTTAACGGAAATTTTTTCACAATTAAAATCAAAGAAAAATTCTAAATCTGTTGCCAGCTTCATGGCATAGAGCTATGCTTGACTAAACATTTGAGTTGCTTCCAAGAGATATTTTCGTGATTCTACAAATTTTAACCTTCTTTCAGACTTTCTTTGTGTTTGTGAACAATCCTCGTAGAAATTCAAATTTTAAAAAACCGTTGGAATCACAATATACAGTAAAAATAAACGAATATTCCCAAAAATTCCGTTGCGTCGATACCCAGTTACTAATTTCCCTGAGCACACATTTATGATATTTTGTATGTTAATTAAATTAACTAAATTAAGTTTTTCTACGTGACGCATAAAGTTTTCTACTAAACAGCACAGTTTTGAAATGTAATTTACGGTTCAGGAATATCAATAAGTTTCGGCCATTCAGGTGACTTAATATCTTGTGGAGTTTTCGTATCATTTAAATCTTCTTGCGAATGTGCTTCATAATTTTCGTCGCTGTCGTATTACATCGCATGAATTAAAATGAAAATGATAAAAATTATTTAAATTAAATTGAAAACTTACCGGTTGTGGATGTTTGGATGGGCTTCTTCTTCCGATGGAAGTTCCTCTTCTCCAGATAAATCTCTAGTTTCATCTTCTTTCTCAATAATCGGCACACTGACAATTTCAACACTCGACTGTGACTGTTTTACTTCCGGAACTAATTTGGGGCTCTTCTTACTTCTCTTGATTCTCTCATCCAACATTGACATTTCCTTTTCACTGAGCTGTCCTATCATCTTATAAATTCTCTCTCCAGCCAATTCGTAAGCCTTTACTATACAATTTAGAGCTGCAGAACGAACAGAGTTATCACGATCACTAATTTGGCGAGCAATTTCTTTCAGAGCATGCTGTGGCGTTGGTTGACAGACACTTAAGTTGTATGTCTCAATGAGGTATCCGAGCTCATCTAAGCATTCTGTACGTTGACGAGCATTCTTCGATTTCAGAGCATCCATAATGTAAGAGAATACTTTTGAGAATGGATATACGAGGCAAATTTGTCGAAGAAGATTACGAACTCCATTTCTGACGGCATCTTTTGGATCTCCAATTTTCGTCAACAGATGTGGAATGAATGAGGAACCTTCATTATCTGTCAATACATATTGAGTCTCTCGCAATGTCGTGAATATATTATTGAGAAAATCCAGTCCTTTAAGGAGAACCGATGGATTTGTATCATAAAATCTAAGTGACAACCATTTCAGGACAAGATCAAAGTTACAAATTATCCCTTGCAAATTGTTTGGAAGGTCCTCAATTAATGTCTCAATAACCTTTAAATGGTAGCGAAAATCATCATGAAACATATTAGCCATCAAGCCTTTGTTTACGTTTGCATTAGTCATCTGTTCCTTGAGTAAATCATTAAACTCTTCTCTCGGTGTTGTGAATGACCATCGGATGACTTTCAACTTTTGTTCGTCCAAGAAACGTTGTTGCTTTAAGTTATTTACTTGGAAAATTGGCGACGTATCAACTTCCTCCTCCTTTCGTCTGCTTGATGCTGCTGCTGCTCCGGGTTTTGAGACAGTTGGCTTGACAATTTTACTTCCACCAGACTTAACAGCAACTTTCTTCTCTTCAACAGCAATTGGAGCTTGCTGTTTACTTTTTGGCAACGGTTTAACTGGCAAATTAGGTCTTGCCTTATCAAGAGCAGCTTGAATATCTTTCTTCGTCGCTGGCTTCTGTTTATCCATAGCTTTCATCATTGCATCGTATCCAAGATGCATCATAATGCCCAAAACACAATCGTTGGCATTTTTACGGACATCTGCATTTCGATCTATAATATTTGCATATAAATAGTTCAGACACGAATTCAGCTCCTCTTTATTGATGGTTTTTGGTGGAATATCAGGCAACTTTTCAGCCATCCAACCCCAAACTTCTACTTTTAATGCTGGTGTTCCTGTTTTTAAGGCATCTGCAAACATTTCACCTTCGAAAAATTCTTTATATCCACATTGCTCTCCCCAAGAATTCATGCACGTAATACATGCTGATCGTAAATAGGCTTTATTGTCACCAAGACCACGCAACACTCCAGGCAATAAGACTCGAATGTGCTGCTTACAAGCTGGTCCAATACTTGTTGATAGCTGAGTACAAATTTCGACAGCAGTCTGTGCTATTTTAGCATTGCTATCAACTAATCGCTGTGCTAAAATTGGAGGCAATTCACCGAGTGATGCCTTAATCAATTTATGCTCATTAATGATTGCTTGTAATTTAACTAATCCTTCATTTCTCGTCTTCCAATTCTTGTCACTTAATTCAGCTATTAAAGATTCTGTGATTAATGGTGAAATGTCAACTCTTGGAATTAAGTCCGCAATATTTGTTGGAGTTACGGGTTGTTCATCTTCATCGTCATTATTTGCATCTGCTGAGCTTTTCATTCCATTAGATTGAGCAGCTCCTCTCGTTGAGACTGGTGCTTTTTGACCTGAATTTTTATCAAATTCAAGTTGAATTTGTTGCTTTAATGCTGGCTTCTCATTGTCAAAGAACATGGCGAGAGTTGGACCCATGTAAAGATGCATCGTTCCAAGTAATGTAATAGCAGCTTGTCTTACTGCCGGATTAGTACTATTCACGCCTTTCTTAGCATCATCAATCAATAATTTTGGATTAACTTGGAAGCCAAACTCACGAATTGCTTGATTAACCCATCCAATAGATTCTTGCTGAACTTTGGGTGATTTCTGTTCAAATGCAAAAGACATGACTTTCGAAACGACATATTCTAAACGTATAGTCTCAGATATTGCTGTTAATGCTGCTGCAGCGGAACTACTGACTTTTGCATCACCTAGCTTCTCAATTATGTCATTAGTGATCAAGTCTGATGTCGTTACAGTCATTCCAAAACTCTCAGAAATTAATTTAATGGCATCTAGACGCAGCTTCAATACTTGAAAATTTGTATCTTTTAAGCCTGGCTTTTTAGCTAATACTCTGACCAATATTTGTGTATGTCCACATTTTGAGTCGAATGTTGATAAAAGTTGCAGGAATGTTTCAATTGATTGAAGTCTTGTTTTCCAATTTGAATCACAAAGTCCACTAATAACTTCTGGTGGAAGAATTTCAGGCGCTTGCTCATCAACTTCTTCCTGTGATAATTCACGTTCTGTTGGCAATACATTTTTCGTACTTGCTGATTTTGAAATTCCACCAGCACTCGATGAACTTGCTGCTGGTTTTTTACCAAGAATTTTTTTCGGTGCTACTGAAGCTGTATTAGGACGAGCAACTGCTTTAGGTTCTGTAGATCCGCCTTTTTGTGAAGCAGCAACAGTTTTTGGTGGTGCTGTTTGTGGACGTTCTTTTTTAGCACCAACAATTTTGACCGTAATTACGGCCTTCTCGTAATATTCTTTAATCTTTTCCATTTTGAGTGCATCAACTTCTGTCAAGAACGGTGAAATGTTCTTTTCTGTTACTAATTTCATTGCTGTTCCTAAAGCTTCGGCGGAGGCGTCACGGACAGTTGGATCTGATTCATTTAAAGTCTTTAATAATGCCGTCACATAAGCCTTCAATAGCTTCTTATTCAAAACTGTCGGTTGAGTTTTGGTTAATGATCTGGCTAAGAATAATGCAGTTTCAGATTTTACGCTTGGATTTTTATTTGCCAATGCTGCTATGACTTCTTCTTGAATTGCTTCCAAATTAGTTGCTGGATAAATTGCATCAATGGCATCGCGAAGTGCTGTAACAACATTTGCTTTCTTTTCCTTGAATTTTTCCAATATACCACTTACGCATGCAACTGCGTACGGCTGAAATTTCTTCCCAACTCCTTTTGCTAACGATGCAAGACACTTTCCAGCTAATGCGACCAACACAACGTTTGAATCTTTTGTTATAACTTTCTTGAGCGCTCTCACTAAATCACCATAATCTCCATTTTCTAATTTCGGATTAGCTACGAGCGTTTCCAATGCTTCGAGTGACTCTTTTCTCTCTTGCCATTTCTTTGCTTCCAATTTTTCATAGAAATCTTTTGGCAACTTTGACAAAATATCGACTGGATCTATCAAATCCATCGGATCAATATCCTCACCAACAACTTCTCCTTCGTCATCTGTAAATTAATTGAATTAAATAATATAATCAATAATAAAAATAATCATCTTACGTTCAACGTCCTGACTGACTTCTCCAGCAACGGCCTCGACAATTTGCTTCTGTTGTTGCGAACGAAGATATCTCGATGGGATTGCTTTTTCATTTTTTACTTTGTCAAATTCTGCCTCCAATTCATTAAGAACAACTTGTGGAAGCGATTGAATTTGTGTCTTGAAAACTGGGCCAATCCATCGGAAAATTTCTATTGTAAGCTGTTTGGCCTCATCACGAACAGTTTTATCTCGGTCGCTAAGTAGTGTGGGAATTTTCTTGACTAATGGCTTAACATTTACAACTTTCGCACCAAATTCTCGAAGGGCAAGAAGAATAGTTGATACACATGCTGACACAATTTTAGGATTTTTCTGATCAAATCCTTTAATGAGTTCCTCAATGACGGCTTCATGTTTCTCAATTTCAATATACATCAGAGCTATTTGCATTCCAAGATCCTTTGTTTTCATTTTGGGGGCACCAAGACATTTCGTCACAATTCCACTAATCACTTCTCCAACCGTTCTACCAGCATTTCCACAATTCTCAACAAAAACTAAGGTAGCTTCAAGACCCTTCTCCTGTGCCAATGCATTACTGTCTATGACAAATTTCTTAACAAGTCCCATGAATTTGTTCCATTCTGGACCTTTTTCGTCGTCTATTGTACGAAATATTTTTGCAGCCTCTTCATATCCATCAACACGAGCTTTCCACAATTTATGAACACAACGTTCATCCACTGGAAGTTTCTTGAATTCTGTATCGTCCTCACTGGCCATTCTCACTAATTAGGAAGTCAAAATAATCGATGATGATACACAAATCAAATAATAAAAAAAAATCGATAGACAGAAACCAAAATCTCAATAAAGACTACTGGATCATGAAAATTTTCGTTCAGATTTTCTCTTGCGGCTGTCCTAAAATGATACAATAAAAAATTGATGAATAATTATAGCAATTTTAATATTTATGACTCAAATTTTTACAAGTTAAACAATAGACAAATTTATCTTAATTATACTGTTTTTTTTCGGGTATTGTGAACAGCTTAATGATACGTGAAATTTGAAATGTGCATCGATCTTTTAAATCGAATAAATTTATCAAGATACAATCTGTCCCGCGCGCCTGTGCGAACTTGAAAAGAAAACTTTTCTCACTACCTAAATTTCGACGTTAGTTTCACATTTGTTGTTGTTTTCTTTTCTGTAAACCTTAATATATATTTTTTTTAACAAAATGTTGATACATACTCAATGAGTCATGAAAAGAATAAATGCGTCGAGTTCTGTCTAAGATTAGAAAATGCACTTCTCTCTTCCAGATATTTTAAACTTTCTTCTTGCGAGTCGTTTTCTGTCTATTTTTATCGTGCATTTTCCTACTGCTACACGAAATTGAATACCGTAGAACACAGCAAAGAAAGAAGGAAGGAACAGTAAGTAATGACAAGAAGGAAAGAAGAACATCAAATTAAGAACAATTTCAGCAGAAAATGTACTTTTTGCCGTGCTCAACAAAATAACTTGATTTAATTAATCTGAACAAAGACGTAGGAGTCTTACAGACTATAAACATGGTCAAGAGAAATTACAAAATATCTTTACAGCTCACAATAATACCTTAAAATTGTATGTAAGCAATGAAAAAATGGACTTAACGGTTTCACAAAAAACTGATGCTCGATTTTTTCACTTTTTCACAATGAAATTCACCCGATACTTACTTCTCCTTAATTACATTCACTTGATATAATCCTTAACTTTAATATTAAGCATAAAATAACTTAGATAAACAGGAATTTCTTATGTCAATTCTTAATTTTCTCTTTCGATTCAAATTTTCTTTTTATTCTTTTTTACAAAACTAGCGCGAATTGCCCGTCAGCTCCGACGACTTTTGGGAAATTCCACAGATTAACACTCTGTCCTGTTGATATCTTTCAGTTCGTAAATCACCGATATGTATGCTCACAATTCACAAACCAGAAATTGCTGAACATGACGTCAAGCAGAAATACATTGATGGACAGACAAATTGTGAGAATTATAGAGATGAATTTTGTAGAGAAAGCTTTTGCGCAACGATTTAAAATTCAAAATAACTGAAAGTCTGATGAAAAAAGGAGGAGATGAATAAAAGTCACAGAATCATGTTTTTTGGATCATTTTTGTTTAATTTACGTAATTAATTAATGCTTACAAAAATTCAGAGAAACCATTAATTTATTAAAGTAGAAAAGGAGTGAGATAAACTGACTTTTACCGAGGACAAGGGAATAATGAAAGACAAGCCAAAAACTGCATGAAAACCGTGAAAATTCCTTTTGATTTGTATCATAATTCATTGGAGTAATTTGTTTGTAATAATAATTAAAAGAAATTAAACACTAAATGGATTCGTTCATCGTAGAATATTGTATTAAATCAATCCCAAGAGAAACTTTTAAATGATTTACTTCTTATGAATATTGTTGAAGTGATTTTGTTTTTAATTTATTCATAGTTTTTTTGTGTTTTTTTTTCTTTGTCTTAACTCGTTCACTTCTTTGCTTCCTCCAAATCAGGTATTTCCTCGTCATCGCTGTCCTGTTCATCGTCTAAATCATCAAATGAAGGTTTTCCATCACCACCCATCATTCCTCCTGCGCCGCCCATTGAACTCATTAAATCGTTAAAATTTCCCATTCCGCCCATTCCATCACCAAAACCTGGTGCTCCTTCTTGCTGTTCCTCATCATCTGATCCTTCGTCTTTCCACTTGTTAAAATCTACCTTAAGATATGGAGGCTTCTTCTTGTCATTCGTAAGAGAATTCCAATATTCTGACTTTGTATCAGCTTTGGTAATGATAAATTCATAACATCGTCCACTGTTTTTCTGCGCGACTTTATCTGGATTAATTTTTTTTAGAAAGTTCAGAGTCACTTCATAATCTTTTTTCTCTGGTAATCCTACTGCCTTAAAAAATAGCGAATCTTCTGTGATTCTAAAATGGGACACAAAATATATTAATTAAAAAACATTTCTATGCTGTTTCTTTCGGAAATAACTCACTTGATTTCAGGATCTTTTGTTTCTAAGTTGACTGTTACAAACAAGACGTCGTTTCTTTGAGCCCAAGTAACTGGTGGATGCCTGAAATAACGCATAAAATTATTCAAATGAGTCACCTTAGTAACATTGCATCGAAAGGTCAACATAATTCATGATAAGCGAAAGAGGTTATATCTTTTTTTCGCCAATCAATTATTGACCCTAAATCGCGATAATCCAGTAGATAACAATTGAGGACGCATTTCTTTTAGCACGCTGATTGCATTTTAATTTAATTCATAGATTTTTCGAGAATTGATTTTTTCACTTTTAGACGCGAAAATTTTTTTAAATAAAATGAATGAAAACACGCTTGGAAAAACTCTATTTTTGCGTTTAATCCCAAATTTAATCAGTCGGCCTGAATACTTTTCAACTATTTACTATAATTAACTACTTACAATGCTGTTCCAGACATTATTTATCGTAATATTATGGATAATTTTAAGCCTTTTCACAAAAATTAGTCTTAATGAGCGATCGATGATTTAGACTTCTAACTTCAATGCGATTTGATCGAATACTGATTTGATTTGAAAAGTTTTTGTCTGATAATAAAATGCCTACTTGTGATTTCCTAGAATTATGTAAAGTCAATGTGTACTATAATCAGCTAAGTTAGACTTTTATGCAGAACATACTCGAATTAATTTAAAGTTTCTTAGTTCTATTTTTAGCATGGAAGTAATTATAGCAAGAGGGTAAGCACGAATGACTTTTTATAGCAAAAAAGAAGTAAGATCCCCCTAGCTATTATCGATCCTGTCTTATAGTTACGAAACCAAACTTTTCATAATCGAAAATTGTTTGGAAATCCATCTAAATTAACTTTATTCCCGTAAATTAATTAATATAAAGGTTTCTTGTGCATTAATCTAACGTGTCTTTGCATTTTAGGTGTGTTTAAGTATCGATTTAAGCTATAAAAATGTTGAGAGCAGCAGCAGGTCATTTATCACAGGTTATTCGCGGATCATTTGGAGTCACAAGAGTTGCAGCCGTTCAAGCTGTTCGCAATTCATCACATTCAGCTGAGACAGACGCTGAATTCGATGCTCGTTATGAAGCCTATTTCAATCGTCCAGACATTGATGCCTGGGAAGCAAGAAAGGCAATGAATGACTTACTTGGTATGGATTTAGTTCCTGAGCCAAAGATTGTTATTGCTGGATTGAAGGCTTGCCGTCGTCTCAACGATTATGCACTCGCAATCAGATGGCTCGAAGGCGTCAAGGATTCATGCGGACCTCACGTAAACACTATATGGCCGTGGATGACACAGGAAATCAGAAGTACATTAACGGATTTAGGCGTGGAAACACCTGAAATTCTGGGCTATGATCAGCCGGAGCTTGCACTCAAGACAGTTTTTGAGATGTAAATGCATTCAACATTCAGGGAACTAAATAGGGTGGACGATAACTCGTGAGAAGTAATTTAAAAGATTAACATTCAAAAGAAGTGAGAGAACACACAGTTATTATGTAACTTCATATATTTTCGTTTGTAACAAGGAGAGCACTTGAAATTGGAAATAAAAAATTAGTGCTTAATTAGAGAAAAATCGATTTAAATGCATAAAAGTTTTTTATATTCAATTGAATTCAGTGTCGCACAGATCATTTCTTACAGTGATGACTTTGGGATAAAAATAGAAATGTATTTGTTGTTCATTTATGTCATATCCATAAAGCCTACATGCCGGAATTCGCGTAAACCATTATCACTATTTATTATACCATTTTTTCAAAATATCAGCAGCCTTTTGTAACGTCTCATCCTTCTTAATATAGCAATATCTTACAAAATTCTCTCCGAGATGCTTGTTGGGCTTTGTATAAAATGCAGAGGGTGGAATGCCTTGAAGGGAGACATTCTTAGTCATATACTTTGTAAAACGATAATCCTTAAATTCGTCAGTTTCGGTGGACAAGTCGACTTTATTTTCAAGGTGTGACCAGTCAGCAATCATGAAATATCCAGCTTCGGGAATTGTTGGCTCAAATCCAACTTCAGTCAAAAATGTTGCCATATAATCACGCTTATCTTTCAGTTCAACGGCTAGCGATTTAAAGAATGAATCACTTTCATTGAACCTTGATAATTCGTGCTCAAATCCAATAGCTGCTGCTTCCTGCAATGGAGTAGCACACGTATACACTGAATTTTGATGAACAAGCTGCATATTTCTTATAAGATTGCTCGGTCCATACGTCCATCCTAATTTCCAGCCTGTTGCACTGAAAGTTTTACCAGCACTTCCAATAGTTAAAGTTCTTTCCCACATGTCAGGAAGGGTACAAATTCTAATATGCTGATTTGGTTCAAATACCATATGTTCGTAGACTTCATCCGCAATAACTAAGACATTCCACTTCTTGCATAAGTCAGCAATCATTGTTAGTTCGTCTAAATGAAAGACTTTACCGAGAGGATTATGTGGAGTATTTAATATCAGCATTTTGGTCTTATTGTTAAAAAGTTTTTCAAACTCAACTGGATCTAATTTCCAGTCAGCGGAACTAATTATGCCTGACTTTGTTGGCTTTAATGGAATAGCTCGAACAACACCACCAGCAGACTTGATCATGTCATAATAGCAATCTACAAAAAATAGTTTTATACTGAATTATGCTCATTGTTTCATGCTATTTTTTATTTACCATAAAAAGGCTCAATGATGATGGCTTCATCGCCGTGGTCAATATGTCCATAGATTGCATTATATAATGATTGATAAGCACCAACAGTCACGAGGATCTAAAAATAAAATTTTATATTATCCGTCATTATATCTGTGTTGATGTTCAACACATACCTCATTATTTGGATCTATTTGACGACCAATCCATTGAGAATAGGCTTTTGATAGTGCTTGAACAAGTCGTGGATGTCCAAATCCTCGGGTATATTGATTCAACAAGTGATCTCCGTTCGCAACATCCGATAAAGCCTTAGTGACGTAAGAAGGTGGGGGATAATCAGGAAAACCTTGACCTATGATATTAATATTATTAATAAGCTTAAGTATGTTCGCTGAATGACAGTTAATAGCTATTACCTAAATTAAGAGGCTTGTATTTCAAAGCAAGTGCTACATATTCAACCCTAAAAAATGTTAATTCACAATATGTCATCGAATCAGGAAGTGAATAATTTAATTATTTTACCAGACACTCTCCGTTGCTTCTTGGTATCTTTTTGGCAAGCCAAATTTGTCGTTTCCAGTGGATGTAGCCATGAATCTTTGCGACGTGCCGATTATACACGATCTGGAAATATGTTGACAAAATCTAAATTGATTTAAAGCTCTTTGTAACATCTAGAATAATTAAAAGGTTTACATTGAGAGAGATAAAATTGATAATGCTCTTAACACAAAAGGCTTACGATTGGCTTATCAAAGGAATAAATACAATAGATATTAGGTACTCGTTAATAAATAAAAAAGAAGAAAATGCTAGTATTAAAAAGCGTAGAATGATAACAGACAGACAGAAGAAAATATGATAGTACAGTGAAGACTTACAAAAACAGGAAATACAGAACGTTCAGCATGATACAGATTTTTGTTACTTACTTACTATCCACGATCAAGTTTAATGTACAACTAACTGATTTCAAGGAGCTCAAGTAGTTACGAAATACCTCTTTACAAGACCGGTCTTAACTTATTTAACAAAAACTTAAAAATAATGAAAGTAATGACACGAACACTTGTTGGACAACTTTTGTTGTATGCAGCAAGTATGTATTAATCCATAAACTTTGTCAATCTTTTTTCTTTCATTAAATCAGAGCTTTTCTAAAGTCTATAGCCGTCTATAGATAACTCATGTAATGAATTTTTACATTATTGACGCACGAACCTTTAAATCAGGAGTCACATCTCTCGTTAACTTAACTAACTGCTGCTTATTCTTGAAATTTTCAGACCGTTAAAATTTCAAATTCAAATTTTAACATTTTTTTTTAAATATTTAAAATTCAAAATTTCCGTTATTTTCGAACTAACCACAGAGTACCGAACCCTGAATTTTTTTACTGAGCAATGTGCTTATAATATTTACAACAACATTAAATATTATTTTGAATAATTGAGCTTAATTAAAGTGTAAACCATGCAAAAAATAGCAAATAAAGTGAGACGAAAGAAAGTTAGTCTCGAGGCGATTGAAAAGACAGGCAATTTTAAAGTGAAATCATATAAAGTGCCAATAAAAACAGGAAGATATAATTCAAATCATGTGAAATTGCCTGGAGTTAAAGATTTTTGGAATGTAGAGGAATTAACAAGCCATAAGAAGACGAAAACTGAAGATCCAGAAGAAAATGGCACTAAAAAAGCACCAACACAAAGGAGGAAATGACAGATCCCAATTTAGAGCCACACACCAGATCAATTTGGAAGAGCACTGCTGAAAGATAGAAATAGTAGTTTAATGTGGATTAAATATATGGCATTTCACTTAGAAACAGCTGAAGTTGATAAGGCACGAACGATTGCAAAAAAGGCAATAGCTTCAATGAAATACAAACTCCACATCACATGGTTAATCAAAAATTGCAGGCAGCACTTATAGTGTATAATAATAAAATTATAGAACTAGAAGCTTTAAAGGATGAGCTCAATGGACAACCATTAAATGATGTTAACGTTGGTGAACACGAAGCTGTTTTGGAGCCGGACATAATGCTAAACCCATCGACTTTAATACAAAATGTAATACCGTTGAATAATTTTGTACACGACCATAACTTACATGGAAGACGCAATAGTGCTACAAAATGCAGGGTTTACAAGAATTAAAGGAGTGATGTTAAATCAGGACATCCGAATGTACAGACCTGGCGACATAATGACAAAGCGGCACTGCTATGCAATGATGAGACAGTTAGGTCTATCGCCATACAAAAGTAATCTATGATTTTTTATTTTTTTTTGTTTTAATTTTATTTAACTTTCTATGACCTTTTTAAATGATTATGATGAGGGGGTATTGCTTACAACTAACCTGGTAGCATTTATTGAAGTAGGTGAAAATGGATTGAACTATAATTATGAGGGCGTGCTACAAACTTTTGTAGCATATGGTTGGCAGAATGCCTGCTCTGGCTTTGATGGTGGATATACTACACCAGGAAAAACCTCAGTTTATCGTGCACTATACGCGGTGCAAACAAAAGTACCATTTAAGATGTGCATGCTAAAGAAAACGATCAGCATTAACAATTTAGATGAAATCAAATACAGGCGTATGAGAGACATTCAATTAACTCTAGCACATTTAAATAAGTCGGCTGATCCCTGCTTTGAATGTTACGAGCTTTTCAAGAAATCCCCAATGCTCCCTCATTGCCATTTTATTTCTGGGAGAACTCCTAACTACCCCCTGCCTATAACAGAGGAATTAATCATGATTCATGATTTTGGTGTGCCAGGTTTCTTGGAATGTTTTTATGAAATACTAAACAATATATGCAACGGAGAAAACGATGGGTTCGAAGCTGCTCATACTCATCGTGGATATTTGAATGAGAAGAGACAAAATGCTTATAGGCGAGTGGGTTGTGGATTTACTACTCTGTCGACTGCTTCCACCTATCTTGTCAATAATAGCTCGGATCTAGCTTATCGTTCGGATATAAACCGTCATATTGCTGATGGCAATCTGTACTGGTTAATGGATGACGATGAGCCTATGAATGAGTACTTTCGACAGGTGGCTAGATTGTAAGAGTTTTTTTTAATTTATATGTCGATTTTTTTTACCAACATAGCATACATTTTTCTAGATTGCACCGTTTGCGTGTTTAATCTGTTTTATAGGCAAATGCTGACGCTCTTCTCTCAAGTTTCATAACTAAAGCTATTTAAACGATGTAAATTATTCTTGGTATAACACAGGCATAACAAACATCAATCAACATCACCATAAATATGATTCAGAAAGTTGACAAATCTTATACGAGAAAAACATGAAAATGAATGAATAATTGTGATGCGTAAAGTTTTTTTATTAAAGTATCATGTGACTAGTTAACAAAAATATTTGTTTCAAATCCTTCTAGCAAATTTCCCTGAAGTTGGATAAAGTGTAAGCTCGGAACTTAACAAGTTGTAGAAACGACATAGCGTCTTAATAAATACTTGAGATTTATAATGAAGGATGTACTTTTGATTCTCTTCACTATTACTTGTAACATTCTCTAGAATCCTCAAGCATCGTCCGATTTTATTGAGTTTTTCTAAAAGTGGCTCGGTCCATTCTTCAACGTATTCAGTAACTTGATTACAACATTCATGAACTGTCTTAATTATATGCTCAATTCCTCCCAATTCTCTCAAGTCCTCTTTCAGCCATTCACCAGGACGTTTAGATGTTAATGACAATAAACTTTCCATAGCTAACTGTGCTGCCGTAATATTATTGCTTCTGATCAGCTTCACTTTCGAGCAAGTTAAGCATCAATTCAAGCGAGCCACGATCCAAGTCCATTTTCAGAGTATCTTGTGACAGAGCAAACGTGGCTATTCAGTAAAATAATAGGGTTGGGCAGAATCGTATACGTATATATACGTATATAAATATACGTATATTTTATACGTATATATACGTATATTTATACGTATATTCATTTTTCAAACTTTTTTCAGTTACATTTCGTAGCTTAACAAAATTAAATTTTTTTAAACTTTTAAGACAAAATATGCACTTGTTATTCATTAACAGCGCTCAATTGACATTATTAGCTATGAATTTTCGTTTAAATACTCTAATTATTCGTTTTAAGAAATTTTTGTAACGGCCAAAAAAAATTCAAATTTTGCTCATTGTTTGTAAACAAAGAAAAATTAATTTTTGCAAAAATTTCTCAAATTTTAATTAAATCCTTACTTAAACACTTCTAAAATGCATAATAAAGCCTTAAGTTACTCTATTTAAACATTCAGAGTCCAAATTTCAGGATTTTAACACATTTTTTAGCAAATTTATAACGTATATTTTGCGTTTTGAAAAATCTATATACGTATACGTATACGTATATATACGTATATTTTCTTCTTCGATATACGTATATATACGTATATATACGTATATTTGCCCAACCCTATAAAATAAACAGAGTTTATAAGTTGCACAGTGCATGGTTAGGTTATGTCTAAAATGTCAAATTTTGACTGCCCTCACGTTGGACAGCAAATATCAAAATTTTTATTTTTCACCTTTTTTCTACAGAATCATGCCAAAACTAACATATAATAACCAAAAAAGTTTTTTTAAATTATTAATCGCAGTAAACGAGCTCATAGAAAAAACATCAATTTTTTGGAATTTTCGAATTTTTTTAATTTTTTATAAAAATATGATGTTTTTTCTATGAGCTCGTTTACTGCGATTAATAATTAAAAAAAACTTTTTCGGTTATTATATGTTAGTTTTGGCATGATTCTGTAGAAAAAAGGTGAAAAATAAAAATTTTGATATTTGCTGTCCAACGTGAGGGCAGTCAAAATTTGACATTTTAGACATAGCCTAACCATGCACTGTGCAACTTATAAACTCTAATGTTTATTTTACTGAATAGCCACTACTATAAGCTTTCCAACGATACCAAATTTATTACATTTACTTAAGATTGGGGAGAAATATAAGCAAAAATGTAAAGTATGAACCTACAAACTCGCTCAAATTTGACCATTTTTTCAGTTTTTTCGCCATAAATCATACAAATCTCAATTATTTGTAATGTTTTATACCTCGTTGGAATGGTATTTTAATGCGCTATGTAATAAAAGAAGAAGAAAAATTGTTAAATTTAGTTACAGTAGGCTTAGGTACCATTATATGGTATCAAAAGCCCTAAAAATCATTTCTTGCCAATTTTCGACAAAATTTCGCCTTGTGTCAAATTTTTTTAACAGAAATGTTAAGATAATCAATATTTACATAAAATCTGAAAGTTTCATCAAGATTGGACATAGTTTTGATGAGAAAAATTAAAGTTCTCTTATTTGGGACCCCAGGTAGCAAACTTCAAATGGCTCTAGCGGAAAAAGGTCCATGCCGATTTTCCTCATTTTGGTCTTAAATTAAAGGTATGAATAGGGGCTTTAATACTCTGAAATAAAATGTCACGCAACCGACCATCATTGGGGTACCTGGGTGTGACGAACTGAGACAAATTTCCTGAAAAATCAATTATATTAAATTAATTGCAGAATGAAACTCGAGTGTTTCTATTCAAATCAGTAGCTTTATTCGTAATATAATTAATAATTTTGAAATTATTTGTCGACTCTAGTGTCGTCAAAAAGAGAGTGATGAAAATGTGGTGAGAATTCAAAAAGGGGCATGAAAATATGAAAATTCAAATAACAAATAACCGTTACAATTTTGAATTCAAAATGACCGTTAATTTGGAAATAAAATAAATTCTATTTTAATTTATTTGTCGGAGTTAGCGACAAACTCAAGGGGGCAGAAAGTGAGCACTCAAAAGCTCAGATGCAGTTTATAATCATCCTCCTTTGCTTGACCATTGATCCAATTGTTTCTTCCGTGGAAATTCATCGTCCAGCAATGGAATTCGTTTCAGCAAATACTCGTAAATTGTTTGTACATCCATGACAATCGTAGGAGCATCAGGATTCTTTTGAACGTAGAAGTCCTTGCAACGTAGCCTGTCTTCTTGATTAAATTGTGAGAAAATTGCTTCCGCAATCGTATTTGTGTTAATGTAACCAATGTTGGCGTAACGGCATGCAGCGAAATACGATTGTATAGCTGATTGTAGCTTAATTGCATCCATTCGATATAAATTGGAATTGAACTTGAAGGTTTTCAATTCCTCGCCTCTATTTCTCACCATCCTCATCTCATCACCAAATGCAATCTTCAGTGTAGACATAATGACATCCAGTGATTCTGCATCAAATAAGTCTCGAACGATTTCAAAAGCTTCTCCTTTTAAAGCACTCTTAATGTGGTACTTTAAGGCAATTTCGTCTTGTCCCAGATGCTGACGATAACGATCCACATCTTGTTTAAAGGCGAGCCATTTGCTTTCTTCTCCTTTAAACTCAACTATCTTCGGCAGTGCACGACGACGGATGTTCTCCAAGTTTCTTCTCTCATCTCTTTCTTGTGAGACAGTTAATCTTTGCAGTAGCGTGGTAAAATCAGCTGGATTCACAGAATTTTGCGAATTTTCTAGTCCAGTGTAGATCCCTTCATTAGCTGTAGTGCTATTAACCGTTGGTTCCGCTGAATTTGAATTAACAGGACGGGAATGAAGTTGAGATGTTTCAATTGATGCCGTTGTATGCCCGCTAGTATATAAGTTTGCCAGCACGTTAGTGGCTCGAGTGGCAGAAACGCTAGGCATCATTGTTGATGATAGCGGAGCATTAAAACTCATTGAGTGATCTGCGACTGTAACATCTAAAGCAGGTACATGAAGTTGAGTATTTCTCATGACTGTAGCTCTGATTTGTGCTTGAACTCTTTCCAGTTCCAATTTGAAACGTTCAGAAACTTCCATAGCTCGTTTTTTATCGGCTCGTGACCGCATAACGTGCTTCAGGACATACGGTGTGATTAATTTTGGATTTTTAATCACTTCTGGATCTTCTTCCGCAAGAATTTGTTTTGCTCGTCGTTCGAACGAATCCAGATCTGCCTTCTTAAATTCCAGTTCCGTCGGAAAAGATGCTTCCGTTTCCACTATTGTCGAAAGTAAGAATCTTGATCGACGTTCAATCATCCTAGTTAGATACGATGATTGTTGATAATATGATCTACATGCTTCGTTCATGAGATCTCTTTTGCATTCGTTGCACTTCCATGGCACTGATTCCTCTTTTATCAAGTGCTCGTCTAGATCCATACATCCAGTGTGAAAAACACGGTCACAGAAAAAGCATAAAAGCATTGGATTAAATTCTGGAGTCGATTGAGCAAGAATTTTGCCTGTTCTCCCCTGCATCACACAATCCGTCATGCAGCACTTCACGTCGGGTTTTAGATTTTCTCCAGGAAGAAAGTAAGCCGTGATCTCAGATACTAAAGCGTCCACGTTCGTAATATGTTGTAGCCATTGTGGGTTTATTGAACCATCATCTGCAAAC
The DNA here is from genome assembly GCA_963573255.1 of Chironomus tentans. Classification (NCBI taxonomy): domain Eukaryota; kingdom Metazoa; phylum Arthropoda; class Insecta; order Diptera; family Chironomidae; genus Chironomus; species Chironomus tentans. The sequence goes on along the minus strand of OY754303.1, from coordinate 21,886,728 downwards.
ACGTCTACGTTGGAAGCCATCTTGAAATCCTCTATGCCGTAATTAATTCCTAATCAAATTCCTCGAGTGGAAAGCAATAAATAATAGACTCGAGTGTCTATTATTGACAAAAATGTGTGAAACAATTGAACTAACCAAAGTTGCTGGATCCTTCCTGGATCTCTGTAGGACGCTGCTGGATCTTGTACTGGAAGCTTTAGCGTAAAGTTACGGACCCCGTACGATCAGTTACGCTAATTAAAATGAATTTATAGTAGCTCGAGTGCTAAAATAAATCAAATAGAATGGAATCAATCGAGTTTAATTCCAATTGTATTTTCCAAAGCACGTGGAAAATACAAAACATGCAGATTGAGAATATTCAATCTAAATTCTTAACTAAAGCTATCGAGTTAGCGAAAGATAAGAGCATAGAAACGAATCAATCGAGTTTGAGACGTTTTCATGTGGTTTTCAATCCAATTTTTGTTGGAAAAGACTTTAATTAGTCAGGAAAATCACAAATAATTTCAAAAACTTTTTGTGACGAACTGAGACAAATTTCCTGAAAAATCAATTATATTAAATTAATTGCAGAATGAAACTCGAGTGTTTCTATTCAAATCAGTAGCTTTATTCGTAATATAATTAATAATTTTGAAATTATTTGTCGACTCTAGTGTCGTCAAAAAGAGAGTGATGAAAATGTGGTGAGAATTCAAAAAGGGGCATGAAAATATGAAAATTCAAATAACAAATAACCGTTACAATTTTGAATTCAAAATGACCGTTAATTTGGAAATAAAATAAATTCTATTTTAATTTATTTGTCGGAGTTAGCGACACCTGGGGTCCCCTAAGGCAAAAAATCAAAAAAAATTCAACTTTAAACTCATTTTTCTCCACAATGGTTAAACTTATCAAAACACTTTCTTCGTATGAATTATGTATATTGATGAGCTTTAACTATTACAGAAAGTTTCAATAAAAATTATTGCATAGCGTAGTCACAGGGTTGAAAATTGCATGAAAAATCATCAATTTTGGACCTTTTCGAGCCTACCAAGCTCTATATTAAAGATCTTACTTATACCTATCCAATAAAAAAAAGTTTGAAAAAATTGGACGTAGCAGTGACGAGTACCAGAGCTTTGAAAATGACTTGTCCGAACCCAAATTTCACACATTTTGGCCTATATCTCCGGAACTAAGAGCTTCTGGACCAAAACTTATGCATTTCCATAAACTACTTACTTGTGGCTACAACATATATTTTTTCCAATTCTAGACCATTGTGCCCTAAAGCGTGACGTAATTTTCGAACGACCCCTTCCAGACCGTTAAAATTAAAAATTCAAAATTTCCGTTATTTTTAAAAAGCCAGCCACAGAGTACCGAACCCTGAATTTCTTACTGAGCAATGTGCTTATAATATTTACAACAACATTAAATATTATTTTGAATAATTGAGCTTAATTAAAGTGTAAACCATGCAGAAAATAGCAAATAAAGTGAGACGAAAGAAAGTTAGTCTTGAGGCGATTGAAAAGACAGGCAATTTTAAAGTGAAATCATATAAAGTGCCAATAAAAACAGGAAGATATAATTCAAATCATGTGAAATTGCCTGGAGTTAAAGATTTTTGGAATGTAGAGGTATTAACAAGCAATAAGAAGACGAAAAATGAAGATCCAGAAGGAAATGGCACTAAAAAAGCACCAACACAAAGACTTACTGGATCTGAAAGGTATCAAAGATATATGGACGAAGAGGAGAGAATCAGGAAAATTGAGGAGGAAATGACAGATCCCAATTTAGAGCCACATACACCAGATCAGTTTGAAAGAGCACTGCTGAAAGATAGAAATAGTAGCTTAATGTGGATTAAATATATGGCATTTCACTTAGAAACAGCTGAAGTTGATAAGGCACGAACGATTGCAAAAAAGGCAATAGCTTCAATAAATTACAGAGAGGAGCAGGAACGATTGAATGTTTGGATTGCACTGTTAAATCTAGAATTACGTTATGGAACGGACGAAAGCTACAATGACGTTTTAAATGAAGCAACTCAACGAAATGATTCATTCAAAGTCTATTCACAGACACTGAAAATTCTTCTGGATTTAGAGAAAATCATCGATGCCAACAAAATAATAGAAATACTGAAGAAAAAATTTAAGCCATTTCCCGATATGTGGCTCCTTGTCAGTGAGTCATATTTGAGGATGAATAATGAGAAGTTGGCAAAAGAGCTACTTCCAAAGTCATTGCTAAGTCTGAAAGAGAAGGATCGTAAGTACTAATAATTTGATTTGTATGATAACTATGTAGCTAATTATATTTTTATAACATTTTAGATCTGGATTATATGACGAAATTTGCACTAATGATGAGCAGACATAACATCCACGATTTTTCACAGACTATTTTTGAGAAAATTCTTTCAACATATTCAAAGAATTTGTCAATTTGGTTTACATACATTAACATGATGACCAAAAATGGGGATATAGAGATCGCAAGATCACTGTTTGATCGCATGCTGGTCTATAAATTTCCACTAAAGAAGCTCAAGAGCATCTTCCAGAAATATATTGAATTTGAGACGAAACACGGAGATAATGCAAATTTATCTAAAATTAAGAAAATGGCTAAAAGTATGCTGGAAAAGCATGAAGATGAATAAAACTTATGCTGAGCATTAAAACCTTTCAAATGTTTTATTTTTTATGTGATCATTTTTAACAGTGCAATGTTTTAAGCTTTTTTACAGTGTATATTTACATTTTCTCCAAGATTTATTTTTCCGGCTGATTTTAATTAATTTTACAAGGAAATAGAGATGAATTTGCTTCCAAAAACATCAGAAGAGTTTGCAACGAAGGAGTATTGGAACAAGTTCTTCCAGAAACGAGGAAAATTAGCTTTTGATTGGTAAAATTATTAATTTTAAAATATTTTTCAATTTTCACACATTGCTCTTTTTACACTTTATAGGTATGGAGAGGTATGTTTATATAAATCTGTCAAATGATCTAGAACTTTATTTTAATCCAAACTTTTTAGTTTCCAGAATTGTGTGGAGTATTATCGAAATACATAAAAATTAAGGATAAAATCTTGAATGTAATGCACTTTAACCTCCTATTTATGCTGTTTTTAATTCATTTAAGCATGTATTTTTAGGTAGGATGTGGTAATTCGAAGCTGTCAGTTGATATGTATAATACTGGATATACAACGATCACGAATATTGATATATCAGAAGTTGTCATTGAGCAAATGAAGAAAATGCATAGAAATATTGGGGAATGGATGCAAATGGATGCAACGAAAATGACCTTTGAGGATGAAAGTCATACAGTGATTCTTGATAAAGGTACACTTGATGCGATGATGAGTGAGGAAACTGAATCTGAAATTGCAGTGAATTACTTCAAGGAAGTTAAACGAGTTTTAAAGAACGGTGGAAGATTTGTGATAATTTCACTACTTCAAGCTCACATCCTTGACACTATATTAAGCTTTTTCCCTTCAAACAACTTCCTGTTAAGAATCGTCAGGTGCTTAGAAGCTGAACAGAAAACATCTGAGACTAATGAAGACAGGTCATCAATGCCAGTTTTTGTGATTGTTGCAACCAAGTTTACGAAACTGCCAAGTCCAATTTATGAGATATCAGTAGATGGAGAAAGTATAGAACGAATGGCTGATTCAAAATCATTAACAGATAGCATTTTGAATATCCAACGTACAAGCATGATAAGAAATAGCTTAGTTAAGAAGAATGCCTATGAAGATGAAATCAAGTTTGATCTGTACAAGCCAAATGAAAAGACACCGCGCTTTACATTATACATTTTGGACCAAAAATCAACAAGGAATTTGAAAGATTATGCTGCTTTTATAGCCCCACAAGGTCGCGAAACGGAATGGCTATTTTCAACAAAGCAAGGCAGACGAAAACTCCTCGAGTCAGCAAAACATTTAAGATTATCAATCGTTATCCTTCATCGCAATCAAACTTACACGTCCTTAGATGATGTAAAGGCAGAAATTAATGAAGCTATAAAATCATTTGCTCCAAAAGATATCAGAGATATGAGTAAGATCCCATTTTTATCGCTAGGAAGTGATGTTGGTTCAAGAGAAATTGTTTATAAAGGAACAAGTAACTTTTCTGGAGATTTTGTTGTTGAAGACGTTCAGAGTGAAAATAAGTTCTATCGACGTCTTATCTTCCTTAACAATCAGTCTGTCATTCAATCGGAAGCTCTACTAAAAGGAGGAAGGAAAAAAATTGATTTTAGTTATTTATCCTGTCAGCATCACATGTATATGGTTCTAGGAATGTTAATGGCTCAAAATGAGAACGAGAAAAATGATTTGAGGAACTTAGTTGTTGGTCTTGGAGGCGGTGGAATGCTCATGTACATTTTTCAATATTTTCAAGAATTAAACGTTGATGTCTGCGAAATGGATCCTGAAATTGTTAAAGTAGCAAAAGAATATTTTGGTCTTGTTGATGACAGTAATCGATTAAAAGTAATTGTTGATGATGGCTTAAAAGTCATTAAAAATTTAAACAATACAAAATTTAATTCCATTTTGTTTGATGTTGACAGTAAAGATCAAAGCTTGGGGATAAGCTGTCCACCGCAAGAATTTCTCGATGAAGGAATTTTAAGTGCTGTAAGCATGTCATTATTAACAGGTGGAATATTCATTTTAAATTTTGTATGTCGCGATGCTTCATTAAGAGAAGGTGTTGTAAATAAATTGAAAGAAGTATTTCCATGCACAATGAGCTATAAGCTGGAAGAAGATGTCAATGAGATATTTTACTGCTTTAAGGAAGACAACAAGGAGTATAATGAAAAGTTTACTAAAGCTGCTAACAAATTGAATTCGTTTAAGAAAAATACTGTTGAACTGTATGAACTATTGGACGGACTGAAAATAAATTCATAATAAAGGATCAGACTGCCTTGTTTTTATAGATCTTCTATTTGCAGGATTGGCTTATATGCCGCTTAAAACTATGTTAACAACTCAAATCCACAGATATTCTATAACATTTTTAACGGTTTTTCTAAATTCAAACTTGTTTGTGAGGCTTTGAAGATCGATTTGTCAACAAATTTCATCCTTATAAAAGTGCCGTCAAAAAGTATTAATTAAACTGTTTAAAACATAGAATTAAGGATGATTTCTGATGAGTCGTTGAAGGATTTGTGTTCAAGATTGGTTCCAGCAAATTATCTGGTAAGATTAATATAGAAATGTGATGAAAATTGAAATTTCTGATGATTCCTTTTCATTTCCTTAACAGAATATAGCAATTAATGCAAGGAAGCAGCGAGAAAGCAAAATCAAACAAATTCTCGAGAAAGTAAGCTATTAGAAGTAAGTTACAATGCAAATTACTAAATGACAAACTTTATTTGCAGAGAAAAATTCCAGAAAGTGGATTAGAAAATCATGAAATCGAAATGTTAGTCAATGAGATAGCAGCAATGGATTCCAACAATTTTGGAAGTAAATATGGCGTAGGAGAACGTGAAGGACGTATAGTTTGTGACTTGGTAAAAAAGAGGCACTATAATTTTGGACATGGAATTGGAAGGTCTGGTGATTTATCAGAAAATCAGCCAAAAGCTATTGGATCAAGCTTAATGAATCAATTAACTAATGAATTATTGCTGGATCTTGTACAAATGGTTGGAGTTAGAAGTGCGAAGAAATGTATGTTATTTCCAATAGCGACAGGAATGTCAATGATGCTCTCTTTACTGACACTAAAATCTCAAAGACAAGATGCAAACATAGTTTTATGGTCAAGAATTGATCAAAAATCATGCTTCAAATGTGTACTGACAGCAAATTTACATCCTATTATCATAGATCCAATTAGAGTCGATGACGAACTACAGACAAATGTAAAAGAGTTTGAGAACCAAATTACTGAGTTAGGTCCCGAAAATATCGTATGCATTATCTCAACTACTTCATGCTTTGCTCCAAGAGCATGCGACGATGTTGAGGGATTAGCAAAGCTGTCAAAAACATTTAACGTTCCCCACATCATCAATAATGCGTATGGATTACAATCCACTTATATCACACACCAAATTGAACAGTGTCAAAGAACTGGTAATGTTGACTTAGTGATTCAATCGACAGATAAAAATCTCTTGGTTCCAGTTGGAGGAAGTATTATTTTTGGCTTTAATGAAAAAGTGATTAATGATGTGGCAAAAAATTATCCCGGGAGAGCTTCGTCATCTCAGACATTGGATGTATTTATGACACTATTACATTTGGGACGCGAAGGCTACACAAAATTAGTAAAAGAGAGAAAGGAATTGTTTGAATATCTGAAAGAGAAATTTAGTGATGTAGCAGCTAAGCATGATGAAAGAATTCTGCAGTCAAAGAAAAATCCAATTTCACTGGCGATGACATTAGAAAGTTTTGATAATTCAAAATTAACAATGATTGGGTCAATGCTGTTTACTCGATGCATAAGTGGGGCACGTGTAATTGCAATAAATGAAAAAAAGACTATTGATGGATATGAATTTCTAAATTGGGGATCTCACAATTCAAACAATAACATTCCGTACATTACAGCAGCCGCAAGCATTGGAACTACAAAAAGCGAAATTGACGGATTTGTCGATAAACTTGACAAAGTTCTATTGAAAATTAAAAACAATGAAAGCTAAACTTAGTGTTGATATTTGCTCTGTTGAGGCCAAGCCTATCCGTTTTTATTTTTAGCTACTTACTTCATGCATACATGTGATCACGATGAATATTCAAAATAGAAGAAAATTTTTAATAAATCATTGTTGAAATAATGATTTGAACCAATTAATAACATCAAGTTCTGAATCATTTCGATCGTCATTCACAGCAGAAGTTTCGCCTTTATGGCATGACTCTTCATACATGCTGTTTAATTTTAAAATATCTTTTTCAGTAAATCCATCGCGCTGACCTAATCTTGTGACATTTTTCTTGGCGATAATTGTTACGTTACCGTTTTTTGAGAAAGCTTTTGAGCTGTAATGCATGATGGAATCGTAGTCATATCCTACACCATAATCAGTAATTATACTCGAATTGTATTTCCTAAAATTCCCAGCATGTCGATTTTCAATGTTATCCCATAAAATTTCGACATATTCATCACGATCTGCGGAGCTTTGTTGATGATAAAATCCAGCAGCATGTAGTAACTCGTGCTCAACAACACCTTTCCTGACACATCCTGGTGTGTGTAAATTTAATTGTTGACCACCTTCTGATCTCATACCAACTGACGAATAACAGCCTTGATCTCTTCCAGTTATTATTACCCAATTTTCATCCAATAACTCATAAGGTTTAAGTCTAAGGCACGTTTTTGTATGGAACTCCTTTATAGCCAACAAAATTGTCTTCAATTCTTCATCATTAAAGTCCTTCTCCTCGATATAAAATGGAATTGTGGCATTTGGCCATCGATAAGAGTGACTTATTAAAGCATTTCTGTCAGATTCATAAAGTGCAATGTCACCTTCGTATAGTCCGCTCTTTTCCCATTCATAATTATTGTTGATCGTGGCTGTGAATATACAAATTTTCAGTTATAAAGGAAAGATTCTACTGCAGTGATTTTCAAGCTTTTTTGGATCATGGCACATTAATAGTTAGGAGAGACCATTTGGGTTACAGAACCTAAAAATTAAGTATGGACTATAGCCAAACGATACATTATTAAGAAATAAGCATCTGTGAGATCGCCACTGTGATGTGCTGTTCAAAGATTTTTTTTGGGAACATGGAAAATTCAAATTTAGAGCTGGTTGCTTGAAAAACCAGCCATTTGAGAACCTAACTAAGAAAATTGACTGAGTACCTGTGGTAGTCAAGATCTAGGGTAGGTATTTAGCAACAAGCACTGAACTGGGTGCGGAGCTGATTAAAAGTCAGTTGACGCACCCTTGTAGTTCCTGGACAAATAAATGGTTAAAGTAGCTTAACAAATTCTCGTAGCACAAAGCTTAAGAACCACTAGATATAGAATCTATTAATGTCCAAAAAGCCATTAAAAATCAAAGTCAAATTACACATGACACTATCGATGATTGTTGGAGTTCCATATTTGGCTGGCGGAGGTGAAAACTTTTGTAGCCCAGAAATTATGCTTTTACACCTAATGACTTGAACGTATGACAATAATAAAATAAACTTTAGTATTAACATGACTGAATTGTTTTCTTAATAAGGCTAATTCAGCCAAAGTTCCATTATTTAAATAGCAGAATATTTATCGCAAAAAGCATTAATTTATTATTCAATGCATGTTTCGAGAGAGAGAAGTAAATATAATAGCATGATAAGTCGCTGTCTTTGAATCAAAAAAATTAAAATAAAAAGAATGTTAACAGAACAAGCCAGCTGTCCCAACATGGAATATGGCAAAAATATGAACCATTCATTTGCTCGCGAAAATAAATGTTAATAAAGATTCACGCGCGCCATCAACCCTCTCTATACAGAGTGAGAGAGTTCCATTTATGAAGCAATAATAAAAGGCATTCCACGCGACTCTCGATTAAAAGGAAGGAAGAAAATAAAAGAAGATCACCAACGGGCCTGATGTATCATTAACGATTAAAATTTATTATTATTTCAAGACCCATTGCAAAGCGGAGCTGTTGTTGTAATCGAACAGCTGTCTCCAATTTTTTTCTCTCTCTCTTTCCTTTTCCTTTAATTTTTATTATTTTCTTTCCTTTATTGTGTAGCACACGTAAAAAATTATGATCTGTTGCACCTGGATATGGAGCCTGAAATATTTCTGATGTTCTATTTTTTTTTGATGATGGAACCAGAGCTGATATCTGTGATATAGCATCATTTGACACAGATTGAGCGATATGAAGGCATACATCATAGACATAAGCAGAATTTATACTTAAAGTTCCATATTTTAACGGAGGAAAGAGCATAGAGGGAAAATGATCAGTTTAATGGCTTTCCTACCTTTCAGCTCAGGGTTTCAGCTCCCGTTTGAGAAATTGGACCTCCTATCTTTGAAAAATTCCTGGTTACGCCTCTTTGGGGTACGTGGGCATCTGTTCTCAAATGGAGTCATTCGGATATTATGTTACGCTAAAAATGGGAATTTTGGTCCCTTCCCACTGCTTGTTTATTACAAATTGCATCAAATTTTTAGTAAATTCCCCTCCTCGAAATGAAGTATAACAAAACCACAGACCCCTTCTTGCCCCCATGTGCTATGTAATATGACGTCCAACATTTAAAATTTAGTGACATTTAAGTAAACGACACCTTTAGTGATGCGAACAAAAAGTTTGATATGCCTGTATTCCTGTCTGGGCAATAGTTGTTTCAAAGCCTTACAGGCATCAGTGTCTGGACTTTCAAGTAAACTCCTTGTGGTCATGTAAAATCATTTAAGATTCTCAATAATACCTCATAAACCAAACTCCTGGTGAACAACCCTGCCTACCTGGTTGAAACTAACTAAAACATCTTTGATGAAATATTAATAATATGCAAAAAAAAAGTTTTATGGAACGAGCATATCCATATAAAATTAGGGAAATTATGAAATGTCTTAAATGTGACCGCAAAGATTTGATAAATGAAGAATTGATTACATAATGTTCCATTAAAAAGCACCGACAGTTGATGATTTCCTTTATCTTACATTGTAGCTTCTACCGACACAACAATCACATTGTGATGATGCCAAAAATGATAAATTATCTTCGATTTTATTTGTGTTTAAAGCGCATTCCTGGATCTTCTGTTTCAATCATTTAGAAATGTTAAAATATTGCAAATTGATGCTGGTGTTTTTAGTGACCTAAAGACAAAGGTCCAGTCAGTCAATAAGCAAGGTATCAAGAGGATTCATTCAGTAGAAAAGCGGCAAAATGAAAAAGAATTCCTCAAATTGGATCATTAATTTCTCTGTTCTTTTACCTCAGTCATCAGCTAGTCGATGATGATGAGTCGTTGGAATTTTCATTTTATTTTTAAAACAAAAATTCATCTCATGTAGGAGATCTAAGGGATCGTTTCATTTTCTTTCTTTCTTTCATAACACGGCAGAAATTTCCTAGAAAGGTGTCCTTAAAAGTCGAGAGTAGGTAGAATATTATTTTTTTTCTCGTACGAGCGAGCAGATGACAAATAAAGCAACAAAAATAGAGATGAATGATGAAGGCGAGAATGTTAGATTATTTTTGTGAATGTAAAAATACCAAAATGATTCTCGACGTGCTGTATACAGCAAATCGATCTTCCATTTCTTGTGTCACAATGACACTTTTTTGCGATAAATTTCTATGACATTGAAAATTTATTGAAACTATCTTTGACACGTGGATCTACAACATACAACATTCATTTGTTAGTGAATTTACGCTTGCATGCTTGTTTTCGTTCCTTTCCCTAACATATTTGTACACAACTATGCATGCATAGATAAAGATTTTATCGAATTCATTTCTATGTTATACAATTTTATTAAAAAAAGTTCTTTCTTTTTATTGTTATTGGTGTTTTGTTTTGTTTTGGAAAAGAAGTAGCTTAAATGGGTTTCTAATGTTACTGTACAAAAGAATTAAACTAGTAATGCGTCCACGGGCTGCGGACGGAAGTGCATTTTCTTAAAACTACTGTGCACAGAAATCTAAACGTATAAAAAACTAGTAATGAAAAAGAAAACTAACGCATAAAACACTAACGCCCAGAATAATAAATACAAGTTTTTAAAAAGAATAACGGTCAAAAAATATTTTAAAAATAACGGTCAAAACATATTTGAAAAATAAAGGCCAAAAAATATTTAAAAATTAACGGTCAAAAATTATTTGAAAAATAACGGTCAAAAAATATTTGAAAAAATAACGGTCAAAAAGTATTTGAAAAATAACGGTCAAAAAGTATTTGAAAAAGTAACGGTCAAAAAATATTTGAAAAAATAACAGTCAAAAAGTTTTTGAAAAATAACGGTCAAAAAGTATTTGAAAAAATAACAGTCAAAAAATATTTGAAAAAAAACGGTCAAAAAATATTTGAAAAAATAACGGTAAAAAAATATTTGAAAAATAAAAATCATACCCCCCCCCCCAGTTTTACCCCCCCCCCCCTCGTACCCCCTTGTTCAACTTCCCTTTTCCCCCTTTAATTCACGCCAAGCAAGGTTTACGTAATGTAAATTTACATGACACGTATTTTTACGTAATGTAAGCTTTAATTAATTTAACTTCGTGAAAAATTCGGAAAATGTCAGGAAAAATCTGAAAATGGAAAATTTTATCATAACACATCATGAAATGTCAAAAAAGTGTAAAAAAGTACAAAAAAAAAGTTGCTCGGAGTGGGGCTCGAACCCTGGCCGGAAGATTGTAAGAAAAGTCACGTTTTTAAGGGCTACGTAAAAAATACGTACGTAAAACGTAAGTAATTTTTTCAAAAAAGTTAATTTAATTAACCTTCTACTGCACTGATCAAAAAAATCTCTCGTCATTCTTGCCTCTGACCTAGTCCACACATTTTAAGCAAAAAACCCCATCGAAAAAGCTTAAACTGGAGGCGGTGTGGAGCGGCAGACGGACGGACGGACGGACGGACGGACTGACGGACGGACAAAACGCGGACAATAGTGTCTTTTCCCTTTGGGAAAATGCACTAAAAATACGGGACAGGAAGAGAGTAATCGGGTACAATCCAATGAGTCTTTAGTATTAAATAATTAGCGTAATTTTTGAGTAAATTCGGTATTGGACGTGCTTTCTTTGGCTCACTTTCAAGTTATATTGTCTATTAGAGAGTGTTAAAAGAAGCATTATGCTGTTTTGGAAGTGTTTAGCAGCAAATTAACATGACAACGACTGAAATTTAACGGACAAAATTTGAAATTTCTTCTGATTTTTTCATTGCATTTTTAAATTTCAAAAATACGTTACAAATTTCTGAACTAAAAAATCATTAAATTCACTTCAGTTAGAAGCGTGACAAGCACTCAGGAAGTAATGCATTTCAAAACGCTAACCATCCAAAATGTTCAACTTGCTTCATTGTTATACGGGTGGAAATTGCGTCATTTCTAATTGGTTCAACAACTTCTTTTATCTCAATTGAATGACAACATAAATGAAATGGAATTCTTCATTATTTAAATTCTTCTCTTTCATTTACCGTTTTATTTCTTTTTATTACTTTCATGCAAGCCATTAGAAGGTAATTATTCACGAAAAAAAGTAAGAAGAAAATTATTCTGAACGTTTAAAAATAGTTCAGTTGATGGACAGTAAGTACCAAAGATTCTCAAACTTTTTCCATCCGTTCTTCTTCTTTCTCCTTGTCATGTCTTTTGTTTCAGCACGAAAGAAAATGTAAAATAGATTTTAATAGATGGATGTATGCATAGACAAGGTATCAAGCATAACTACCGCTACCAAATATTTCATAAATGAATGAAATGCAAACAATAATCTTGAAATATTTTAAGCAAACATCCTTCCGAGAGTAGTTATGAATAATATTTGTATACATACGTCTTTATAAGAAGCCATGAAGAAGAGAAAAAGGACGCTTCAATCAAGCCAACAAGCAAAAAAAGAACTCCAATTTCATAAAAAAAGAAAGGAAAGAGAAAAAAATTTCGGTTTCCTATTGTTGTGATTTAATACCAGGTGTGTACTTTTTATAAGTAAGCAACAATGCTGCTTTTCATATGCTGCTTACACTCAATGTTTTTGTTGCTTCTTCATTCGATCGTAAAAGGATTTCTTTCTCTCTCTCATTTTTAAGCATTCTTTCTCTTTTCGTCTAGATTTTAGCATACTTTTTAGAGAGTTTGGAGTTGGATTTATGGACATTATGCTGATAATTTTACGTTGGTTCCTGTGATAACGAATCTTCTCTTTTACAGGACATGGGTTCGATTCCCAGCAGGTCATTATAAAGAATGTTGTAAATATGACAAGCTTTTTTCAAAACGTTCAACGACATTACAGTTCCTAATAACCCCAGCTATCCAGATATGGGTTTTTATTTGATAATACAATATTTTAATATTTTAAACTGGAATCTTAAAAACGTTTTCAAAATATTTTTTTAAATTTTTAAATTAACCGTTAAAAATAATAATATGGAGTGAGGATCGAACCAGTGACCTCTTGGTTGGTAGTCTAGTACTATAACCAGTAGGCCACCGAAGCATGTAAATGTTTATGGCAATTTGTCAATATTAATTGAAAAAATTTAAAAATCAGCTTTTTAAATTTTAAAAACGAAAATTTTAAACTTTAAAAATATTTTTTAAATTTTCAAATTATTTTGAGGCGTTAAAAAAATAATGTTTTGAAAATTTTTTATAATTTAAATTTAAAAAATATTGTTTAAATTTTTTATTATTTAAGTTTTAAAAATATTTTTTTAATTTTTTATAATTTAAATTTAAAAAATATTGTTTAAATTTTTTATTATTTAAGTTTTAAAAATATTTTTTAAATTTTTAATTTTTTAAATTTTTAAAAATATTTTTAAAACTTTTTATTTTTTAAAGAATATTTTTTAAATTTTAAAAATATTTTTTAATTTTCAGAATATTTTTTAAATTGACTTCTAAAAACTTTTTAAAAACGGTTTTAAATTTTTTTGTAAGTGTAACTGTTAAAATTAAAAAATAGATGACTTGTTAAAGAAAACTTCGCTTTTGCATCCATAGGACACATAAGGACCAATCAAACTTTCCCTCCATACACCATATGTACGATCTGAATAATCTCTAAGATCCTCACAAAGCACGGCATAAGATGTAAAGCAAGAGGAGGAAATAATATTTTTTTTACTTCAATTCCTTTTCTTTTCACTGTAAAAACATTTTGAATGAATTGAAAGGAACGATCTGTATACAAAAAAAAGGAGAAAGAGACGAATAACACTTGAAAAATCATGTAAGCATTATCATGTGATAGATGAGATGGATTTGCACAAGAAACATGTTGTAGCTTGTATTGAATATCCTTCCATACCTGAGATATAGACAGTCCAAAGGTGTCTATTGTAATTTAATTCCATCTGCTTGTTGAAAAATTGCAGACAATTTTTCAAGAGAAATTACAAATTTTCTGCAAGATTCATCATCGTTCGACTTGTTCCTTCTTTTAAATGTCCTGAAAAATTGTCTTAATGCGCAAATAAAAAAGAATTTAAAGCCATTCCCATTGATTTTTTTTATTGTTGTGCGTTGTGTGTGAATAGGAAATGCGGATGATTCATCATTCCTCATTTCGTTCTCGTGAATTTTATGTCTGCATTAATGTTTCGCCGAGCAATAAAGGGGAAAAGAAAGGAAGGAAAATTTTCTATTTTGAATGATTTATTGGATGACGTAATAATCTTTTCCTACTGTGCGTAAAGTCCTATGGCATTTCGAGTCATCATCATCATCATCTACTTGCCAGCAATTCATGTTAGGGATTATTTTCAATTTCCTTAAATGACTTCTGTCAAGTGTCATTACGATAACCGTTTTTCTTGCAATAAATTCAACTTGTTACAAATTCGTGAGATGAATCCATGTGCTGGATTTGGGGTGAATATCATTCATGTGTTAATCTATTTTTCTTCCTTTTCCTTCCACAAATCAATTTTCATTAGTAATGTTTGCAATTTTCAACCAGCTACAAATTTTTCTATCGACCATCTTGCACAGTCAATTTTTCACAGTAAGGAGCGTTTCAAGGACATTCAGCTTTTTGGCATGTATATTTAACACATTATGGCATCATAAAATTAAATACTGTTCTTATTCAGGAGGGTTCAAACAAACAATCATACATGAATGTGCCATAAACGATTTACCCAAACGATTCGGGACACAATAAGACAGACATAACAGACACTGGTCCCATTTTTACTATTTGAATATCTTTTATGATTATTTTATGAGCATAAATTTTACAACTTCTTGTTAACCAAACATTTCTATGCATGGATGGAGTCGAAATAAAAAAATAGTGGCAAAGAGAAAGTCTTTGTGCCTTTTTTCGGTTTGAGTGAGCTTCAATTAGGGTTCTCAGTTTCTCCTATTTATGGCGTAATTTAGTATGATTTTTGAGGTAGCAAATTTGACAAATATGCTTGGATTTGTTCCATCGACTGGTCACAGAAACGTTTGGAATCAGTAACGTAGCGAAAAATTTTAGATAGGGGGGGGGGGGGGATTATTTTTCTTGATTGCAAAATCCCAGCAATTTTGAATAATTTTTCGGTTTATGTCAATTATTCTTAAGAAGGGGGGTAAATTTTCAATCATTCTGGTCAGTCAATTAAAACCTAATAGACACTAAACAAAATAATGGATTTGAGAAAATGTAAGAATTTGTTACAGTGAGGGGGGGAAGGTGTTCAAGAATTTGTAGCGTTCTCAATTAATGAATTATTTTTTGAAATTTTTGATAAAATCTAGCCAAAATCCGTCAAAATATGAGTGCATAATAATAAATTCGTATTGTTTGGTTAAAATACATTAAAAAATTATTTTTTTTCTTCAAATTTTGAAGACTTGGAAGCTTGGGGGTTTTAAAAAAAATTTTGTTCGAATTTTTAGTTTTTTTTAAATTATTATCTCAATAATATTTTAATTTGTTACGTTACAAAGTGGGAAAGAAATGAAAAATTTGTGACAAAGTGGGGGTCTAAAAAGTCGATTTTTTGAGTTACGTAATAAGTGAATGGCCCCTTAACATTTACAAGTATAAGCCCCATAACAACACGCTAATTAGCTCTTTCAACTCTTTAATAAAAAAATTAGCTAAATTCAAGGATTTTGATCAAATTCTGGTTGCAATAGATAATAGAAGGAAACAGCTAACGTCTTTTGAATAAGAAATCAGCTTGAAATATAAAATGCTCTGAATTCTATAAAGAAGGGTTCTGAATTGATTCATTATCCATAAAGTATTCCACGTTTGTGTTCTGAGGAGTAAATGAACTTATATAACTCTTGCCGAGTAGTTTGAATAATGTAAAAGTCAACTCTTTGCCTTACTTACTTACTGTGTAAAGAAATTTTCTGAAAGAAGTAGTTCCGAAAGGTAAGGAATTTTCAATAACAATGCATGTGTGCTCATAAAAGTGATTAAATACGGAGCAGAGTTTCAATGAGGGGTTCTCGAGAAGTTATTTTGAGTATAAATCACAAGAAATAATAACATAACCAGGACAAGGTAAATATTGAATAACGAGAATCATCATAAATAAATGAATATGTAGTTAACGTCGATTTACAACGCGAAACGAAAATTAAGGGTTCTTAATGAAAAGAGCTTAATGCAATTTTTATAGTCCGTTCCATTCGCTTCACTCCAATCGATGATCAATTCATATTTATTTCATATGATTTTTATTACACTTAATTTCCATCTGTGTCTATTTACAATGGAAATTGCTAAGCATGAAAATTTCATTCGAAAGGAAATTCTGGCTGTCTTTTCTTTATAATTTTAGAATAGCTCTACAAAGCAGGGCAGAAAGAAATAATTTAATAAATAAAATAAATCACAATGATTCATTAGCACGAAAAACCAGTATCTCGTCTTTCAAATTTTTCTTAATGGCTGTTAAGGATCATAAAGTACGTGGACATTAAATATGTTTAAATACATAAATTTTATTGAGGATATATTATTTCATATCACAATTCTAGAGTTGTCCTTAGGGATTATTCGCAAATTACGTCACGCTTTAGAGTGGTAGGGGGAATAAAAGAATTTGTGAAAATCAAAACATTTTTCTTTCATTTTGTGGAAAAATTGGAAGCATGATGGGAAAAATTAATTCTAACCTTGATTTGAAGTTTAAAGTTAGATTCTAATCATTTTTTAGATCACATTTCTGTCGGTAGATTCAGAAAAAGGCGTTAAGCTTCATTTTCAGTCCATATGATTCGAAAAAGCATCAAGCATAAGATAAAATTTTTCCTTACCGAATCTCGAGCCCATGATCATCTTGTTAGTAGCAGGAATCAGGTACCCAAGTCACTAAGCTACCAAGCAATTCAAAAAAAAACTTAAAATTGTTAGTAAAAAAACCTCAGTTTTTGTCTAACTCTCATATTTCAGATAACAATACTAGCTAGATTGAAAAATGGACCAGAAAATACGATAAATACGATAGGAAACCTAGCTAATAGCCCCTATTCGTAAGATACATGCAAGTTTTCTAAAAAATTACCCAATTTGTCTTACACGTCCCTCATAATTTTTCTGTGAACTATCTTACAACTTCCATCATCTTTTCCTTTTCCTTCTTTAGTTCTTAGATTCCACATTTTCACCCTTTCTCATTTCTTTAATTTAATTTTATTGTTTTACTTAACATGCACTTTTATGGATTTATTGAAATGTGTAATGTAAGAAGAAATGCAGGAATATTAATGAAGTCCTTGGCACTTTATTAAAAATTTTTATGGGGTTCAACTTATAAGGACTAAGATGAAAGATGAAGATTTTCACAAATAAATAATTTCGAAAAAAAATTGAATTTTAATGATTTTATGTGAGCCAGGAAAAAATGAAATATTTTAATTAAATTTGACTATGCATTTAGAAATGAAGAAGATGTTTCAGGAATGAATTTTTTCCGAGGGGAAAACAACTCGATGAGAAAAATTTGATGGAAATTTCCCATTTTTCCAAAATTTTGATGAGAAATGGTGGGAAATTGGTGGGAATTTCTCATCGAACTTTTTTCCCAACGAGTTGTTTTCCCCTCGATTTTTTCACAGTATCAGTGAAATTTAATGAAAAATTAATAATTTTATAGTATGCTGTTGTATGTGACGGATAGAATATGTCTCCTTAGAGTTATTTTACATAATGATCCATTGGTCAATGCTGTCAAGTCACCAATAAATACTACATGATCAAGACATTTTATCAAATTTATAGATGTAATTAATTACGTATGAGAATATTAAGATGTTCTCATGACCATAAAAGTGTCGCTGTATGCTGCGTTGAAATTGAAGCTGCCTCATAAAATCAAATGCAGCACTTTATGGATTCTAAGAGTATCTCGTCTCATTCTCTTCATTTTGTTCCTTCTCATTCTGATTTCTTCTTCGAGGTGACCACCGGCCAAAGTTTTTTTCTTCTTTATTTCTATTATTATTAAAAGAAAGAGACTGAATTATATTTTTAAAAAAGTATTAAATTACAAAATGTTTATCAAAGACATGCTGAACAAAAGACGAGAAAAATTCAATTTAATAGTAAAATTATAATATGTAGCAATTTTATTTAAACTAATTCTACCGTAAATAACTCATTCAGTTTCATCTAAGATGGACACGGAGTTAAATGAACAATAGAAGAAATGGAAATTAATTTCTTACGCTAGCTTTTCGCGATCAAACAAGATTTTTATTTTAAATTCCTATTTTTTCATATTTTGAAAATTGAATAGAATAAATTTGTCTTATTTAAAGCGTTAAAACGAGTTTTACTTACTTTTTAATGAATAATTTTTCGTGTATTTTGATTATGATTCCATGTAAATAATAATAGAATGTATAGCAGCATCACGAAACATATTAAAATTCAATGAATGTGAATGAGGAGATTTTTATATTTTATGAAAAGAATAAGCGTAATAAAGGATGACATTTGCATAGCACAATGTTTCATTAGTTTCAGGCGACTCGTAGGGATGATATTAATTTTAAGGCAAACGCGATTCTTAAAGAATGGATGACATAACCCCTGATTAAAATCATATTAATGTCCACTATTCAAGATTCCTTTTTTTATTGTTTGCAGTCTCTCTCTCGTAATCTTTCGCTTGATTGAGCTCCTCTATGCTCGTCTCGAGTCAGAAGGGATGACTGGAGAATAAAGGGCTGCTCATGATTCAAGTGACCAAAAAATAAGAATTCGACTTCCTGTCTGTAATTTAGGAGCAATGTAAGACATGATCATAAAAAGAATTGCTTAATCCACTTCTCGTATCCTGTTCATACACGTTTTTGAATGTTTATTGCCGTAAGGATGCTTTATTTAAATTATATTTTCACAAAAAAAGGATCAAGAACAAAAGCATGAAGGAATAGAATAACTGTAAGTAACGAATACTCTTACTTAATATTTAAACGATTTTTTCAATCCATAACCGTGCGACTTTATAGATGCAAACATCCTCATGCAATTAAATGGCAATTAACGCTTGATCAATTATCGAGATTCGTCATGGTTTTCAGATTTTGTGACAAATTCATCTCAAGTTATGACAGAAAAAGTGTCCGTCAACTAGCATGCTCGTCAAATCGAATACAATCGTGTCCTTATTTTGTCAAAACATGCTAAACAGCATAAGAAAAGGTTAATTTATTGAAATGAAAATGAATTCTGCTACAATTCATGTATTTTGAGGTGGAACAGCAGCAACAACCCTTTCATATTTTTCTTTAGGTATCGCGCTGTGATTAATGTCTCCCTTATAAGTTATTTGCGCATGGTTGCGATCAGATTCTTACAAGAATTCACTAAAGTGAACGCATTAAAAAGAGATTAAAATTTATAACTGTTTCAAGTTGCGATCCTATTGTTATTCCGTTGAATTATATGACAGGATTTTTGTAAAGCAATATGAAAGGATATTCGTTCCTTTTTATTCGAATAAGGCTCATAAATGGAAGACGGAAAAAAGGGTGTTGATTTCCTTTTTATTCTTCAGCTACGTAAATTTTTGTCACGTTATTCATTCTTAAATAGACGACCGTGAGAAATGAACAAAAAAAAAGCAGAACAAAGCAGAAAACTTTTTTCGTTTAATTCACACATGAAGACTGTAAAACAACGATGAGCAGCATATATACACAGAGGCAGAAAGAGAGGTGGTTTATTTTTACCAAACAAATAATTAGTGCAAACAGACGCACAAAAAATAATGTAGAAAGAAAGAAGGGAATGATGGACAGGACTGACGGATGTTGAAATTTCTCATCTTTGATTTTTTTTTAAATTTTATTTTGAGAAAACAAAAAAAAAATTCTTTTGGGGCAATTCATCAAACTTCTGTCTTTCTTCGTCCATCTCCTTCTTGTTCGATCCCATAAAACTGAATCGAATTTCGGCATTGATTCATGTCTCAAAATTTTACAGCTATGCACAAATATAAACCCATATTAATAATATAAAAGTCTCAAATAATATGACTAAAAATGTTTAAAGTAAAGACGAGCGAAGAACGATAGAGAAGCAAAAAATATACATTTTAATCGTCGTTGGGACATCAAAAACTGATTGGCTAATTTATTTGAAAGGAATGTGAAATTAGATATATTTTTGCATAAAATGAGCTTCAGACAGTAACATAATAGATAATTATAATGCATGCTGGATAAGATAATTATAGGGATGATCAGATAACATCCTATTCCCATTTTACTCAAAAAGAAGAATGATCTTCTCTCTAACATTTCTTTTTATTTAAATTTTTATTTTTATTTTTTGTAGTTTTGATGAGCCGTCAGTTGGTTTTTGTGGATGAAACGCATTTGCATCTGTTGATTTTAGTTGGCTCTTAATTATTAATTAGAGAAGCTGTCATCATTGCAGAGTGAGTTGAAGTGACATTGTGGGGAAGTTGTTTAGTCATTTGGTGTCTAATTACTACAATTATCATGGGTTTGAGACTCGTCAGGGTAACTTTTCACTTTTTTGAATCATATGTACTAGAAATGAAACTCACTCACTTTCTTTGAAGGTATATAGGCAACAATGTCTTCAAAGGATCGGTTTGGATTGAACTATAAGCAGTAGGTTTCAGGTGCTGAGGTACAAAAACTACTATATTATACATCAGCTAGCCCAGAAAAAATGTTGTCTGTTCCAACATGTTATTCAAATACAGGGGTCAGTTGCTTGGTATACTTTATGGTATACACTATACCTAGGATCACTCTAAGCCATATCCATAGGAGTATCATAGGCCAGAGGTGTAATATGGAGGGGGGGGGGGGTTGATTTGGGGGTTAAAACACCACCCTCGATGAAAATTTTCTTCAATTTTCTAAGGTTTTTTGAGATAAAAATCCCAAACACCCCCTAAATTTTGCTATCCATATAAAAATATTTTAAAACACCCCTCTTAAACAATATCTGGTTACGATACTGGGTCATAACCCTAGGATTACTCTAGGTCTCTAGTGTATACACTTGGGTATACCGAGCAACCGGGCTCAGGCATTAAAACAGGAACAATATCAGTCTTGGTTAATTTATGGGTTAGCCAGGAGCTGGTTGCTTGGTATATCTTAGCATAACCATAAGGGTACCCCCAGACATCCATATTGACCTAAATTTGGTCTGGTTGTGTAGAAACTAATACCAGACTATGTCTGGTACATCTAAATCAGTATTGAAATCCGCTTTTAGTATGATACATATTACAGCACAATTTAACAGACAAACTGATTAATAAAAATATCCAGTATAAATCAGTTTTATGCTAAAAAGGTAAACTTGAACAACTTCTTTTGATGTTTTCCATTCGCTCCTTTTTTGCACAAACAAATATAAATTAGAATATGCTAATTTCAAGTACAAAGATATTATTCGCCTCTCAATTGATCATCCTTGCGTTATTGAATTTATTAAATGCGTACTATTCATCAACCCGATACTTTGTTCCCTCTCCATAGACGATAATTCAAGAAATCTTTTTATTTTTTCGATTGCATGGCTTCTTAAGTGTCTATTTTAGTAAGAATCTCATCAAAAATAGATAAATCTTTTCTTCTTCTTCTTCTTCGCTTAGTTTTCGATCAAACAATGTGAATTTAAGTTTTTTAATATAAAATTAGTCCGAATCATTATGTTACGGATAGTTGTTTGAAATTAACTATTCAAATCATTCAAGATTGTTCTTATTGTTCATCATTCAGTAAGCATACATATAAATAATGAACACACGAGTAAGTAAGAGGAACAGGAAATGTGAAGAACATCTAGAGATTTCTTTCTATTCAAATCTACTTACTTACTTAGTTAGTTATTTACTTGGATATATGAGCGAGTAAATAATAATTAAATGGCATTGTTTTGGAATATGATATCACTCAAGTATGTATAATGAAGATCTATGGGATTGTTATTCAGTCTTATTCAATTTCTTTTAATAATTGAAGAGCATGAAGGTGTTGAAAAGGTTGAAAGTTTTATTCACTTTGTCCAAGGTCTTGTTTCTCTAATATATAGTCTTTATCCTAAAGAATCTTATAAAAAGGTACCTTATTTTTCCGTTACAATATTTTTTGTGAAATTATCATCTAAATTCCCCTTAAATTTCGTTTAAAATTAGAAAATCATTGTCGATACATTCATACACAAAATAAATTTGCATCAAAATACAATTAAAATCTTGCTCTAAAATAACGGCTTTTTTGTTTTTTTAAAAAAATAATCAAATAAACAAATCAAAAATTTTGAATTTCAAAAAGCCGTTGAATTTTTTACTCATTTTATTAATGTTTTTATCGATTAAACAAAGCATTTAGCTTTGTTATTGTTACAAATGATTAATTATATTAAAATTTCTTTAAAAATCATATCAAAAATGTTTTTTTTAAATTTTTTTTTGGATTTTCGACTTTTCGAAACTGGGGTATTGGTCATAATCAAGGGTAAACTTCATGAGATAGAGGATCTACCTCTATGGCAATGAAAAAGTCGTGATAAATTTGTCAAAAGTTTTAGAACCACTGTCGTAGCAGATTGTGGAGAAACTATGTGTAAAACAGTTGAACAGCACTGGCTGGATTAATAAAATAAACCTATTCATTACTAGTCAATTAACGTTATATCCCAGTTCAAGTTCCAATTCCCATAAATGCGCTTTGAAATCATAAATCATAATCATCAACTTTCTGCCATATCGTTCAAGTTGTTTGTATTTTGTTCTCTCACTCAATTCCATATAATGAAAGCCTCATAACATTCGTAACGTGTGTGTGAGCTCTGTCTGACATGATATTTGAGGTTCCTTTTTCCATCATTGATTGAAGTCTTTTGTGTTGCTCTACATTCACATTTGAATGACATGTTTTCCAGCCTTTTTTTTCTCTTTCTTTAATCAGAAATTTGTTGATGCTGATATTGCTGTTACCAGGTAAATTAATAGCAGTAAGGCATGAGTCTCTAATCTTTTGCTATAGTTTTCAACCAATATTTCCATAGTCTAGAGATTAATTTTTTTGTACATTACTTAACAATGGATACTAAACGCTTTAAGCCTTACATGTTTCCATTTGACTAAGCATGGATATTTATTAAGAAAAACAAAAATTATTCAGTAATGCGACATACAGTAAAAAAAAAGTTGGTGATGTGAAGAGATTTTTACCAGTTTTCGTAACTTTTTTTTCTCCCTATTTTTCTCAGAAACATTTTTGTGGTTTTTTATGTGAAATAAGATGGATTCCATTTTTAAGAGAAAATATAAAAAGAACTGGTTCTTTTCAAAATTTTCACGTGAATTCATCGTACTTGGATTTGAGAAATCCTTTAACGACAATTGTTTTGGGTAATTGAATTGCAATTAATTATAAATTTATCATGGATGAGCTGAGATGAAAGGAAGAACGCAAAAGAAGGAGAAGAATTAATCCTCAAGTTTTTTGGTACCTGGAAAATGCAGTTTATGATGCTGACCTGAGAAGAGTGCAATAATAATTACTTTTATGCTTCACATTTAAAATAAAAAAATAATTTTACGATTTTTCCAAGGAAAAGTTAAAAAGTCAATAATAATATAATTTATGCAGGAAGGGAAAGGACACGGCAATTGAACGTTTTATGGGACCAAAACATCCTTCAAAGAGAAAATGAGAAAGAAATGTTCTAGCCGATTAGTTGCGATATGCTTAAATAATTAGATATTTCCTGGAAACTGCACCAAGATTAAGACCGAAAGAAGTAAAATATATTCAGTGTTTTAGCTTGTGCCAGGAGTTTCATTTATGATGTGGAACTAATTTATTTAATTTGTAAAATGACAGCTGTTTGGTGTTCCTTTTTATGAATTTAATTCGTGTGAATGATTCACTTTCTTAATGTTTAATTTTCTCCTGACAATCGATGCGTTTCTTGGAGAAGGGAACTCTTTATATCCATTTTTGGTGTGAATTGATGACGAGTATTGAGGCACAAAAATTCAATCAATTCTCAATGAAAAATAAATTGGTTAAAGTGGCTTGATGTTGTCGAGGGTCCCTAATTACTGTAAACCCACACATAGTTTCTCGCGACCCAGCAGGACAGAATGTCACTTTTTCGAATTACATCAAAGTAGTCCAATCATAAATTGTAGGTTTTAGTACTAGTGTCTGGCGAATTTACACACATTCGGCTATTATTAGAACATAAACCTTTTTAGAACATAATTTTTATATCTTATCTACAACCAGTAATGGTAATAGACATTACATTAGCCATAAACATTAGAAGTCTGAAAATTTAACAGTTTTAAATCTGTTACTGAAATCCACGAAAATCTTACACCATAAACAAATCATGCCTTAATCATTCCATCTGAAGCCTCAATAATAATAATTTTCATACTTGCTGTTCTTATTTGAGCAGCAATCATATACACAATGTGGCGTGTGCATGAGATCCTTTAGAATTACACATAATTTCATAATTTTTGTATCTTAAATGCCTTTTATTCTGATGGTACTGATATTTAGGGCCTGAAAGAGCCTCAAAGCATGAATGTAATAAAAATTTGTTGAATGTAGCAACAAGCACTTAATTTTCTTCACCTGCCCAGCCGTTATAAATGTTGTTTTTGTGTGTATTCGAAATAACAAAAAGACAGTCGAATTTTATGACATTAAATGGAAGGACGGCAAAAAGTAAATTTTAAACTTCTTACAGATAAATTAAAATTATGATGAATCCATCAGAGAATAAAGAAGAAAAAAATTTATGCAGACTTCTTTTTCAGCCATGATATGAGCCGGAAGAAACAAAATTTTTCAATGTCCAAGAACTCAATTTCTTTTATATTCAATTTTTCATTCAACATCTGTCCTTTTTTATAAACACATTTAGGCTGTTCATGGACATGCATATCGCGGAGGTTTGGTTTTTTAGAAAATTTCTCAGTTTTTTTTTGTTCATTCCTAAATATTTTTTTATTTTGGATCAGACAACATTATTACTTCCTTTGCTCATAATTTTATTCTTATTCATCATCTTGATTCTCATTTAGTCTGATCGTTTAATATTTGAACGTAACTAACTCTGTGCCTTTTTATGAAATTCGCATATGAATTGAAACCAACTAAATTAAGTCATACATTTTGATATTTGATCGTTAACTAGGAATACAATCTTTTTTAAGGCCAGTTTTGTTTAATTAACTGGAACTGGATTTTTTTAAAGAAACTGTCGTAAATTGGTGTTTTGGATCCATAAATGCAGGGGCGTAGCCAGAATTTTTTGAAGGTTGGGTGCCCAATTTTTTATTTTTGAAAAAAAAAATCACTGTAATATTATTTTTGTATTAAATTTTTATACCTTTTAGACATTATTAGATTGATTTTGAAATATCCTTCAACATTTTTCTGTAAAAAAATTAATTTTTCGATTTTAAAAATTTGTATTGAATTTTGATCTCGAGGGGCTACGCTGTCGATAAGACACTGCTCTAAGTAAAATAAGAGACTTTGCTATATAAGGGGTCATTCACTTATGACGTCTATGATTTAGAGGGGAGGGGGTCTGAGATTTTGTGATACTTTAAATTAAATAAATTTTTTTAAATTAAAATTTTTTGGAATTAAAAATCCCATTTTTTGATGGACGTCATAAATGAATGACCCCTAAATGTTTGTCTAGGTCTGACAAGATATGAGTCATACTCGTCTATGGCAAAGATATTAATCGTCAGGCTCAGATATCCAGGTGCTTAGACTGGATAACTTAGATGCGCTGGTTCAGGGTTTTGGGTTAACAATTCTAGTAATTTTGTTTAAGACAGTGGTTCTCAAGATGTGTGATGCGGCACACTAGTGTGCTGGATGTTTTTCATTCAAAGAGTTTCGTTAAGTCTAAATATAATTTTTTGATCTTAAAGTCTGCTGTCAAATCTTCAAAATGAAGAACACTGAGAAGCACTAACAGATATTTGGGCAGTTTAAGTCTCAAGGTCATAAAAAATCAGTCAATATAAATTTGAAAAAAATTCCGTTATAAGTAAATTCATGCATTTTAGATCAATTCGGGCCATTTTAATTTAAATTTAATTTTATTATAGCAATTCCATTTTTATGTTCATCATGCCATGGCAAATGATTAGATTAATCAACATGAACATCATTACTTAGTTAATTGTATACGAAATTTTCTCATATCATGTCAGCAAGTACCTCAATCATTAACTTAATCTTTAATTTACTTCATCATATACCTTCATGTATGCCTATATTGTGAAGAGGTATTATCTCATTCAATTTAACGGTTTAACTCGACATCATCGAAAAAAAGAAAGAAAGAACTTTTTACTTTCTTTCATTCTCTCACTCAGCTCTTCTTTGATATTCACTTAACGAGCTCTGGCGATTTCGGAAGTCATCAACAGTTATTTTCGTGAGTGATAAAAAGACGAGTTTCTTTCTTTTCTTTGCCTTTTTTTCTTCTCTCGTTCGATACTGTGTCGATTTATTTAAT